>CM040426.1:17817899-18264933 GCA_022702705.1 Papilionanthe hookeriana x Papilionanthe teres
AATTCAATTTAATTTAACTTTAATTTAATTTAATTTAGTTTAATTTCAATTTTGATTCGATTTAACTTGATTTTAATTTTAACTTGATTCTATTATTTAATTTAATTTAATTCAATTTAGTTTGATTTGATATGAATTAATTTAATTTAATTTAACTTGATTTAATTTAATTTAATTTAATTTCCTTTAATTTAATTTAATTTGATTTAATTTTAATTTAATTTAATTTAATTTAATTTAATTTAATTTAATATGTTTTAATGTAATTTAATTTAATTTAATTTAATTTAATTTAATATGTTTTAATTTAATTTAATTTAATTTAATTTAACATTTTTTTAATTTAATTTAGTTTAATTTAATTTAATTTACTTAATTTGTTTGATTTAATTTAATTTAACATTTTATTTAATTTTAATTTTAATTTTAATTTAATTGAAAATTTAAAAAGAGTTTAATAATTTAACTTTTTTTTTAATTTAATTTAATGATCAAGTCCTTTAACATTTTAAAACTTAAGTTTGAATTATCATTTTGATTAAGAATTAAATATTATTGAGATGATTAATTTAGGGATTTTTAAATTAAAGAATAAATCTCTTCCTAATAATATCCCTATTTTAATAATTCCAATTTTATTATTCTTCAAATTTAATCGATTATTTAATTAAGGTTTATTTTAATTATCTTCAAATTATTTAATAGGTTTCTACCCTTTAATTATTTAAATTTCAATCATCCAAATCAGATTAAGATCAAATATTTTATTTGTTAATTTTATTAAACCTAAAGTTTTAATTAAGGGTTAAAATTTTAATTACCATTTTGCCCTTCAAGCTTAATAATTTCATAACTCACTAAATTGAGCTTAAATGAACTTGAAATTTTTATGTGACTTCACTCATATGCCAATAAAGACATGAGAGGAGAAAATGTGATTTTTCTATATTTAATTTATTTATGTAATTATTTTTGGTGGAAAATAGGAATTTCCAAAGAAAATTTAATAATATGACCAAGGGAAAGTTTCTATCCTTAAGAAAATTATGGCACATTCCTAATGACCAGAGGACCACTTGGACCAATTTTGGTGATTTTTTAAAGTATATTATTTTTATTATAATTATTTTAAGTTTTGGAGTATTAATTAATTTAAAAATAAAATAAAGGTTGGAAAATGAATTTTATATTTTTCAAAAATCTCTCTGATATCAAGGAAATCAGAGAATCAATTTTTCAATTTTTTGATTTTTCTTTGATTTATTAGAATTATTTTAGTGAAAATGCTAGAAAATACATTTTTTTAATTTTAAAATTACCCTAGGGCTTTAAAATTTAATATCTCATTAAATAGACCTAAGAAAAATATGGGGTTTGTTCCTAAGTGATTAAAATTCAAAATGTGATATTTTGGTGAATTTTATTATTTTTGTGATTTTTATTATTTTTTAATTATTAAAATATTAAAATAATATCAAAAAATCAACTTTTTAGAAAATTGAAATTTTAATTTTCTTAAATTCTCCTGATATCAGAGAGGCTCCAAAACCAATTTGGTGAATTTTTGAAAGGTATTTTGAAAGTTATGAATTTTTAAAGTTTAAAATGGCTAAATGGCTTAATCAACCCATTTAGTAGGGCTAACCAAGTCCAATTGACTTCAAATTTTTATGGTGGGTTCCTCTGATCCTAAAGGTCAGTGGAGAATTAATTTCAAGTCAATTTGATATATGGTTAACTCTAATTAATTAAGGAGCTAATTTGGGTGTTTAAGCCAATTAGGGTTATTTTAAATAAATTAATCCAAAACCTATTTTTCCTAGGGTCCTACGGTCATAAGAGACATCACCAAATTTTCCTAGAATTTATTTCACAATATGCTAATTATTGGAATTAAAATACTCAAAACAGCAACATGAATTTGAAAAATCAATAACTTCTCATAGGGATGGCCTCTGACTTTGGAAAATTCAGAGGCTTCAAAAGCACTATGGTCTCATGCCATGGTGAATTACCTATATGCATGGAGAATTAAAACAATGCAGAAGGGAAATAAATCATTAAAAATAAAATACTTCATGAAATTAAATAATTTCTTTTCCACATTATTCTCCTCACGTTCACTGAGCGAAAAGGGTATTTTTATTTTATTTTTCGATTTTCCTACACAAAGTTATGCATTTTTGAAGTTTAGGGGAATTAAATAAATCAAAAATACCCTAATTTTCTATTTATCCACGTGGCGCCGCGTCAACCTCGGCAGCTCCGAAAGGCCACGCGGAGCGTTCTGGTTCGACGCCGCCATCTGACTCAGCGCTCCGGGGCCCCGCTGTGTCGTTCCATGTCCTGATCCTACGCGATCCTGGCCGTCCGTCCGCTCGTGTATTAAATGAACGACATCCGTTCATCGTCCCCAGCGTCCTCGCCGAGAGCCGTCCACACTAAATCCCCAATATCTCACTCAATACTCAATGGATTTTCGTGTTCTTATGCTCTATGGATTCGTCTTGAAGAGACGAATATATCTATACGGTGATCATGCATTGAAATTAAAGCATTTGAAATAGAGAATCTCCAGAAGCTCGGGATGAAGAATTAGCTCATACCTTTGCTCAGAGAAGTGTGGCTTCAATCTGAGGGTTGTGTCACCTTCGATTGGATCCCAGCAAGCTCCAGATGAAGTCTCCTGGTCTGGTGAATCGCCAAGGTATGATTTCGACCACAGCCGATCACAAAGCTTGGAGGCTGGAGCGGCCGGGTGGCTCGGAGAGGGGGCTTTTTTGGTGGACTTCTTCCCTTGGTGCGGTGAAGGTGTAGGACCAATCAATTTGAGGATTGATCCATTGTGGAGAAGTGTCCTGGTTTTGGGTGGAATTTTGGGTGAGAAATTGGGCTCGTTGGTGGGGATTAGGGCAAATTGTCATCGGGGATCAAGCTCATCAAGTATGGAAAGTGTTCTGGAACAATTTTGGCAGGGTTTCAGTAAGGTTTGTGCAACTCTCTTCTCATGGTCGTGAGGGGGTCGGGTTTAAATAGGAGAGGGTGGAGGGCCTCCCAGGGAGAGTTAGGGCTTGGGATCGAGTGCTCTTGGCAAGAGAAGAACAAGCTGCAATGGCCCATTGGGGATGGGGCGGCTCGGCGAGTGAGAATTCCAAGTTTGGGCTCACATGTGAGTTCTCGGCCTGGTGGTTTCCGGCGGCTATGGTGGGTGGCCGGCCGGTCTCGAGTCACCATCTTGTTCGGGTGGGTCGAGGCTGGGGTTTAGTGTAGGCGATTGGCAAATGCCATGTGTAAAGCACTTGGATCAAAATGGCATGGGGATATGGCTAATCTTAGCTAGGTTTGGTCAACCCATTTTTTTGGGCTGGGTTCACCTCCCCATGGCTAGCCTTGGGCTGAGAAAATCAGTTAGGTTAGCTGGTCAAAAGGTGGTGATGTCCTTATCCAAGAATATTTGGATTAAATCTTGGTTAAGGGGTATCATGGGTGAGGTTAAAGACTTTTAGGAATTAAGGAAAGCTCCTCCTCCTCTTACCCAATGTGGTATGGTGACATGTAAAGAGGCTCTCATGGCTTCCATGTGGCTCATGCATGGCTTCATGGCTCATCTTTGGCTTGGGAAAAGTTGAGTCAATTTCATGGAAATGGATTTAAGAAAATTTTGGTATTTTGGTGGGAATTTTTATGAAGCTTGATTTGGAATGATTTAATGATGATTTTGAAACTTAGGGGTGATATCAATTAAAGGTATGATGAAAAGAAATTGCCATGTGGGCTTTAGGGCCAATTTTGGGCTTTTGTATTTGGTGAAAATGGGCTTTTAAAATGGTTTAGGGAAGTGGGCTTTTGGATTTTAAAATGGATTTTAGGATGAAATTTTGGCAAAGGCTTGGGCCAAATAATTGTTGGGTTTAGCTCATGGATGTGTCATGAGTGATTTGAAGCAAGTTGGGAGTGATTTGGGTTTGAATTGGGTTGAATTTGGGCTTCCTTGGTGAATGGGCCAATATAGGTCAAATTGGGCTAACATGGGCCAATGTTGGGCTAGGGTTTAAATTGATGTAAAATTAATGTTGGGAAATGTTTATGGGAGTGTTTCAAAGAGGTTTTGACTTTGTTTGGGCTTTGATTTTGGGGTTTGGGCTCATTTGGGTTAGGTTTGGGTTTAGGTCAAAATTGGGCCTTTTAGCTTTGGGTTGAATTTGAGTGGGGTTTGGGCCTATATTTTGGGCAAATCATGTTAGTGTTTTGTTTGTGGGGATGCTAAGGAGGGTTTAGAAAAAAATTTGGGGTTAATTGGAGTTGAATTGGGTGAGTTTGGGTTAGGTTTGGGTCATGGGTCCAAATTGGGCTTTAAGGCCAAAAGTGAAATTGGATCCAAATGTCAATCAAATTGGACTTGGATTTGGTCTAGATTGGTGTTGGGAATGTTGAATTGAAGTTTAGAATTGAATTGGACCAGAATTTGGGTCAATTGGGTAGGTTTGGTTTGACATTGGGTTCACTTAGGGTTAAAATGGGCCAAATTGGGGATTTTGACAAAAGTAGGGTAAATTGACAAAATTGGCCCATGGTGTAGTTGAACAAAATGAAATTGGGAATATTTGGGATTTTCTGGAATTTTCTGGGATTTTTTTGGATTTTTGGGTCAAGGGGGGTATTTTGGGTATTTGGAGGGTATTGGGAGGTATTTTTGGAATTCTTGGTATTTTTGGGTATGGATGATAAATTTGAGTGATGTGAAAATGTTTGGGATTGGTTTTGAGGAATTTTGGGCAATTTAGGTGATTTTGCAAATTTTGGGTAGTTTCAAGTGTTTTGGGTAGGCTAAGCGGGTGTAGGGTCCCGAGGGTCAAAAATTGAAAATTTGGAAAATTGAAGATTAGGTGAATGTAAGTGGAATAAAATCATTTTTGTTGAGCTATGAAGCCATATCAAGCCCACATGAGCCATGAAGGGACTCATTTGAGGCATCCACTATGTTGTTCCTAACCCTCTTAGCCAAGGGCTTAGGGGTTAAGGACCATCCATGTGAATCACCTACATGAGTCAGGAGGTCAAGTTAGGTATGGGTGTGGTTCTAGTATGTGTGTGAAAGTGTAGTGTATAGGTGTAGTGTGTGTGTAAGTCAGCCCTTCACCGAGACTGGCCACCGGAGGCGGTCCTAAGGCCAAAGAGTCCTATAGGAACTCATCCTTTAAACTTCCACATTTGATTTGACCCTCTAGGTGATTAGGGGTCTACAGATCAAGTTTGTAGAGTTTGCGGGGAGTTAAGCAGTGGTTTGAAATTCTAGGTGGTGGGTCCCAATTCTAGTCCTCTAAGACAGTCAAAGGAAAAGCCTAAGGCTAGATCCTAAGTACTAAAGAGAAGAAGAGAAGACCTCATCAAAAATGAGGTCAACACACCCTAAACCTTAAATTTTCAAACCAAAATTCTCAAAAGTTACTAAAACATCCAAATCCATTCCAAAACCCCACACAAATCAATTTGAATCAACAATTGACCCACAGTCATCCAAACATATCAAAATCAATCAAATTACCAAAATACCCCCAAAATACCTAAAAATTCCAAAAATTAAAATTTTTCTCAATTTAATCCTAAAAATCATTTGAAACCTCCCAAAATCATCCAATTGTCTCAAATTTACCAAATTTAAGCAAATTGACCAACTTTGACAAAAATTCCAATTTTACCCCTAATTTGCCAAATTCCCAAATCAACTCCAATTTCATCCAATTGATCCCAAATTTCCCAATATTCAATTCTATACCCTAATTCAACATGACCAATCTCAATTAAAATAATTTTTAAATCCAACTAAACCAACCCCAAACCCTAATTTCAATTTTGAACCAAAAACCCCTAATTTTAACCTAAAATCCCAAAATCCCTAAATTATGCTTCATGGCCAATCAAAATAGCACAATTTCAAATCGAAATCAAAGTCCAACATATCCAAATACAATTTCAATCAACCTAAATCCAATTTGATTATTCCATAATCAATTTCAAAAATCAAAATCATCTCATGCATATTAAAATGCCCATCCCCTTATGCAATTTGAAAAAACCCATGACATCAATTTTAAATGCCCAATTTGAGCCCACATTACAAAAAATTAACTCTCCTTCACCTCATGGCATTTAAAACATTTCATCATGGCATCAAATGAATTATACCATGTATGTATATGGCACTTTACCAAAATTGGCAATATTGGCATATTCCTTGAAAAATTCATAAAATCCAAAATTTCATTCTCATGAAGCATTCTCATGGCATGGAATGCCTCATGGAGCCTTCCATGGGCATCAAGAAGTCAAATTTGCTAAATTTGGAAAGTGGAGATGACCAATCTTTCTTCCCTCTCCAGTTGGGTTTACTCATTTTGTGAAATTCCTAAACAATTTCCCCATGCTCAAAACAACCATTTGAACTCACCTAAACACACTTGAGGACCTTAAGAGCAACTAAAACCACCTTAGGACTTGATTTAGCCAAGTGACCAAGGGGTTAAACCTAAGCCTAGGCACCTTACCCAAACCTCTAAGTCCACTTTGGATTTTTATCCACTTAAAAAATACCCATTTTTATGCCTTATTTATGATTCAATTTTTAAGGATATTATGCTTTAATGAAATGTATTTTTATGTTTTTGGATGTAGGTGATAAAGAAAGAGTTCAAGAAGGAAAAAGGAGCAAAAATGGAGCTTAAAATGCAAAGTTGTAGAAATTGTAGGCCTGGCGCCTAGGCGCCAGAATCCGACGCCTAAGTGCCAGTTCGATACAGACGTAGACAAGATTTTTGACAACTTTGGGTAGTTATTTTGATGGTGTTAAGCGGTTATTAGAGCTTCTAGAAGACTAGAAGTTACTCCTAATATATAGGACATGTGATACAATGCATCTGGACACAGGGAAACGATTTTAATCCCGAAGAGGTGCGATCTAAAGTGAAGAGGTGCGAAGACCTGGTCACGGAGTTCGGCGCCTAGGCGCCAGATCTCGGAGCCTAGGCGCGACAGTTACCTTCTAGAAGATACATTGTATTTGGATGAATTTTGAAGAGGTTTCTTAAGCAACCCCTGGTCAAATTCAAAGCTCTATAAATAGGAGCCCATTCTACAGAGAAAATCGCCCCTTTTAGTACCATATAGTCCCCAAGCACTATTTAGCCATTATACCCCCCTCTAGCATCTGATTATTTTAGGAAGCCACCTTCTTTAATATTTAGTGAGTTTATTTTTAGTTTATTTTGAGTGTTAAGTGTGAGATTATAGTGTTGTTGTTATTGAAGTCTTTCATCATTGCATTGGAGTCAGTAGAAGTCAGCAGATCACTTGAAGGAACATTCCAGATAAGTATTTGTAACTTGGTTCAAAGTTTTATAAATATGTTTTGCTGTGTGAATTCAATGTGTTATGGGTAGTTAGTTTTCTTTCCCCTTTCAACTATGAAAAGATAATAAGATAATTAAATTTTGTTGGAGAATTTAACTTAAAATATTTATAAAAATTGTGATGATATTAATACCTGATCTTAGTTTTCTTTTTAAACTGGCCATTTAAATTGTTAAAACTTGTTGAAGAATTATGAGACCTATCAGGAGATAAGTTCTTAACTAGTAGATATCCCATGAATCCTTGGGTAATCGAAGGCTTTATGCAGTTATTCAAGGTGAAGTGCAAATAAATAGGAAGATATGATTTATTGGGTGCAAAATTAATTAGTTTTTAGAGTGACAGAATAAATTCTAATAATTTGGTTTATAGAAAGGGAACGGGTCACTGGTAGGGCCGACCATAGCCACCCTTGGACATCTAGTCATGGGAGCCTAGATTAACCCATTATACTAATAAAACATCCTGAACCGATCTATAGATTAGTCAATGTTCTTTATGCCTGGACCAACGGGTAAAGAATAAGAATGCTTCTATTTGGAACGATACCATAATCTAAATTCTCCACAAATGATAATTATTTTAAAAATCTTGGATTAGTTGAAAAGGAGAAAATTGTTTTATTTATACCTGCATTAATCTTTATTTTATTATTTCTTACTTACATTTAGTATAAATTTTATTAAATATCAATTCTAAACTTTCAAAAAGAAATAAAAATAATAATTACTTTTAATTTGAAAAATTCTAAAAATATTACTTTATATTCTCAAAATCTTCCATGTGAGATCGATAGCTAGGACTCCACTGGAGCTCTATATTACTTGATACAATACGTATACTTGCATTCGAAATTGTGAATTTTAAAATAATTATTATAAAAATCTAAATATAAATTCATAAATTCTTTCATAAGTAAAAAGTCGAGTCACATCAATTTTTTGACACTGTTGTCAGGGATTAAATCTTCTAGCAGCGGTATCAAATTATTGCATTTGAAAGTATATATAAAGCCCAGTTAGGCTGAGTCACATCAGATTTTCACCATGGAGTCATGCTAAAACCAAATTGACTCTACCACTCAACCTCCCCGTCTCACCTGAACTCAGTGGTGACCTGACCCTAGCCGGCCAACCACACTTGCTGCCAGAAAACATCCAGTTTGAGAAGACCAGCATGGCCAAAACCCAAAATTAAACTCACTTGATGTGTCTCACTGCTATTGGCCACTGGAGCTCGTCTTCCCTCCACTTAAGCGGCCTCCCTCCAACCTTAGCTTGCCTTGGGCTATAAGAAGAGTCATCCTTCACGACCAAAAAAAGATGATTCACCAAAACGTAACCAAGCTCTATAAAATCTGTCCCAAATCATTCCCACAGCCCAGAGAAGTTCATCTCCACTGTCTTTTAGCCTTGATTCCCTCTACTTGAGCCCAATTTTAGAGCTCAAAATTAAGCAAGAAACAGGACATTGTTCTTCAAAATCAATCAATCCCCTAATTGATTTGCTCCTCACCATCCCCTCACCAAATGAGTAAGATCCCTCACAGAAGCCCCATCACAGAGCGCCTCCAACCTAAACTTCTCTCAAACCTGAAATCACCCCTTGATCAAGTCCTGGTGCATACCTAACAAGAGCTCAAATTGGTGCTTTTCGGAGTTTCATGAGGTCAGAAAGAATGTGTAGAACCAATCTAATTGAGGTCTACCCTCGTAAACCAAGGTATTAGGCTCTCACCTTAGCCTGAGCTTATTTTGATTCTCCATGCATGTACACTGCATTTCATACCGTATAAGGCCTATAGATAAGGTTCATCTAAGTCAGATGAGTCTATAGAAACAAACATGAGGTGATTTGGTTGAGTTTAGCTCAAAAACTTAGGGTTAGAAGGTTGACGGTTCTCGGGATGAACTAGTTGGGGACGATGACTCAGAGCCATCCGATCGTGCCTGTTTCGAATGGAGGGTCTAGATTACACTGGACAGAAGGACAATACGATAAAGCGGAACACAGTTAAAGCTGACATAGATGGCAATGTCGAATGAAAACACGTTGTGTGGCCATTCAACATGTACGAGGCTGACGCAGATAAGTAAAAAAATAAAGATTAAATGTATTTATTTAACTCAGAAAACCTAGAAAATTCATAACTTGGTGTAGAAAATTCATAACTTGGTGTAGAAAATTCATAACTTGGTGTAGAAAATTCATAAAAATAAAATAAAAATATCCAATTGCTCAGTGTACAAAGTAGAATATTTGAAACACAAAATTAAAATCATTTGACATGTCTCTAATTTTTAATTAATTAAATACCCACTGGGATGCTTTAATCATAACTCATTAAAAAATAATCACATTGGATTGAAACTTTAGGGGTTGATTCCTCATGTTAGTAGGGACATCATCTGACTTTTCCAAAGTCGGAGGGCATCTCTTGTATGAGAACCCTAATTTTCAAGTTTAATCACCTCTGATTAATTAAAATTTCAGAATAATTAAAAGATAAATAAAAAAAATTTAAAGTTTGCTTTGGTAGGTTCATTAGGGTCAGACGATCATAAGAAAAACAAAAAATGGATTTCATTAAGTAAAAATGACACTTTATGTATTTAACTCATTAAAATGAAAAAAAAGTTAAATAATTAAAATATAATAAAAAAATCATGAAAATTGATCCACACTAAAGAAAATGGTTAGGGGAACTCCCCACAAAATTTTAACTCAATATGAATTGGTTTAGCCATTAAGCTTGATTTTTCGAGTAAAATGGTTTTTTTAACATTAAATAATTATAATAATTAAAATAGAAGTGAAAAACCACAAAAATGGATTTGGGAGTTCCTTATGACCAAAATAATTTAAGAAAAATATTAAAGAAAATAGTTCATTTTAACCTATTTCTTAATTTTTAAAATAATTAAAATAACCAGGAAATCATAAAAACCACTAAAATATTAAAATGTACAAAAATGTTCCAAATTGCTTCCTGGTTACTTAGAAATAATTAAAATATTTTTCTTAATTTTAAAAGTAAAGTTATAAATCTTAAAAGGCTTAATATGAATTTTAAAAGGCTTAATATGAATTTTAAAAGGCTTAAAATTTATTTTCCTTAATTTTGCATTAAAATAATTCCAATAAATCAAAGAAAAATCACAAAATCATGAGATTTTCTTAAGGACAGCTCTTTTACCTTGGTTAGGTTATTAAATTAACATGGAAAATACTCAATTTTGAATTAAAATAGTTATAAAAAATAAAAATAAAAAATCACATTTTCTCCTCAGATATTTTAATTGACCCATGAGTGGGGTAACATAAAAACTTCAAAGTCATTTGAGTTATTTTTAATGAGTTATGAAGTAATAACCCAAAAGGGAAAAATGGTAATTATGGGATTTAAGCCTTAATTAATATTTAGGTCTAACAAAAAGGGTAAATGAGCAATGAATAATCTTAATTGAAATTCTTAGATGATTGAAACATAAGTGGTTAAGAGGTAGAAACCAATTCACTACCTTTCAATACTAAGGGTAAAATTATAATTCCTTAAATTATTAAAATTTGGAAGTTAATTAAATTTAATGATCCTAAAGTAAGGGGTTTTGATCTAGAGTGATTTTAATCCACTAATTTAAAACCCCTAATCAATGGTTTGATGATAATGACACCTTTTAATAAAGATCAAGTGTCACTTAACCTAATAATACCCTGAATTACAAATCCTTCCATAAAAGCTTAAGTGCTAGGTAGTGAACTAGGTTCGATGTCAACTTCAATTAATGAGAATTAGATAAGAAAACGTAATCATTTATAATCATTTTTAAAAACATTACTTGCCAGACCTTTACTAAATTGGCTAAGTCCCTTAAAAATTTAATTTGCCCCTAAAAGCTTTCACTCACATAACTCATAAATGAAACATCAAATGAATGTTACCCCACTCAAGGTATAATCAAAACATCTAAGTTCACTGAGCAAGAATTAAAACATTATTAATAAATTTTAATTGAGTATGGGTAATTGATTGGACTACATAATAATTCCAAATGAACTCTAAGTGGACCCAAAGCTTTGAGAAAGTTGTTAAGGGTTATGACCTGTGCACTTCCTCAATATAATGAGTTATTTTAGAAGAATATTTGGATTTCATTGTTCTTTGATCAAGAAAATCATCTTTAACATATGATAGGGACCCACCAAGTTATGAGATAGGATCCCCTGTTAGACTTAAACCTCAGAACTATAATCACCACTTCTATACCTGCTTTAAATGCTAAACATTTTAGCGGATGTACTTGAAGACCTCCAGGTATGCATTTATTTACTGCAATTTACACTGCTTTATTTATTAAATGCTTTACTTCTTCCTGCATGTCAAAACTGAGACTTCTATGATAGCTATGTCGGCGTATTTTTATATTTTATTTTATTTTAGGTTTTTAATTTAAATATATAAATAATATAGAAAGTAACATTTGATTTTGAAAATAATTTTTAAAATTGAAAAATTATAAGATGTGAAATTAAACCGATCTCACATCCTAAATAGTTTATATAAACGAGCACCGCACCACAAACCGTGTATTTATCCCGAAGAATAAATACATTTCTTGATGATGGGGCTCGATTAAATAAACTAGAAAATTTGTGACATCCGTTTGGTTTATGAACTAATTTTATAAGCCGACAAGTTCCCCTGCATAATATAAAGGAATTAAGCAGGGTTTATATTACCTGGGTTCTTAAAGTTCCCTATAAGGGCAAGCCCCTATAGTTAATTATATCTTAAATGACGGGAATCATTTAAGAAAACTCTCGATAATGGTCAGTGGTTTTGCTTTCAAGAATTTCAAAGTTTAAGGTTTTCAAAGGATTGAGTTTTGGAAATTTCAATAGGGATTAGCTCAAATTCGAAACGGTTTATTTCAAGAATCCAAAGGAAGAGAAGTAGGAGAAGCTGAGGATCCAAGAGGAATCTTGGCAACTTCCCAAAAAATCCTATTGTTTGGCTTCAATTTTAGGAAAATTGTTTAATGTTGCAATCATGCCAATTTTAATTAATTAGGACTTATATTAGTATGACATAATCATACAAATAACCTCGAAGATGTGAGGGTTTATGTCGTACCGAACGACTACCTCAGAGTCTTAAGACCGGTTAGGGCTTAATTTACATAACATGATTATTCAAATGCCTAACAGGAAGTTGAGGATTTATGCCGCACCAGACAAACTACCTCAAAATCCTATGGATTGGTTATTTAACTCTAAGAAAGTTTTGCTGAAGTAGACACAAGTTTTGCTGACGAAGATGGCTGTGCTGCCCACTATGCTCCGAGCTCCTTGTTGTTGCAGAGGTTTAGTTTTAGAAGATGAAAATCAAGAGATGAGAGAAGTGTTATGGTTCAGAATTCTTAAAGTCCAAATGTCTTTTAGTGTTTTAATTAAAACAAATCTTAAAGTTGTTTAAACAGAACCGATTAAGATCCCACGGTTCCGTCATCCCAGCACCATTATTTTCATCGAATTCACTTAGTCCAGATGAATTTTCTAAACTCAACTGAATGAGTTCCACACTTTCATTTAGACCGTGGGAAATCCCGTTAGCAACACGTGGGTTACATCATCCGAGGTATTCCTGATCATTCAACGAGACCTTTTAATTTAGTTAAAGTTTTTATTGTTCTGTTTGTGATTAAATTTTGAGTTGCTTTATATTTTGGAATGTTGCGGTGGTGGATTTTATCTTGTAGTGACTTTTAATTTAGTTTTGGTTTCGATTTTGTGGCTATCCTAAAGGTTTTGGTTTTCATGCAACAATCTTGTTTAACATGCAATAAAAGTAAAGCGCAGTGCAATAAAGTAAATTGCAATAACATAAAAAGTGTACCTGAAGAGTCTTCCCGTCATTCCAAGCTACACTTTAAAACACATGTTAAGGCATTTAAACATTTCAACAAGTACCTAGGTAAAGACTAAAGGAGTGATTTTGGTTGTCTACCAGAATCCTAATCCTATAGCTAGTCATTTCCTATGACGTCTAGGTTCTTGATTTTGGTTAAGGATGATTTTTTTCATCAAAGAAAAATTAAGTTCAATTGTTCTTTAAAACATCTCACCGTATCGAGGAAGTGTTTAGAACGAATTCTAAACATATTTTCAATACTTCTGAGATTATTTTGAGTCCAAATGAACTTCATTGTACTGGTGAATTGATCATCCAAGGGTTTAGTTAAGTTTCGTTCCTTTGCTCAGTGAATTAGGATGTTTGATTATCCTATGAGTGAGGTGACATTTCACTTAACGCTTCATTTAATAGTTATAATAATTTAAAGCTTTCAGAGGCACGTTAATTTGTTAAAGATTTTTAATGATTTTTATTTAAAGTTGATGATTTATCTTAATGTGATTTAATTATGAAATTTTAATCAATGATTTTAAGTTTAGAATGGTGTTTGATTCATTTAAGTTAAACCTTTTATAAATGATATCAATTAATTTATCTTTTACATCATGTTTTAAGGTAAGTTATCTTAAAATTATTTAAAATTTGTAAATTTGATTTAAGTTTGTTTTGAAATGATTCTTAATTAGTTCCAAATATTTTAATTTACTTTTTAATTATTTAACATTTTAGGTTTTAATCGATTGTTAGATTATTTAATGATGTGGGTTTTAGTCAAATTAAGAATTATTTATTTTTAATCATTTAATTATTAATTCCACTTATCCTCTTAAGTTTAAGAGTTAAATAATATTAAGTGATTTATTTAGGGATTTTTAAATTAAAGAATTAATATCTTCTTAAGTTTTATCCCAATTTTAATAATCCAATTTTAATTAATCTTCCAAAATTTAAATCACTCAATTAATTAAAATTTCATTTTTTTGGGTTTATTAAAGTGATCAATGGGTTTCTACCCTTCAAGTTCCCAAAGTTTCAATCATCTAAGAGAAGATTAAAATCATATATTTTACCCCCATGTTGATTAAATCTAAAGTTTTAATTAGGGGTTAAAATCTTTTAATTACCTTTATGCCCCTTTAAGCTTATTTATTTTATAACTCATTAAATTAAGCTTAAATGAACTTAAAATTTTTATTCCACTCCATTTACATGTCAATTAAGCCATTAGAGGGGAAAATGTGATTTTTCTGAATTTAATTTATTTATATAATTATTTTTTAATGGAAAATAGGGATTTTCAAAGAAAATTCATCAACATGACCAAGGTAAAGTTTATGTCCTTAAGAAAATTATGGGACATTCCTAATGACTAGAGGACCACTTGGACCAATTTTGGTGATTTTTTGAATTATATTTTATTTATTAGAATTATTTTAATTTTTGGAGTTTTAATTAATTATAAAATAAAATAAAAGTTGAAAATTGGATTTTATATTTTTGAAAAATCTCTCTAACATCAAGAAAGTCAGTGAAACAAATTTTATATTTTTATGATTTTTCTTTGATTTATTATAATTAATTTAGTGAAAAGGTTGGAAAATCCATTTTTTAATTCAAAAATTGTTTTAAGCATTTAAAATTCAATATCTTTACTTTGAGACTTGGGAAAAATATTTGGTTTGTTCCTAAGTGATTAGGGGACCAAATATGAAATTTTTATGATTTTTATTATTTTTAAATTATCAAAAATATTAAAATATGCTCAAAAATGAAAATTTTTAGAAAATTCCAATTTTATTTTTCTTAGACTCCTCTGATATCAAAGAAGTCTCAAGTTAATTTGGGGAATTTTTGAAATGTATTTTTGGAGTTATGAATTTTTAAAGTTTAATTTTGATTATGAGACTTAATTAATCCATTTAGTGGGGTTAACCATTTCCAATTGACTTCAAATTTTTATGTGAGGTTCTCCTAATCCTAGAGATCAGTGAAAAATTGATTTCAAGTTATTTTAATGTGTGATTAACTCTAATTAATTAAAATTTAATTTTGAGTGATTAGGCGAATTAGGATTATTTTTAATGAATTAACTCAGACCATAATTATCCTAGGGTCCTCTAGTCCTAAGGAACTTCACCATAGTTTTCTGGAATATTCTGAATAACATGCTAATTTTTGGAATTAAAATGTCAAAAATAGTGACATAAACTTTTAAAATACATAACTTACCACAAGGATGGCCTATGACCTTGAAAAATTCAGAGAATGTTCCCAAGATCAGAGGCTTCAAAATCCCTATGGTCTCATGCCATGGTGAAATGTATACATGCATGAAGAATTAAAATGCTCAAAACAGTATTAAATTAATTAAAAATAAAATACTCAACAAAATAGATAAATTCTTTTCCACATTATTCTCCTCTGTTCACTGAGCAAGAGGGTATTTTTCTTTTATTTTTATGATTTTTCTATGCAAAGATATCAATTTTTGAAGTTTTAGGTATTTAAATAAATAGGAAAAATCAGATTTTCCTACTTAAACCAATCAGTGCCGCGTCAACCTCGGCGACTCTGAAGCTCTACGTGTCGCGCTCCCATTCGACGCCGCCACCTGAGTCAGCTGCAATGCATCCCGTGGTCCTGCTCCGTCTTCTGGTCCTACTTGATCTCCGCCGTTCAACCGATACACAATCGATCGGACAACTCCTGGTCATCGTCTACGACTGGTGCATCCCATGAGCCGTCGACCTTTTAACCCTAATATCTCCCTCGATTCTCAATGGATTTTCGAGTTCTTATGCTCTATGGATTCGTCTTGAGAAGACGAACACATTCATACGGTAAACATGCATTAAAATTGACTTAAATAAAATGAAGAATCGCTGGAAGCTCAGGAGGAAGAAGAGGGCAATACCTTGGCTCTGAGAAGTGAAGCTTCTATCAGAGAGGCATGGCACGTTCGTTGGAGTCCAAGGAGGCTAGGGATGAAACCTGGAGTTGTGGTGAAATGTCTAGGCTTGACTTCTGTCAGCATATTTTTAGATTATGTGTTTTGAAAAGGGGGTCGCCTACGAAATTGTCGGTGAATTTTAAATTTTAAATTTAATTATATATATATATATATATAAATATAATTTAGAAATATAATTTAGAAAGAAACATTTGATTTTGAAAATAATTTTTTAAATTTGAAAATATTAAGATATGAAATCAAACCGATCTCACATCCTGAATAGTTTATATAAACGAGCACCGCACCACAAACCATGTATTTATCCCGAGAAATAGACACACTTCTTGATGATGGAGCTCGATTAAATAAACTAAAAGATTTGTGACATCCATTTTGTCTGCGAACCAATTTTATAAGCTGACAAGTTCCCCTGCTTAATATAAAGGAATTAAGCAGGGTTTATATTACCTGTGTTTTTAAAGTTCCCTAAAAGGGCAAGCCCCTATAGTTAATTACATCTTAAATGACGGGAATCATTTAAGAAAACTCTCGATAATGATTAGTGGTTGTGCTCTCAAGAATTTCAAAGTTTAAGGTTTTCAAAGGATTGAATTTTGGAATTTCAATAGGGAATGGATAAAATTTGGAACAGTTAATTTCAGGAGTTCGAAAGGAAGAAAAGTAGGAGAAGTCGAGGATCTAAGAAGAATCTTGGCAACTTCCCAAACTATCCTATTGTTTGGCTTCAATTTGGGAATTTATTTAATATTGCAATCATGCCAATTTTAATTAATTAGGACTTATATTTGTATGACATGATCATACAAATAACCTAGAAGATATGAGGGTTTATGTCGTACCGAACGACTACCTCGGAGTCCTAAGACCGGTTAGGGCTTAATTTACATGACATGATCATGCAAATGCCTAACGAAGAGTTGACGATTTATGTTACACTAGGTAAACTACCTCGAAGTCCTATGGCTTGGTTATTTAATTCTAAGAAAGTTTTGCTGAAGTAGATCCGAGTTTTGCTGATGACGATGGCCGAGCTGCCCACCATGCTCCGAGCTCCTTGTTGTTGCAGAGGTTTAGTTTTAGAAGTCATAAATTAGGAGATTAGAGAAGTGTTTTGGTTTAGAGAAAATCTTAAAATCTAAGTGTTTTTAATATTTTAATTAAAACAAATCTTAAAGTTGTTTAAATAGAACCGATTAAGATCCCACGGTTCCGTCATCCCGACACCGTTATTTTCATCGAATTCACTTTGTCCAGATGAATTTACTAAACTCAACTGAATGAGGTCCACACTTTCATTTAGACCGTGGGAAATCCCCTTAGCAACACGTGGGTTACATCATCCGAGGTATTCCCGATCATTCAACGAGAAGTTTTAATTTAGTTACAATTGTAGTTTTTTTGTTCTGTTTGTGATTAAATTTTGAGTTGTTTTATATTTTGGAATGTTGTGGTGGTGAATTTTATCTTGCAATAACTTTTAATTTAGTTTTGGTTTCAGTTCAGGGGCTATCCTAAAGGTTTTGGTTTTTCATGCAACGATCTTATTTATCATGCAAGAATGCAAGAAAAAGTAAAGCGCAATGCATGTAAATAAATTTCAATAAAGTAAATTACAATAAAATAAAAGCGTACCTGGAGGGTCTTCCCGTCATCCCAAGCTGCACTTAAAACACATGTTAAGGCATTTAAACATATTTTGCAAGAAATTCCTAGGTTAAGCTAAGGGAAAGGGTTTTGGTTGTCTACCAAATTCCTAATCCTATAACTAGTCATTTCCTATGACGTCTAGGTTGTTGGTTTGGTTTAAGGATGATTTTCTTCATCAAAGAATAATTAGATTCAATTGTTCTTCTAAAACATCCCGTCATATTGAGTAAGTGTTTAGGACGAGTCCTAAACATCTTTTCAAGACTTCTGGGATCATTTTGAGTCCAAGTAAATTCAGTTGCACATATGAATTAATCATCTAGGAGTTTAGTTAAATTTTGTCTCTTGATCAGTGAACTTGGGTATTTGATTACCTGATGAATGAAGTGACATTTCACTTAATACTCTATTTAAGAGTTATAATAATTAAAGCCTTTAAGGGCAAGTTGGTTTATTGAGAATTTTAATCATCCTTAATTAAAAGTTTGAGTTAATGATTTAAAGTGATTTAATTTAATTATGAGGTTTTAATTAATAATTTTTTTAAGTTTGGAATAGTGTTCAAATTATTTTAGATTTAATTAAATCTTTACGTTTTCAATTATCTTAGTATTTCAGATTGATGTTCATGTTTTAAATTTACTTAGATAGAAAGAGGTGTTGAAATTATTGATATATTTTGATTTAACTCTTAATGATTTCATTTAGGTTTGTTGTTAAGTGATTTTAATTTAATTTAATTTAATTTAATTTGATTTTAATTTAATTTAATTTAATTTAATTTAATTTTAATTTAATTTTTAATTTAATCTTAATTTAATTTTAATTTAATTTGTTTTAGTTTCAATATTTTAATTTTAATTTAATTGTTAGGGTGTTAATTTAATTTAATTTAAAATTTGACTTAACTTAATTCCAAGATTTTAAATTTGATTTTTAATTATTGGACCTTTTAACATTTTAAGCTTTAATTCATTTAAGGTTATCTTCTTTTAATTTTTAATTTAATTAGTTTTGATTATTATTTTAAATTTTTTTAATTAAGAATTAAATATTATTGAAGTGACTTATTTAGGGATTTTTAAATTAAAGAATAAATATCCTCTTAATAATATCCTTATTTTAATAATCCAAATTTTAAATATATTCTTTCCAAAATTTAAATTATTTAATTAATTAGAGTTTCATTTTGATATTTTCAAAGTGTTTAATGGGTTTCTACCCTTTTAATTTCCCTAAGTTTCAATCATCCAAGAGAAAGTTAAAATCAAATATTTTACCCCCATTTTGATTAAACCTAAAGTTTTAATTAAGGGTTAAAATTTTTAATTACCTTTATGCCTTTTTAGGCTTATTTATTTCATAACTCACTAAATTGAGCTCAAATGAATTTGAAATTTTTATGTCACCTCACTCACATGTCAATTAAGACATTAGAGGAGAAAATGTGATTTTTCTGAATTTAATTTATTTATATAATTATTTTTAGTAGAAAATAGGGATTTTCAAAGAAAATTAACAACATGACCAAGAAAAGGTTTTTGCTTTTAAGAAAATTATGGGATGTTCCTAATGACTAAAGGACCACTTGGACCAATTTTTGTGATTTGTTGAATTATATTTTATTTATTATAATTATTTTGAGTTTTAGAGTATTAATTAATTTTAAAATAAAATAAAAGTTGCAAAATAGATTTTATATATTTTTTTAAATTTATCTAACCTCAAGGAGTCCAAAGAAATAAATTTTATAATTTTCTGATTTTGCTTTGATTTATTAGAATTATTTTAGTGAAGAGGTTAAAAATTCATTTTTTTAATATTAAAAATTACATTAAGCCTTTAAAATTCAATATCTTATTCTAGAGACTTAGGAAAAATACTTGGTTTGTTCCTAAGTGATTAGGAGTCAAAATGTAACATTTTTTATGATTTTTAATATTTTTATGATTTTTATTATTTTTTAATTATTAAAATATTAAAATATTGTGAAAAAATCAACTTTTTTAGAAAATTATAATTTTAATTTTCCTGAACTCCCCTGATATCAAAGAAACTCTAAAACCATTTTTGTGAATTTTTGAAAAGTATTTTTGGAGTTATGAATTTTTAAAGTTCCATTTTGCTTATAAGGCTTAATCAATTCATTTGGTGGCGTTAATCAAGTCCAATTGATTTCAAAATTTTATGTAAGGTTCCTTTGATCCTAAAGAGCAATGGAGAATTGTTTTCAAGTCAATTTGGTGTGTAGTTAACCCTAATTAGTTCAAATTCAATTTTGGGAGTTTAGGCCAATTAAGGTTATTATGAATGAATTAACTCAAAATATATTTTTCATAGGGTCCCCTAGTCCTAAGAAACATCACAAAATTTTCCTAGAATTTATTTTACAAAATGCTAATTATTGGAATTAAAATACCTAAAACAGTGACATGAACTTGAAAAGTCAATAACTTTTCACAGAGATGGCCTCTGACCTTGAAAAATTCAGGGAATGTGTCCAAGATCAGAGGCTTCAAAAGCCCTATGGTCTCATGCCTTGGTGAATTGTCTATGTAAATGGAGAATCAAAATATTGAAAATAGTAAATAAATTATTAAAAATAAAATACTCATCTAATTAACTTAATTTCTTTTCCACATTATTCTCCTCTGATCACTGAGCAAGAGGTATTTTTATTTTATTTTTGTGATTTTTCTATGCAAAGATATGAATTTTTGAAGTTCTGGTATTTAAATAATTCAAAAATACCCTAATTTTCTACTTATCCGACTCGGCGCCGCGTCATCCTATGGCGGATCGAAAGCCCACAAGTCACTCTATGATTCGGCGCCGCCATCTGACTCAGCACTCCAGGGGCCCGCGGTTCATGTAACATTTCGCTATCTGGCTTGATCTCGACTGTCCGCTCGATACACGCGCGATCCAACGGCTTCTGGTCATCGTCTACGACTGGTGTGCACCCGTGACCGTCCACACTCAAACCCTAATATCTCTCTCCATTCTCAATGGATTTTCGAGTTCTTATACTCTATCGATTTATCTTAAAGAGACGAACACATCCATATGGTTTATAGGATATGAAATTAACCCAAACAAAATGGAGAGTTGCTGGAAGCTTGGGAGGAAGAATGACTTCATACCTTTGCTCAGAGAAGTGAAGCTTCGATCTGAGGGTTGTGTCACCTTCGATTGAGTCCAAGCAAGCTCCAGATGAAGTCCCTGGCTCTGGGGAATTGTCTAAGTATGAAAGTGACCAAGGCCGGTCATAAAGCTTGGAGGCTGGAAGCAATGGCTAGCCTGATGAGGGGGCTTTTGCTGGGGAACTTCTCCTCTTGGTCTGGTGAAGGTGTAGGGTCAATCAATTTGAAGATTGGCTCACTGTGGTGAAGTGTCATGTTTTTTGGGTGGATTTTCAACTAAGAAATTGAGCTTTGTAATGGGGATTAGGGCAAAGGAACACTGGTGATCAACTACTCTGGGTTAGGAGAAGGTCCTGGAGCACTTTTGGCAGAGTTTCCTTAAGGTCTAGTTCATCACCTTGTTTGGCCGAGAGGTGAGTGGGTTTAAATAGATGTGGCTGGAGGGCCTCCCAGAGGGGTTTAATGGCTTGGATCAACTGCCTTGGCCAAAGGAAGAACAACCACAGTGGCCATTGGGCATGGGACAGCTCAGCAAGTTCAAATTGAATTTTTGATTCAAATTAAGCCTCTCGGCCTGGTGGTTTCCGACGGCTATGGTGGCTGGCCGGCCAGGTATGGGTCACCCTCAGGGTCAGGGAGGTCAGTTCTTGAGTTTTGTGAGTTCAATTGGCAAATGCTAAGTGTAAAGGAGTTGAATCAAAGTGGGAGGGGGAAGGGATCATTTTGGGCTTGGTTTGGTCAAATGCATGGATTTGGGTTTGGAGGCTAAGCATGGTTTAGTGTGTATCATGGATGAGGTTAAAAAGGCTTAAGGAAGGCTTAAGAAAGGGGCCCCTCCCTTTGCCATAAATGACATGGTGAGGTGTCAAAACTCTCATGGCTTCATATGGCTTGTAAATGGCTCACATTTGGCTTACATTTGGCTTGGAAAAGGTTGGCTTGTTTCATGAAAAAGGGTTTTAGAAATTTTTGGCATTTAGGGGTAATTTGGCATGTGGCTTGATTTGGAATGGCTTGATTATTGATTTAGGACTTAGGGATGATTTCAATTAAAGGTATGATGAGAAGAATTTGTCATGTGGGTTTTGGATTGATTTTGGGCTTTTTTGAAATCATTTTGGATGGGCTTTTAAAGTGGTTTAGGGAAGTGGACTTTTGGATTTAAAGTAAATTTAGGATGAAAATTTTTGTAAAGGATTGTGCCAAATAAATGTTGCAATTGGTTTAGGCATGTGTCATGAGTGATTTGAAACAAGTTTAAAGTGATTTTGAATTGTATTGGGTTGAATTTGGGCTTTTTTGGTAAAGGGGCCATGGCCAAATTGGGCTAACTTGGGCTAAGGTTGGGCTAAGGTTGAATTTGGTGTAAAATTAGTGTTGAAAAATGTTTATGGGAGTGTTACAAAGAGTTTTCAACTTTGGTTGGGCTCTAATTTTGGGATTTGGGCCCATTTGGGTTAGGTTTAGGCTTAGGTCAATTTAAGGGATTTTGGTTTTGGGTTAGGTTTGGGTGGAGTTTAGGTTCAAATTTTGGGCAAATCAAGTTAGTGTTTTGTTTGTGGGGATGTTAGGAAGGTTTTAGAAAATATTTGGGGCCAATTGGGGTTGAGTTGGGTTGGTTTGGGCTAGGTTTAGGTCATGGGCCAAAATTGGGCCTTAGGCTTCAAACTGAAATTGGGCCGAAATGTCAATCAAATTGGAGTTGGATTTGGTCTAAATTGATATTGGGGATATTGAATTGAAGTTTAGAATTGAATTGGACCAAAATTGAGGTCAATTGGGGTGGTTTGTTTTGACATTGGGTTCACTTGGGCTAAAAATGGGTCAAATTTGGGGTTTTGGTAAAAGTGGGGTAAATTAGCAAAATTGGCCCATGGTGTAGTTGAAAAAAATGAAATTGGGAATATTTGAAATTTTCTGGAATTTTTTTTGGAATTTTCTGAATTTTTGGATTTTTGGGGTAAAAGGGTATTTTGGTAATTTTGGGGGGGTTAGGGGTATTTTTGGAAATTTTTGCATTTTTGGCCAAAGATGGTCAATTTGAATGGTGGGAAGTGTTTAGGTTTGATTTTGAGGGATCTTGGGTAATTTAGGCAATTTTGCAAATTTTGGGTCATTTCAAGGGTATTTGGTAGGTTTGGTGGGTCCGGGGCCCCGGGGGTCAAAAGTTGAAATTTTGAAAAAAGGAAGATTGATCAAATGTGAGTGAAATGAGATCACTTTGGTTGAGACATGAAGCCATATTAAGCCCATATGAGCCATGAGGGGACTCATTTGGGGCATTTACTATGTTGTTCCTAACACTCTTAGCCAGGGGCTTAGGGGTTAAGGACCATCCATATGAATTACATATATGAGTCAGGAAGTCAAGTTGGGTGAGAGTGTGGTTTTAGGACTTGGAATGTGTGTGAGAGTGTAGTGTATGTGCAAGTCGACCCTCACTGGACCGGGCCGCCTGGGGTATTTCTAAGGCCGAAAAGTCCTATAGGGAACTCATCCTTTAAACCTCCACATTTGATTTCAACCCTCTAGGTGATTAGGGGTCAACAATCAAGCTTGTGGGATTTGCAGGGAGTTAAGAAGTAGTTTGAATTTCTAAAGGGTGGGTTCCATTTCTAGCCCTCTAAGATTAGTCAAAGGAAAAGCCTAAGGCTAGATCCTAAGTACTAAAGAGAGAAGCAAAAGACCTCATCAAAAATCAGGTCAACAACTTCCACCAGGTCTGATCACAAAGCTTGGAGGCTGGAACAACTAGGTGGTCTGGAGAGGGGGATTTCACTGGGGAACTCCTTCTCTACCTCTGGTGAAGGTGTGGGAAGAGTTAATTTGTATTTGGTGAAGTTTCAGAGAGTGTCCTGTTTCTGGCCTGATTTTCAACTAAGAAATTGAGCTCAGCTTGGAGAATTCAGGGCAGGTGAACAGTGGGGTTCTTCTTCTCTAGGCTGGGAGAAGCTCTGGGAGTGATTTGGTGAGGTTTGGTTGAGAAAAATTTCAACACCCTTCAGCACCTTTCTCATGGCCGAGAAGAGGTGTTTAAATGGACAGGGCCACTTGGCTGAGCTAGGGCTCAATTGTTGGGTGGATTCCACTACTCAGGTGGAGGGCAGAGGTTCTCCAAGGTTTGATTTGGCTGAGGTGGCCAATTGGGTGAGTTTGGGTTTGTTTCACTTGGTGGTGGCTCTCGATTTTGACTCCCTCCGGTGGCTAGGCCGGCTGGCAAGGACAAGGGAGCTGGCCATGAGTCAGGTCAACCAAGGAGTAGGGTTTAATGGTGATAAACCAGGCAAGGGGGGATTTGGGGTGAGGCAAAAGAGGATTTGTCCATTTAAGGGAAGATATCCCTTAAAATGGGGAACCCTTGGTCCATGGCTCACTTAGCTTGGGCTAGGTGGATCTAGGGTGGTTCTTAGGGCTCACTTGGTGGCTGTGGATAGGTTGGTTTAGCCACATTTGGTTCAATTTGGTTTGGTTTAGTCATGGGTTCAAATTGACTCATTTGGGTTTTGGTTGGGCTTACTTGAGTTAGGTCTTTATTTGGGCCCAAATTCTTGAGCAGTTTTGAAGAGGTGATTGCCATGAAGAAGTTTCATGAAGACATGGGGAGGTTTTGAGTTCAATTGGAAGGTCAATTTGGTGGATTTTGGTATTTTGGTTAATTTGGGAGGGTTGAATCAACTTGGGTCCAAGTTGGGTTAAGGTGGGGTTTAGACCCAATTGAAAGTTTCAAATGGTTTAGGAGAATGTATTGAAGAGTTCCCAACATCAATCGGGAAGAAAGTTTAGGGTTTGGCTAATCAATTTGGTAGGTTTAGGGCATGGGTTCACTTTAGGCTAAAATGGGGGTATTGTATTTCAAATGGGATTGAACTCAAATATGAATCAATTTGGACTTGTATTTGGTTTATATTGATAGTAATGATGTTGAATCAAAGTTTAGAATTGAAATTGGGAAAAAATGAGGTCAAATGGGTTGGTTTGGTGTAACATTGGGTCCATTTAGGTTTAAAATGGGTCAATTTGGGGATTTTAATAAAAGTTGGTTATTTTAGCAAAATTGGGCTATGGTGTAGTTGAACAAAATGAAATTGGAATTATTTGAGATTTTTTTGGAATTTTCTGGGAATTTTTGAAATTTTTGGAATTTTATGCCAAAAGGGTATTTTGGGGTATCAAGAGGTTATTTGGAGAGTATTATGGTATTTTGGTAAATTTAAAAGGTGGGGGTTGTTTCAAAATGATTTTTAGGACTTTTTGGGAATTTTAGGTAATTTTTTGGGAATTTTGGAAAATTTGGGGTAATTAGGTAATTTTAGGTAGGTTTGAAGGACCCAATGTCACAACTAAGCATTTGGCAAAAGTTGAATTTTGATTATGATGAAGCTTAAAGTGAGACCAAGAAATGTCCACCCTGAACATCTCATGGGTTTTTTCCAACCCTCTTAGGCAAAGAGCTAGGGGTTTGGACTTAGCCATATGAGTGCTCAAATGAACCAGGGGGAGAAATGGGTAAGGATGGTGTGTGTGAGAGTGTAGTGTGTGTAAGCCAGACCTCACCAGGACCAGGCCACCCAGGGTAGTCCTAAGGCTTGAACAACCTTATAGGAGCTCACTATTGGTTCTCCATATGGTGGTCTTAACCTTCTAAGGTGATTTAGAGGTTTGCAATCATCCAAGTGGGATCCCAAGAGAAGTCAAGAAGTAGCTGAATTGCTAAAGGGTGGGTCCCAATTCTAGTCCTCTAGTATAGTCAAGGAGAAAATCTTATGGCTAGATCCTAAGAAGTACTAAGGAGAGAAAAGACCTCACTAAAAATGAGGTCAACAAGCTACAAAACCAAAATAAAACAAAATGAAACTAAAAATCAAATTCACCGCCACAACAATTAAAATATAAGACAACTCAAAATTTAATCATAAAAAAAGCAAAACAACAATTGCAATTAACTAAAAACGACTCTGGATGATTGGGAATCCCTCAGAGGAGGTAAATTATAGTTGCTAACGAGATTTCTCACGGTCTGGATGATATTATGTAAATTATTCATTTGAGTTTAGTCAATTTATCCATACTAAGTGAATCAGAAGGAAATAGTGGTGCTGAAATGAGGGAACCGTGGGATCCTAACCGGTATCGCTTAATAAACTTAAATATTCCCCTTAATTAAGATATTTAAATAATAATGAAAACTTGACAGTCACACCAGAACTTGAACTCTAGAACATGACACTTTTCTCATCCCTTCAATTTGACACTTCTAAACTGAACCTGATGCAACGAGGAGCTCAGAGTAAACACAGTGGGCAGCACAAAGAGAAAGTGAACAATTCTACAACAACAAACCTTCCTTAGAAATAAACAATAAGCCATAGGACTTCGATGTAGTTTGTCTAGTGCAACATAAACCCTCATTTTATCTCTTTAGGCCTTTGCACCTCGTGCATATAAACCCTAACTCTTCTTAGGATTCCAAGATTATCGTTCGGTATGATATAAATTCTCCTATCTTCCAGGCTATTTGTATAATTAGTGTTATGAAAATGTAAGCCCTACTTAATAAAGTTGGCAAGATGAAACATCTAATATCACTTCCAAAATTAAAGCCACACAATAGGATAGTTTGGAAAGTCACCAGGGTTCTCAGCTGGATTCGTGACCTCCCCTACCTCTCATTCCTTTGAATTCTTTAAAATAATTGTTCCTATTTGATACATTCCCCTTTGAATTTTGACGTCCAATTATGAAAACCTTAAAATTTAAAATTTCTGAGAGCAAAACCACTGATCTTTATCAAGTATTTTCTTGAGTGACATCAGTCATTCAGGATGTAATTACCTATAAGGGCTTGCCTCTAAGGGAACTTTATAACCCATGTAATATAAACCCTGCCTAATTCTCTTGTATAGGTAAGGGAACTTGTCGGTCAACATAAAAATGGTTTGTAGACCAAATAAATGTCATAAATTTATTAGTTTTTTAATAAATCCACACTACCAGGTAATGTGTCTATCCCTCAGGATAAGCGAATGTCTTGCGGTGTATGATTTGTTTATTTAAACTATTAAAGATATGAGATCGGTTTGGTCTCATATTTTCAAAATCAAACACTACTTTCCAAATTATTTAAATTTATATATACTTAAATTAAATTAAAATTGAAGAATGCGGCCTATAATTTCTGGAGAATCTGTTGGGAAATAGTTCTTCTCTCCATTTTATCATATGATTTTGCTTTCATAAATCAGTATTACGTCCATGTCCCTTATGGGATAAACTACCATTCTTCTATTGCATAACTCGCTCATTTTTGCCTTGAATGGGTATAGTCAACTCTTCTTGGATTCTGGAGCCACTGTTTAAACACCCTTAAATAGAGAGGTTCTAGAATCTTCTTACCTCTCAAAAGTGTGGCGGATGATCCACTTTTCGATATTTATACTTACAACTATGATATGAAAATTAGCAATGACACCAAAAACTTGATCCCGCACTGAATATATATATATATATATATACAGATGATTCTGTTATGGAATTTATGATTATATTGTAAATACTACGCAAGTATACATATCATTATCAAGTAATATAAGACTCTAATGCAGTCCCAGATATCGATCCCACAAGGAAGTTAGAGAATTTTAAAGTTAACTTAAAGTAGATTTACTTACTAATCTAGTATACGAAAATTAAGAACACTTAGACTATAAAAAACTAATGCTTAAAAGATTGAATATAAGATTTTAGAAAAAATATCTTTCTCCTTGTTTGAGAGAATTAAGTGAATGAAGAATTAAATGAGTTTTTTAATTGTATTGTGCCAAAAAGGAGCATTCCTATTCTTTACCCTTTGGTCCAGGTGCAAAGAACATTGACTAGTCTTATGTTTGGTTACTAAATCTGCAGCTAGGCTGGGAGGATACCGACTGCCACTTCAGAGCTCCCACGTTCCACTTGCCTGAGGGCTAGCATCTACACTTCAGCTCTCAAACAATAGGACAAAATTGAAGATTTTAGTCTGTCACTCTAAAATGTCCAATTCTATGCCCGATAGTTAATATTTCCCTATTTATTTGCACCCTCCTTCCAAGGCTTTTGACTTCCCTGAATCTTGGATGTAATCTTTACTATAGTTGATAATTTAACATATGTTAACAAATCAATTGGCCTAATTGAAAGTGAATTAAGATTTAAGTAAAATATTAGCACAATTTCTATTTTCATATTTTTAGGCACAACTACTTTAATTCATCATTTCACAAAATCTCGATAACAAGGAGAAAGACTAAGGAAACTACTCAAAATGCATGGAAAAATAACAAAAATAATGGATTTCATTAAAGTTAACAAACAATAAACAAATATACTTATCTCAGTTCTTCTCCCCAAGCAGACTTCTTGAAGTTCCTTTGACTCTTCCTTCTAGTACAGCACACTTAATTAAACTCACAAAGACGCTAAACACACTTAAACACTCTATATAGAAACTAAAAGACTCTAGAATGACACACAACTGAATAAAAATCATCTCTAATTATAGAAGGAGTAAAACATTCAAAGGTTGCTTAAGCACCTCTTCAAAAAGAGTCCAGGTTCATTGTATTTTGGCTCTTTTCAACTGTCTCACCGTCGGCGGGGTTGATCTCGCCGTCGGCGGGGTCGATCGCGCCGTCGACGGGCTTCTAGAAGATAGACTAACGTGCCGATCTCACTGTCGGCGGCCTCGATCTCGCTGTCGGCGAGTTCTTTATAATATATTCAAAACTTTCGGGAAAAACTTGCCGTCAGCGGCCTTTTCCTCGCCGTCGGCGAGATAGTTTAATTTTCATCAAATTGAGTTCTTTTTGCTCCAAATCCGCTTCTTTTCTACTTTTTGCTTTTATTACTTATAAATCTTCATTCCTGCAATAAAATAAAGAAAATACCTTTCTTTAAAGTGCAATTTCATATAAAATTGGTATAAATTTCTCAATACATTTTTCTAGTGATCAAATTCCACCAAACTTAACTATTACTTGTCCTCAAGTAATTTAGATACTACATAAAAGTAATGATTATTTGTAATAAAACTTTTAATTCAGAAATACTATGAATTAGATTTAAATAAGTATTATAGTAAAGTTTTCTAGAAATATTTTTAGAAAATTAAATTAATTTTATAGATATAAGGCTATTTAGTTCTCATGTTTAAGATTTCTAGCCTTCTATTTATTTCAAGAATGACTATACTTTTCAATATTAAATTACTTAGAATATTTAGATGATAGGAATTTCATGAAAGTACTACTTAGTAAAATACTAATCAATATATATAAGTTCAGAAATGTAATTGAAGTTTACCCTTTAGGTTGATTCAAATGAAGCCAATTTTTGATAAGGCATCTTCTCAAGCTTCTCCTCACTTATATATATATATATATATATATATATATATATTTTCTTTTTCTTTTCTTTCTGGATTTATTTTCAATCCCTTTTTTCTTTACTTTTTTTAAGTGAGGATCACTATTTTTGGTTAGCCTGTTAATAATTTTGAACTTCATTTTCCTCTTCCTAAATTTGAAACTGAAAACATTTACTTCTCTTATATGTATTTCAAAGTTTTTACTTCATTGAGTTTCAATCTTTTCTTTCTCAACTAAATACCTAAGAATTTTATATTTAAAAATATAGTTTTCTTTACTATAAATAGTTAACTATATTCTTATTCTCTTATACCAAATATCTTAATCTATAAAATTAGTTAATCATTAAAAGTATTTCTTTTAACTTTCTATAATAATTAAATAAATTAATTCTAGTTTACTGAATTAAAATTATTACAAAAAATCATTTTATAATAATTTTTGAAAATATAAATTTAGAACAATTTAATAATTAAATTTGTGTTTTTCCTTCCCCCAAACTTAAATTTTTCTATCTATCTATATAGGGTGAAAAGGAAAAAAACTGTAATATTTAAATCATACCTTCGAGCTTTAGCTATTTCTTCTTTTTTGAAGTTCTGCAGGTTCTTTTTATCACTTAATTACATGTACTGTTAATAACTTTCTACACACATAATATTAAAGAAAGTGTTGGGTAAAGAAGTTTAACACAATACTACCACATTTGATACTAACATATTACATTACATCCTCATACATTTACTAATTTCAATCCAAGATTACAATAGCAATCTGAAAACATTAAAATTTAAAAACTATATAACTTTAACAGCAGTGTTTAAGAAAAATCTACACCACATCATAATCAAGTTCATAAACTAAACATTAATACTAAAGTTTTAAGAAAAACATACAATCAATCATAACATCAAAACTAAACAAATAAAAATAGAATCTAATCTTCCGCATCAAAGTCCCAAACTATATCGTCGTTTCCTTGATCAATGGGTGGATTAGGCTGGTAATGAGTATATCAGGGACACTCAGAAAATACAACATCGAGCTCTCCTTTCCTATAACGATTTTCAGCATCGCAGTAAGCTATCTCATACTCTGAATGTCCCTGGAGATATTCGCTGTCATAATCATGTCTTCTCTCTAAGCCTCCAATTCTCTTATCAATGTGTTCCAATTTTTCTTCTATTTTCTCAAAACTTTTCCGCTGTAGAGTCATCTCATTCATCAAATCATGAAGGGTAAGAGTACTATAGGGAGGAGGGTCATAACTGGTAGAGGGAATATCTCTACTCGAAGAAGGTACATAGCTCCTAGTCCCAGATCTCCATCCTTCATGGGATTCATATTTTTTTATATTAGCCGGAGTAATGGGTTTCATTGGCTCCACCCATTCCTCATCATCTCTTGTTTCAACTCCAGATAATTGGCAGAGTGCAAAAATCAGACCAGGGTGTCCTAGTCCTCCTCCACTCTCACTTCTTACAGTGGCTAATATATTCTTACAAATTATACTTCCCACATTAATACTTCTTTGGTTCTGAATACAGAAATTCAAAACTTCTATCTCTTGTTACCTCACTATGGAGATAGGTGGGTAACAAGGTAGAACAAATAAAATAGTGCCATGCTTTAGATAATGCATTCAACATTGAGACAGGAAAGTTTACCCTTTCACGCTGCTTAATCTTTCAAACTCCTTTCCCGTCAGTGAGAAAGTTGATCACTTCTTCTAGTGGTCCTTCCATAGTTCCAAAGGTATCGTACTCACTGGTGTATAAGTCACGTACTTCATAAAAAGAATTAATCCTTGCAGCACTGAAATCCACCAAAAATCCTCTCACCTTGATTGGTGCATCTTCGATCACAGTCAGATTGGCATAGAATTCTTTTACCACTTCCACAGCAACTCTGTTGGTTATGTAACGAAAGTTTTCCCATCCTCTTTCTTTTATTATTCGCTCTACTCCTCCTCCAGGATTTTTGAAAACTTGATCCTGAATGCATTTTCTGGCTTGAATATTGTAAAAATATCTGGATTGTGCCCTTGCATTAACAAATCGAGTTTCGTCATAATCCATTCTTCTCTTTTGTCGTGGAGCCATTTTTGATCTATGAAATTCACAAAAAATCTTAACTAAACTTCTAAATATTACTAAGATGGCTTCCAATAGTTATTAAAATCAATCTAAATCAAGTTCCATGAATTTCTTCCAAGTATTTTCTTCACATTTAAAATTTTTCCCAAATTCCTCAATGTAGAAGAAATTCATGGTGAAAATAAAAAATTTTTACATAAGAGTGAAGCTCTTACCAAGGGAAGATGAAATCTGACGTCAAAATGTGTTGAAATCGCTTCAAATCCCAGATCTATCAAGCCCTAGGTCGGTTTTTCGAAGTTTTGAGGAAGGGGATGATGAATAGTGTCGGTTGACCGGTCACTTAATTTGATATATTTTCTAAGATTAGATACTCAACTGACTCATATAAGTTTTACACAACACAAACATTATAACTTTTATAAATGAAATCCATGAACTTACAAACTTCAAATACCATAAAACTAACAATTGACTTAGCAAATTAACCAAAACGCATCTAATTCAGCATTGCAATCCATACCACAATACTCTAAATGCTGAGACTAAACAAACAACATACAATCTCATCTAAACTGAGATTAACTACGTAAAATCTAAATTATATCAAAAACAAAATTCAAATCAACACACATACATAATATGAATATAAATTTCTGCTACTCATCGGAATCTGAACTGACTTCTTCTCTGATATTCCCAATAGATCGTCGATGCATAAATAGATTGAAGAAAGGCCTGAAGGGGAATTCTTCTGTAGAGTCTTCTTCAATCCATTCCTTCTGTCTCAACACTCGTATGAAACTTGCCTCCAAATGTCCTGAATGGTCAAAGTGCTCTTTCATTCTCCAATCGATGTGATCGAATAAGTTAGAGATATTATCAATAAAATTCATCACATTCTGTAGTTCCTTCTCCAATCCTTTAATTTTTCGTAGAATCAGGTTAGTTCTATCAGTCAGGGGCCTGATTAAAGGATTGTTTTGAGATGCTTGATTAGAAATAATTGTTATATCATCATTGTGATCCAATGTAGGAAACATACCTGTCGGATCTAGTGTTTTCCAAGGAAATAGCACTTTTTCCCAAGCTTCGTAGGAAACTTGGTATTGACTACATAAAGCAAATATAGTTGATGGGTGTCCAAGTCCATGAATAGACCCACTCACAATTAATCCTAATGCAGACTTCACAATGATAGATCCAACATCGATAGGTAATCCAGATTGAATACAATAACTTAAATTGTGTATTCCTTAGAGACCTTGTTTACCCTCATAGTGGGTAATAACTTTGATGAAATAAAGAAATGCCAATGCTTTGAGACGGGGTTAAGAATTGACGTAGAAAAACTAACGTACCCGTCTTCTCGTAATTCCGAATTATCAGGTTCATCGGTCAGATATATGTAGATCTCATTCATGTTGTATCTTGTAGGAACAAAATTCGAATAGTGACAAAAAAGGGTATTTTCAATCGAATATAATTCATTAATTCAGGAAGGAGTGAAAATTACCCATCTGCCTCTTACGTAAACACTTCCATTATGGATCACATGTAGATTAGAGTAGAATTCCTTGACTACTGAAATGACTACAGCAGATGTTGTATGGCAGAATACCTCCCAAAGTCGCTGAACAATCATTTCTTCAATTGCTGTTGTTGAATTCTCCGCTCCTCTGTTTACGAATCCTCTTTCTTTAATCTGTCGCTTCTTCATCAAAACCTTGTTCAATAGTCGCTGAGCCTCAGAACTGACGAATTTCCTTCGATTAAAAACTCCAGATAGTTAATATATTTAAAATGAATTTGGGTGCGCCAATCTCGCTGTTGGCGGGATCGATCTCGCCGTCGGCGAGATTAGGTAAATTGCCCAATTTCGCTCAAGTCCGAATATTTTCTGATTTCTTCGTATAGATTAAAATTTTTGATGATTTTAAAAAGTAAAATGAGTAGTAGAATTTATTCTATATTTTAATTTTCAATAACATTAATAAATAGATGATAATTAATAATTACTATGGGTTGCCTCCCATAAAGCGCTTGGTTTAACGTCGTCAGCCCGACCTAATTTAGTTAGTAATCAGGTTGACTGAGCATTAAAACCACTTTAAAATTTGGTATTCTTCCTTCAAAATAAGGTTTTAATCTATGTCCGTTTAGTTTAAATCTATGCCCAGTTTTTGGATCTTCAATTTATATAGTTCCATATGAAAATATTTGAGTTATAGTGAAAGGCCCTAACCATCGAGATTTCAATTTCCCAGGAAATAATTTCAATCTTGTATTATAAAACAAAACTTCTTGTCCTGGCTTAATATTCTTCAGGTTAATCTTCCGATCATGCCATAATTTAATTTTTTCTTTATAAATTCTATCATTATGATAAAATTCATTTCTTAATTCATCTAATTCATTCAATTGCAATAATCTCTTCTCACCAGCTTCTTTCAGATTGTAATTAAATTTTTTAATTGCCCAATAAGCTTTATGTTCTAATTCAATCTGGTAAGTGACAAGTCTTTCCATAAATAAGCTCGTAAGGAGTCATTCCAATCGAAGTTTTATAAGCGATCCAAGTATGCCCATAATGCGATTGTCTAGTCTTATAGACCAATCCAATCTATTAGGGTTTACGAGTCTTTTCTAAAATACGATTAATTTCTCGCTTAGAAACTTCGACTAATCCATCTGGTTTGTGGATGATAAGCGATTGATATCTTATGAATAATGTTAAATTTTTCTACTAGTTTGTGAATATATTTATTTCTAAAATGAGATCCTCCGTCGGTGATAATCACTCTCGGCATTCCAAATCTAGTAAAAATATTTTTCATTAGAAACTTTGAAACACTCTTAGCGTCACATCGAGGTAAAGCTTGTGCTTCAATCCATTTAGAAACATAATCAACAACAACTAATATATATGAGTTTCGAAATGAAGGAACAAATGGCCCCATAAAATCTAATCCCCAAACATCAAAAATCTCAACTTCTAATATAAAATTTAGAGGCATTTCATTTCTTCTAGATATATTACCTACTCATTGGCATTTATCGTAAGTTCTGATATATCTATAAACATCTCTAAAAATAGTAGGCCAATAAAATTCAGATTGCAAAATTTTATAAGCAGTTTCATCTGTTCCAAAATGTCCTCCAAAATCAGAATCATGACATTTCTGAAAGATTTGTTCTGTTTCTTCATAAGGCACGCATTTTCTAATTATAAGATCCTTACATTGCTTATATAAATATGGTTCATCCCAAAAATATGTTTTAGCATCATGAATGAATTTTTTTTGTTGTTGCAAAGTTAACATAGGTGGTAAAATATCACTTTATAATTTACTATGTCTGCATACCATGGTATTTTTCATTCACTTATATTATATATTTGTTCAACAGGAAAACTGTCAGTAATTTCATTATCAGTGTCAGATAATTCATTATATTCTAGCCTTGATAAATGATCTGCAATTTGATTATCAGTTCCCTTTTTGTTAATGATTTCAAAATCAAATTCTTGCATTAGTAATATCCATCTAATTAATCTTGGTTTGGAATCTTTCTTTTGCGTCAGATATTTAATAGCAGAGTGATCAGTATGCACAATACATTTATTTCCAATTAGATAAGGCCTAAATTTATCAAAGGCATAAAAAATTGCTAATAGCTCTTTTTCAGTAACTGTATAATTCAATTCAGCATTATTAAGAGTTTTACTAGCATAGTATATGACTTTAAAAATTTTATCATATCTTTGCCTAAGTACTGCTCCTATAGCATAATCACTAGCATCACACATAAATTCAAATGGTTTCTCCCAATCAAGTGAAACTATTATAGGTGCTGTGATTAATTTATCTTTTAATAATTCAAAAGCATTTAGGCATTCGGTTGTGAATTCAAATTTCTTATCCTTTTCTAAAAGTTGACATAAAGGTTTAGTAATTTTTGAAAAATATTTTATGTAGCGTCTATAGAATCCAGCATGTCCAAGAAAACTTCTTACCCCTTTTACTGAGTTGGAGGTGGTAATTTAACTATAACTTGAATTTTTGCAGGGTCTACTTCCATGCCATTTTCTGAAATTTTATGCCCTAATACAATTCCTCCTGCAACCATAAATTGACATTTCTCCCAATTTAGAACTAAGTTAGTTTTCTCGCATACCTCTAATACTTTTTCAAGATGATTTAAACATGCGTCAAATGACGTTCCAAATACAGAGAATCATCCATAAATACTTCTATTCTATCATCAATTAATTTAATAAATATAGACATCATACATCTCTGAAATATTGCAGGTGCATTACATAATCCAAAAGGCATTCTTCGAAAAGCAAATGTTCCATAAGGACTAGTAAATGTAGTTTTCTCTTGATCCTCAGGAGTAATATGTATCTGATGATAACCGGTATATTCATCTAAAAAACAAAAATATTTATGTCCGGCTAATCTATCCAACATTTGGTCTAGAAATGGTAATGTGAAGTGATCTTTCCTGGTGGCTGCATTTAATTTTCTATAGTCAATACATATACGCCATCCAGTAACTTGTTTTATAGGTATTAAATCATCATTTTCATTAGCTTTAACGGTCACTCCTCCTTTCTTAGGAACACAGTGAATTGAACTTACCCAAGCACTGTCCAAAATAGAATATATAATACCATTATTTAACCATTTTAATATTTCTTTCTTGACTACTTCTTTCATTATTGGGTTTAATCTCTTTTGAGGATCTACTCTTGGATTATTTTCATTATCTAAAATAATTCTGTGCATACAGATTGAAGGACTAATTCCTTTAATATCTGCTAAAGTCCAATCAAAAGTTTTCTTATATTTTTTTAATGTGTCTAACAGTTATTGTTCTTGTGATTCATTCAATTCAGCTGATATAATAACTGGTAGGGTTGAAGGGTTACCTAAGTAAGCATATTTTAAATGATTAGATAAAATTTTTAATTCGAGTTCAGGAGGTCTAATATTTGACGGAACTATATTCTTTTTAGCGTTTTCAGTATTATCCAACATTTCAAAATTTTCCTGTATATAATCCAATTTTTCATTATCTGCTTCTTCAATTAATTCAGTATTTTCTTTTTCTAACTTCTCTTCATAATATCTTTTAAAATGTTCATTTTGCAAATGTTAAAGTATTTCCATTCAAAAACATTGATCATATTTTTTTGAAGCAGGATATTTCATTGATTTTGTTATGTTAAAAGTTACTTTTTGATCTTTTACTCTAATAGTCAATTCTCCTTTCTGAACATCAATCATAGCTTTTCCAGTGGCTAAAAAGGTCTTCCTAATATTATGGAAATTTCTTTATCTTCTTCCATATCTAAAATAATAAAATCTACCGGGAAGATAAATTTATCCACTTTTACTAACACATCTTCAATAACTCCCTTAGGATAAGTCACAGAACTATCAGCTAACTGAAGAGTTACTGAAGTAGGTCAAATTTCTCCTAATTCTAATCTTTTAAAAATTGATAAAGGCACTAGATTGATGCTAACTCCGAAGTCACACAAAGCTTTTCCATAAAATATTTCTCTAATAGCACAAGGTATAGTGAAACTACCAGGATCTTTTAATTTTTCAGGAAGCTTTTTTCTGAATAATTACACTACACTCTTCGCTAAGTGCAACAGTTTCATTATCTGTGAATTTTCTTTTTTTATTTAAAATATCTTTCATAAATTTTACATAATTAGACATTTGTTCTAATGCTTCTACAAAAGGAATATTTACCGTTAATTTTTTTAAAATTTCAAGGAATTTAGCAAATTTCTTATCTTTTTTTATGTTATTTTAGTAGTTGAGGAAATGGTGGTGGTGGTTTTTCTATAGATATTTTCATAGGGATCAATGAATATTCTAAGTTTTGATCTTGCTGATCCTCTTCTTTTTCAATTTCCACTTCCTCATTTTTACTTTCTGTTTCTTTCTGAATTTTCGTTTCTAACTCTTTTCCACTTCGTAATTGTATCGCTTTAATTTGTTCTTTTCCTTGGTCTTTTGGATTTATTTCCACATTACTAGGAAAAGTTACAGGAATTCTATTGTTAAGCACGGTAGCGATATGTCCGAGTTGAGTTTCAATATTTTTAATTGCTGTTCCTTGATTTTGTAATTGATTTCCTTGAATTTGTAATTGATTTCCTTGATTTTGCAAGTGCTGACTCATACTTAATATTAATTCTTTTATAGATAACTTCTTTTCTTTAAATTGAGTGTTATTAAATCCAGGTGGATAAGAACGTTTATAATTCGTATTTTCTTGATTAGGTGGATTTTCTATAGAGTTGTTCATCCATTGTTGATTAGCTGTATTGTTATTCCAATTAAAATTTGGATGATTCTTCCAACCAGGATTATAATAATTTGCATAAGGATTATTGGGTCTATTATTAATAGCATTTATAGTTTCATAAGGAGATTGAGAATCTATAATTTGTCCGGATGAGTTTTCTTCTAATATAGTAGGAGAGTAATTCATTCCAAAATGATCTAATTTCTTTGATATAGCAGCAATTTGAGAAGCTAACATAGATATTGCATCATTTTCATGAACACTAGCTATCTTTTTAGGATTTATTCTTTCAGCAGGCCATTGAAAATTATTAGTAGCCATTTCTTCGATTAACGCATAGGCTTCATCAAATGGTTTTGACATTAATGAACCTCCAAGATAGCAGCATCAATGATTGATCTAAGAGATTCTACTAATCCATTGTAAAAAGTTTGTATAATTAACCAATCTGGTAATGCATGATGTGGGCATTTCCTAAGAAGTTCTTTAAATCTCTCCCAAGCTTCATATATGGATTCTCCATCAAACTAATGAAAAGATGTTATATTATTTCTAAGTTTTGCAGTTTTCGAAGGAGGAAAATATTTGGATAGAAATTTTTGTGATAATTCTCCCCAAGTTTTAATAGATCCAGGTGCTAATGAATTTAACCACATCTTAGCCTTATCCCATAAAGAAAAAGGAAAAAGCCTAAGTCTAATAGCATCATTAGATACTCCTTCATATTTGAAAGTAGCACATAGTTCCTAAAAACTAGCAAGATGTAAATTAGGATCTTCATTAGGTGAACCACTAAATTGATTATTCTGTACCATTTGGATAATTGCAGGTTTAAGTTCGAATGAGTTAGCAGCTACATCTGGGTTTTGAATAGTTAAGTGAATTTCATCTAATGTAGGGTTGGCATAATCTCTTAATGGTCTTTGTTGGTTTAGATTTTCAATTTCTGGATTATTTGCCATTTGTGTTAAATTTATAATTTCTCTCTTTTGTTTTCTAATTTTTTTAATTGTGTGCTCTAATTCTGAATCGTAAGGTATTAAATTTTCGTTTCCAAATTTATGCATACAATTTTTAAGTAATATTTAAAATAGTCCGTTACTCTAGTAATTATTTTAATAATTCTATTAGTTACCTTAATAATTACTTTGCTTCCTCGGCAACGGCGCCAAAAACTTGATCCACTTTTCGATATTTATACTTACAACTATGATATGAAAATTAGTAACGACACCAAAAATTTGATCCCGCAGTGAATATATATATACTGATGATTCTGATATGGAATTTATGAATTATATTGTGGATACTATGTAAGTATAAGTATCATTATCAAGTAATATAGGGCTCTAATGGAGTCCTAGATATCGATCCCACAAGGAAGTTAGAGAATTTTAAAGTCAACTTAAAGTAGATTTACTTACTAATCTAGTATACGAATATTAAGAACACTGAGACTATAATAAACTAATGCTTAAAAGGTTGAATATAAGATTTCAGAAAAAGTATCTTTCTCCTTGTTTGAGAGAATTAAGTGAATGAAGAATTAAATGAGTTTTTTAATAGTATTGTCCCAAATAGAAGCATTTCTATTCTTTACCCTTTGGTTCAGGTGCAAAGAACATTGACTAGTCTTATGTTTGGTTACTGAATCTGCGGCTAGGCTGGGAGGATACCGACTGCCACTTCAGAGCTCCCACGTTCCCCTCGCCTGAGGGCTAACATCTACACTTCAGCTCTCAAACAATAGGACGGAATTGAAGATTTTAGTCTGTCACACTAAAATGTCCAATTCTATGCCCGATAGTTAATATTTCCCTATTTATTTTTACCCTCCTTCCAAGGCTTTTGACTTCCCTGAATCTTGGATGTAATCTTTACTATAGTTGATAATTCAACATATGTTAACAAATCAATTGGCCAGATTGAAAGTAAATTAAGATTTAAGTAAAATATTAGCACAATTTCTATTTTCATATTTTTAGGCACAACTACTTTAATTCATCATTTCACAAAATCTTGATAACAAGGAGAAAGACTAAGGAAACTACTCAGAATGCATGGAAAAATAACACAAATCATGGATTTCATTAAAGTTAACAAACAATAAACAAATATACTTATCTCAATTCTTCTCCCCAAGCAGACTTCTTGAAGTTCCTTTGACTCTTCCTTCTAGTACAGCACAATTAAACTCACAAAGACGCTAAACACACTTAAACACTCTATATAGAAACTAAAAGACTCTAGAATGACACACAACTGACTAAAAATCATCTCTAATTATAGAAGGAGTAAAACATTCAAAGGTTGCTTAAGCACATCTTCAAAAAGCGTCCAGGTTCATTGTATTTTGGCTCTTTTCAACTGTCTCATCGTCGGCGGGGTTGATCTCGCTGTCGGCGGGGTCGATCGCGCCGTTGACGGGCTTCTAGAAGATAGACTAACCGTGCCGATCTCGCTGTCGGCGGCCTCGATCTCGCTGTCGGCGAGTTCCTTATAATATATTCAAAACTTTTGGGAAAAACTTGCCGTCAGCGGCCTTTTCCTCGCCGTCGACGGGATAGTTTAATTTTCATCAAATTGAGTTCTTTTTTCTCCAAATCCGCATCTTTTCTACTTTTTGCTTTTATTACTTATAAATCTTCATTCCTGCAATAAAATAAAGAAAATACCTTTCTTTAAAGTGCAATTTCATATAAAATTGGTATAAATTTCTCAATACATTTTTCTAGTGACGGATAAAATTAGAGAGAGTCGCCTTAGATGGTTTGGTCACATTAAACGTCGACCACCTGATGATCCGATTAGGAGAGTAGATGTTTTAAATACAACTTATGTTAAGAAAGGCGAGAAGCGGACCTAGGAAAACTTGGGCTTATTGCATAAAAAATGATCTTAATTTATTAGAATTGAACGAAAATTTGACACTAAATCGGACACAATGGAGAAAAAGGATTCATGTAGCCGACCCCACTTAGTGGGATTAAGGCTTTGTTGTTGTTGTTGTTGTAACTATTACTTGTCCTCAAGTAATTTAGATACTACATAAAAGTAATGATTATTTGTAATAAAACTTTTAATTCAGAAATACTATGAATTAGATTTAAATAAGTATTATAGTAAAGTTTTCTAGAAATATTTTTAGAAAATTAAATTAATTTTATAGATATAAGGCTATTTAGTTCTCATGTTTAAGATTTATAGCCTTCTATTAATTTCAAGAATGACTATACTTTTCAATATTAAATTACTTAGAATATTTAGATGATAGGAATTTCATGAAAGCACTACTTAGTAAAATACTAATCCATATATATAAGTTCAGAAATGTAATTGAAGTTTACCCTTTAGGTTGATTCAAATGAAGCTAATTTTTGATAAGACATCTTCTTAAGCTTCTCCTCACTTATATATATATATATATATATATATATATGTTTTTCTTTTTCTTTTCTTTCTGGATTTATTTTCAATCCCTTTTTTCTTTATGTTAATATTCCCTATTTATTTGCACCCTCCTTCCAAGGCTTTTGACTTCCCTGAATCTTGGATGTAATCTTTACTATAGTCGATAATTCAACATATGTTAACAAATCAATTGGCCATATTGAAAGTAAATTAAGATTTAAATAAAAGATTAGCACAATTTTTATTTTCATATTTTCAGGCACAACTACTTTAATTCATCATTTCACAAAATCTCGATAATAAGGAGAAACACTAAGGAAACTACTCAGAATGCATGAAAAAAATAACACAAATCATGGATTTCATTAAAGTTAACAAATAATAAACAAATATACTTATCTGAATTCTTCTCCCCAAACAGACTTCTTGAAGTTCCTTTGACTCTTCCTTCTAGTACAACACACTTAATTAAACTCACCAAGACACTAAACACACTTAAACACTCTATTTAGAAACTAAAAGACTCTAGAATGACACACAACTGACTAAAATTTGTCTCTTTTTATAGGAGTCAAATCTTCACAGGTTGCTTAAGAACCTCTTCAAAAAGCATCCAAGTTCATTGTATTTTGGCTCTTTTCAACTGTCTCGCAGTCGGCGGGGTCGATCTCGCCATCGGCGGGCTTCTAGAAGATAGGCTAACCACGCCGATCTCGCTGTTGGCGGCCTCGATCTCGCCGTCGGTGAGTTCCTTATAATATATTCAAAACTTTCGGGAAAAAATCACCGTCGGCGGCCATTTCCTCGCCGTCGGCGGGATAGTTCAATTTTCATCAAATTGAGTTCTTTTTGCTCCAAATCCGCTTCTTTTGTGCTTTTTGCTTTCATTACTTATAAATCTTCATTCCTGCAATAAAATAAAGAAAATACCTTTCTTTAAAGTGCAGTTTCATATAAAATTGGTATAAATTTCTCAATACATTTTTCTAGTGATCAGTGGACCCCCAATAGGTGTTAGTTTAGGAGCGGTCTATCGAAGTGTGATTGTTACAAGGTTTACCCTTCCTTTCAAATTCTAGGCAGGGTCCTTTACCTTTCTCTTTTGTGACTGATTTGTTCCTAACAAAACTTTCATCAAATTTCTACTCTCAAAATTCTTCTACTAATTGAACTGCAGACAAAATGAAAATTACATAAAATAAGATAAATAAGAATGTGTTCGAACAATGCTTTGAATATTCTTTTTCGTCCTAAAATTGTTGCAAAGAAAAGGGAAGCATCAGATGACATTAATGCTATGAATCTTCTCTGTAGAGATGTCTGCACCAAAGTTGTTCTTTTCCTTCACTAGTGGAATGGGCTTAGCAATCAACAAGAGTGAACTTGCCAACAAAGCAGTCATCCTCTTTGAACAAGGATTTGATAACACAGACATCAAGTTTGGAGACATCACCACTGTCATGCTGAAATCCCGAATACAGGAATCAGTCGAGCCTGTAGTTCAATTCAACCTGAAGTCATCACTAAAGTTACCTCCTCTGAAGAGGGTCCCAACTGGGGAAAATACCGCTACCCGTAAGATATTAGCCGTCAAAGCTAACAAGGTTACCCCTATGACTGTGGTCGCTGCCCCCACCGATCTAGTCGTCACTACACTTACCCCCATTCCTACCAAATTAAAAGAAAAGGAAGTCCAGATGAGTGATAAGCATGCTACCATGGAGGATTCAAATTTTGCTGCAATATTGTCTTTATTCGAGATAGGTCCAGCTTATGATCTATTCCCCTAACTAGAGAACAAAGAAGGAACATGAACAGGAAAGCAGAGAAGGAACATGAACAGGAAGGTCGCTAAGATCAAGAAGATCAAAGCCATTGAAGTTACCGTTCATGCAGAAATTCTCGAGGAAGTAGAACTGCCTGAGATCTCACCATTGCTGGGAGAAGAAGATGCTAAGAAAATTGCCGCTAAGCTACCCCGACCCCCATACTACGACGATCGGAGGGAAAATAAGATGAAGAATACGCTATTAAACCAAGTTCAAATAGTAATTGAGAAACTTGCAAGGAAAGAAAACTGCCCTGTGTCTGAGATTCTAAGAATAATGAGAAGAGTATCGGTCAAGTCCCATCTTGGACCAAGAGTATCTCCCCTTATTTCTCAAGAGAAATCTTTTCTAAGAAAAAGGATGTCAAATAAGAGATTACCTGTCATAGTATTTGGTTCGTATGTTAGGGAACACACCACCTATCAACGTACTGCTGACAGACCATCTAATCCTAGGATCTCAACATCAAGAAGGATAGTGTGGAAACCTCAAATTATTAAACCAATAACGATGAGAAAGTTCGAGAGGGAAGGTCCCGATGAGGAGCTTAGATCTCAAAGAAGTGCTACTATTCCAGAGGAAACTCCAGTAGATGAAATTCAACAATCATTGCCTGTTAGTCTCAAAACTATTAGAGGAAGATCACTCAAAGCTACTTTAGAGAAGTTAAAAACTGATATCAGATAGTTGTCCAGTGAAAGAAAGGATGAGTTTGAAGGCGAAGAGGACTTATAGGAAAAAATGGAAGAGGACTTTGCTGAGATAAACGTATTTGAAACTCAAGCGTCATCATCTTTGCAAGAGTTCCCAAAACCCGCAGAAGGAGATGACCCAGAGGCAATGCAAAAGCTCCTCCAACAAAGGGATGAAACGATCGACCGATTGGAAAGGAGGGTGGAAGAAATGATGGCCGCCATTGGGACACTCCAAAGTCAACCTCAAACTTCGAAAGAAGTGCCCAAAGAGGTCATTTAGATCATGGATGGAAGAAAAGAACTCACCTCCATCAATAGAGAAGAATGACCGAAGAAAGATCCTGTGCCAAGTTTAGTACCAGAAAAAGACATTAAGAATATGGTAGAACAGCAGGTAAGAGAGGCCTTAGCCCAGTCTAAAAGCGTGGCATTGATTCTGAGAGGTAGAACCTACCTCAAAGAATTTGATGTCATGCAATATCCCAAAGGCTTTGTATCACTGCTGTTTAAGACTTTTGACGGTACAGGAAACCCCCGACAGCATGTTGCACACTTCCGTGCTAGTTACTGCAATGCGGGGGGTAGTGATGCTTTTTTGTTCTGCCAGTTTATTAGCAACCTTTCAGGAGTTTTCAGTTAAGACATTCACAGAATAAGAAACCTATTTGTAAAATGGTTCGCTGGAGCTCAGCACCACGTCACCTTCGGTGATCTTGTGATAGAGAAATAATGGCCAGATGAAAATTTGGTGGACTATATTTTGCGATGGAGAAATTTAAGTATGAAGTGTGAACAACAAATCCAAGAGCATCATGTAATTGGGATTCTACTTAAGAGTATTCATGACGTGATAACACTTCTTCTTAAATGATTTACAATAAAGACATTCGAGAAATAGCTTAGTAAGGCTAGGAGTCTACATGAGGAGGCAAGGCAGATCAGTTTTCTGGAAAAGTCTGATAAGCCAAAGCCAGTGAAAGCCTTTGAGAAGAAATCCAGAACCGTTGTAGCGATAGATAAGGGCAGGCAGCCGATACAAATATAAACTGAATAATCTCGGTAGAATTACCAACCATCTCAACAATATAATCAACAACCTTCTCAGTAGATGTATCATCAGACAGGTGTTGACCTCATTTTTGATGAGGTCTTCTCTTCTTCTTTTTAGTACTTAGGATCTAGCCTTAGGCTTTTCCTTTGACTATCTTAGAGGACTAGAATTGGGATCCACCATCTAGAATTTCAATCCACTTCTTAACTCCCTGCAAACTCCACAAACTTGACTGTAGACCCCTAATCACCTAGAGGGTTGAAATCAAATGTGGAAGTTTAAAGGATGAGTTCCTATAGGACTCTTTAGCCTTAGGACCGCCTCAGGTGGCTCGAGTGCGGTGAAGGGGCTGACTTACACACACACTACACTCATACACTACACTTTCACACACCTCCTAAAACCACACCCATACCTAACTCGACCTCCGACTCATGTAGGTGATTCATATGGATGGTCCTTAACCCCTAAGCCCTTGGCCAAGAGGGTTAGGAACAACATAGTGAATGCCTCAAATGAGTTCCTTCATGGCTCATGTGGGCTTGATGTGGCTTCATGGCTCAACCAAAATGATTTCATTCCACTCAAATTTACCCAATCTTCAATTTTCCAAATTTTCAATTTTTGACCCCCCGGGACCCTACACCCGCCTAACTTATCCAAAACCCTGGAAATCCTCCAAAAATCATCTAAATTACCCAAAATTCCTCAAAATCAATCCCAAGCATTCCCACATCACTCAAATTGATCATCCATACCCAAAAATACAAAAAAAATTCCAAAAATACCTCTCAATACCCTCTAAATACCCAAAATACCCCTCTTGACCCAAAAATCCAAAAATTCAGAAAATTCCCAGAAAATTCCAGAAAATCCCAAATATTCCCAATTTCATTTTGTTCAACTACACCATGGGCCAATTTCGTCCATTTACCCTACTTTTGTCAAAACCCCCAATTTGACCCATTTTAACCCTAAGTGAACCCAATGTCAAACCAAACCTATCCAATTGACCCAAATTCTGGTCCAATTCAATTCTAAACTTCAATTAAACATTCCCAACACCAATCTAGACCAAATCCAAGTCCAATTTGATTGACATTTGAATCCAATTTCACTTTTGGCCTTAAAGCCCAATTTGGACCCATGACCCAAACCTAACCCGAACTCACCCAATTTAACTCCAATTAACCCCAAATCTTTTCTAAATCTTCCTTAGCATCCCCACAAGCAAAAAACTAACATGATTTGCCCAAAATTTGGACCCAAACCCCACTCAAATTCAACCCAAAGCTAAAAAGCCCAATTTTGACCTAAACCCAAACCTAACTCAAATGAGCCCAAACCCCAAAATCAAAGCCCAATCAAAGTCAAAACTTCTTTGAAACACTCCCATAAACATTTCTCAACATTAATTTTACATCAATTTTAACCCTAGCCCAACATTGGCCTAACTTGGCCCACTTGGACCTATATTGGCCCATTCACCAAAAGAACCCAAATTCAACCCAATTCAAACCCAAATAACCCCCAATTTGCTTCAAGTCACTCATGACACATCCATGAGCTAAACCCAACAATTATTTACCCCAAACCTTTACCAAAATTTCATCCCAAAATCCATTTTAAAATTCAAAAGCCCACTTTCCTAAACCATCTTAAAAGCCCATCTAAAATCATTTCAAAAAGCCCAAAATCTACCCTAAAGCCCACATGACATCTCTACTTGCCATCCACTTAATAAAAGCCATTCCCTAAGTCCTAAATTCATCATCAAATCATTCCAAATCAAGTTTCATACAACTTTCCATCAAATTACCAAAAATTCCTAAAATCCATTTTCATGAAATTGACCAAACTTTTTGCCAAGCCAAAGGTGAGCCATGAAGCCATGCATGAGCCACATGTGAGCCATGAGAGCCTTGGACACTCCACCATGCCTTATTGGGTAAGAAGAGGGAGGGCTTTCCTTAATCCCTAAAGCTCATTAGCCTTAATCATGTTTCACCTAAACTTAAATTTAATCCAAATATATTTGGATGGAGACTTCTCCATGCCAAACCAGCTGATCCCTTTGATTCGCCACAAGCATCCAAAGCCACCTTGAGGGGTGCACCAAGCCCAAATGGGTGGGTTGACCCATTTAGACTCAAAACTAGCCATGCCCCATTCCACTTTGGATCAAAGCCTTTACACATGGCATTTTCCAATTGCTTGCACCAAGTCCCAGCCCTGACCCACCTGACCTTGAGGGTGACCCATGCCTGGCCGGCCGGCCACCAGGCCGCCGGAAAACACCATGGCCGAGAGCTCACATGTGAGCCAACTTTGGAATTCTCCCTTGCTGAGCTGCCCCATCCCCAGTGGCCATTGTAGCTGTTCTTCTCTTGCCAAGAGCAGCTGATCCCAAGCCCTAACTCTCCCTGGGAGGCCCTCCACCCTCTCCTATTTAAACACCACCCAACTAAATGGGTTGATTAAGCCACTTAGTCATTTTAAACTTTAAAAATTCATAACTTTCAAAATATCTTTCAAAAATTCACCAAATTGGTTTTGGAGCCTCTTTGATATTAGGGAAATTTAAGAAAATTAAAATTTCAATTTTCTAAAAAAGTTGATTTTTTAATATTATTTTAATATTTTAATAATTAAAAAATAATAAAAATCACAAAAAATAATAAAATTCACCAAAATGTCACATTTTGAATTTTAATCACTTAGGAACAAACCCCATATTTTTCTTAGGTCTATTTAGTGAGATATTAAATTTTAAAGCTCTAGGGTAATTTTAAAATTAAAAAAAAATGTATTTTCTAGCATTTTCACTAAAATAATTATAATAAATCATAGAAAAATAAGAAAATTGCAAAATTTGATTCTCTGATTTCCTTGATATTAGAGAGATTTTTGAAAAATATAAAATTCATTTTTCAAAATTTATTTTATTTTTAAATTAATTAACACTCCAAAATTTAAAATAATTATAATAAAAATAATATAATTCAAAAAATCACCAAAATTGGTCCAAGTGGTCCTCTGGTCATTAGGAATGTCCCCTAATTTTCTTAAGGACAAAAACTTTACCTTGGTCATGTTATTAAATTTTCCTTGGAAATCTCTATTTTCTACCAAAAATAATTATATAAATAAATTAAATACAGAAAAATCACATTTTCTCCTCTCATGTCTTTATTGACATATGAGTGAAGTCACATAAAAATTTCAAGTTCATTTGAGTTCAATTTAGTGAGTTATGAAATTATTAAGCTTAAAGGGTAAAGTGGTAATTAAAATTTTTAATCCTTAATTAAAACTTTAGATTTAATAAAAAATTAATAAGTAAAATATTTGATCCTAATCTGATTTGGATGATTGAAATTTAAATAATTAAAGGGTAGAAACCCATTAAGCAATTTAAAATAATTAAACCTTAATTAAATAATTGATTAAATTTGGAAGAATAATAAAATTGGAATTATTAAAATAGGGATATTATTAGGAAGAGATTTATTCTTTAATTTAAAATTCCCTAAATTAATCATCTCATTAATATTCAATTCTTAAATTAAATAAATAACTTAAATTAACTTAAACTAAATTAAATTAAATTGAATTGAATTAACTTAAATTAAATTAAATAAAATAAACAAATTAAATTAAATTAAATGAATTAAATTAAATTAAATTAAATAAATAAAATAAAATTTAATTAAGTTAAACCAAATTAAAAATTAAATTAGATTAAATGAATTAAAATTAAATTAAATTAAATTAAATTAAATTAAATTAAATTAAATCAAATTAAATTAAAATTAAATCAAATGAAATTAATTTAATGTAACATAAAATCAAACTAAATTGAATTAAATTGAATTAAATTAAATTAAAACTCAATTAAATTAAATTAAATTAAATTAAGTTGAATTAAATATAACATCACCAAAGACATAAAGAATTCAAAATAAATCTAAAATAACTTGAACACTATTCCAAATTTAAACCCATTAATGGAAATTAAACTAAATCACAAACCATTTGAACACCAATTTACCCTCAAAAGCTTTAGTTATCATAACTCCTAAACAGAATATTAAATGAAATGTTACTTCACCTATAGGATATTCAAATGTCCTAGTTCACTGAGCAAGATAACAAAACTTAAGATTCTTGGACGATTAATTCATTTGTATAATTAAATTCATTTGGACTTAAAACAATTCTAGCAATATTGAAAAGATGTTTAAGATTCTTCTTAAACACTTTCTCAATATGATAGGATGTTTATAAGAACAATTGAATTTAATTGTTCTTTGATGAAGAAAATCGTCTTCAAACAAAAACACAAGGAATCTAGACGTCATAGGAAATGACTAGCTATAGGATTAGGAATTTGGTAGAAAACCATAACCCTTACCTTAGCTTTACCTAGGAACTTGCTTAAATATTCTAATTGTGTTTTAAGTGCAGCTTGGGATGACGGGAAGACCCTCCGAGTACGCTTTTATTTTATTGCAATTTATTTTCTTGCAATTTACATTATTGCAATTTCATTAATCACATCGCACTTACTTTTCTTGCATGATAAACAACTGTTGCATGAAAACCCACACCTTTAGGATAGTCCCGAACCAAAACTAAGTTAAAAGTCATTGCAAGATAAAATTCACCGCCACAACATTTCAAAATATAAAACAACTCAAAATTTAATCACAAACAGAACACAAAACTATAATTACAACTAAATTAAAACGTCATGTTGGATGATCGGGAATACCTCGGATGATGTAACCTACGTGTTGCTAACGGGATTTCCCATGGTCTAAATGAAAGTGTGGAACTCATTCAGTTGAGTTTAGCAAATTCATCTGGACTAAGTGAATCCGATAAAAATAATGATGCCGAAGGATGGAACCGTGGTATCTTAACCGGTGTCGTTATAATCAACTTTAAGATTTGTTTTAATTAAAATATTGAAAACACTTGGAAATTAAGATTTTCTCTAAACCAAAACACTTTTCTCATCCTCTCGATTTATGACTTCTAAAATTGAACCTCGCAACAACAAGGAGCTCGGAGCATGGTGGGCAGCACGGCCATCGTCATCAGCAAAACCTGAGTCTACTTCAGCAAAACTTTCCTAGAATTAAATAACAAAGCCATAGGACTTCGAGGTAGTTTGCCTAGTGCAACATAAATCCTCAACCCTTCGTTAGGCATTTGCATAGCAAATTAAGCCCTAACCTGGTCTTAGGATTCCGAGGTAGTCGTCCGATACGACATAAACCCTCATATCTTCGAGGCTATTTGTATGATCCTGTCATATAAATATAAGCCCTAATTAATTAAAATTGGCAAGATTAAAACATTAAATAAACATTAGGACCTTCCTAAATCTAAGCCAAACAATAGGATAGTCGGAAATTACCGAAGTTCACTTCGAATTTGTGATTTCTCCTACTTTTCTTCCTTTGAATTCCCAAAACAAAATGTTCCAAATGTGATCCATTCCCTATTGAAATTCCAAAATTCAATCCTTTGAAAACTTAAACTTTGAAATTCTTGAGAGCTGAATTATTGATTATTATCGAGAGTTTTCTTAGGTGATTCTCGTCACTTAAGATGTAATTAACTATAGGGGCTTGCCCTTATAGGGAATTTTAAAGAACCTGTGTAATATAAACCCCGTTTAATGCTTTTATATTAAGTCGGGGAATTTGTCGGCTTATAAAATTGGTTCGCAGACCAAACGGATGTCACAAATCTTCTATTTTATTTAATCAAGCCCCACCGTCAAGCAGTGTGTCTATCCTTAGGGATAGATACACGGTTTGTGGTGCGGTGCTCGTTTATATAAACTATTTGGGATGTGAGATCGGTTTAATCTCATATCTTAAAACCTTTAAATTTAAAATTATTTTCAAAATCAAATACTACTTTTCAAAATTATTTATTTAAATTAAATTAAAAATTCGCCGACAACTTCTGTTAGGCGACCTCTTTTCAAAAATAAAACACACAACCTAAAAATATGCTGACAACAGGGGGGAGATTCACCATCACAGAACTCCTGAATAAAGTGTACCTCTTCAAAGATGAAGCAGTAGGAAAGATGTTCTGTAGCTTGATAAAAAAGGATGGGTTCCAATTACCATAGCCTAAAAAGCTAGAAGAAGTAGATGAGAAGGATTGTATTGCCCTTACTATAGAATGCTTGGGGACAAGATAGAAGATTGCTTCGCGTTCAAGACCTGGCTCAAGAACAACCTAAGGAAAGGGAACATAAAGATCCCAAAGAGTACATGAGAGAGTTCCAAAGAGGTTCTATCAATGTCATGTCTGCCGATCCTATTGTTTCGATAGCCTGTACACAGTCAAAGGTGGATGGAGTACGGCATGGACAAAATATTCAAAGAAAATATTGAATCACATCCAAACCGCTTCAGTGTGCGCTTCAAATCAAAGTTCGAAACCTGCTAAGATAGCATTATCGATTGCAATGGAGGAGCTGCCCTAGAAGGAGAAGGAGGAGAAGATCGCAGAAGAGAAGGAGATCGAGGCGCCGAAGAGTAGAGTAAGGGCTGCAATTCCTAGAATGGTTGTTTTTGTTTTTGGGAAGAAATCCCTTAAACCTCTGACTCCGTATGATTATTTGTTCTCCCTCGTGGGGAACTATAATGAGAAAAGTTATGGTGTTAGCTAATTTTTTACTATCTCTAGAAATTACATAACTAACGACAACCAATCTAAATCGGATCTCTTTTTCGATTTTAATAACAATTCTTAAATCATACATAAACTCAGTGTTGGCGGTAAGAAAGAGGATGTCGGTGAAATCAGATACGATAGTCTAGGAAGTGATGAACTTGTCTGAGAATTTCGAGGGTCTCCTATCGTGATTGAACTCAAATCCTCGGATTCTGAAGCAACTCTAGATGAACCAGCCATTCCAACACAGGGTGAGACACCAGCAGATTCAATGCAAAACTTGGAAGAAATGACAGAAGTCAAGTTAAGAAGTGAAAAATTATTACCCTAAAAATGGGTCCGAAAGATAAAGGAAGATTCAACCCCGCCAGTAAACCAAATACCCATTCGGGAGGAGGTTGAAAATCCAAACATTAAAGTGGAATATAACGTACTAGCCCATCTTTGGAAGTTGCTAGCCAAAGCATCTACGATGCTCTAATCCTGTCAAAGGAGATCAGGGAAACTCTGGTCAAGGCTTTACATGAACAAAAAATTTGCTTAGCTCAAATGGCCGGTAATTCCTTAGATGGGGTTTGCTCGTTAAAAGGATAATATGGTGTTACTTTCATGGGTAATGACTTGCTGCTCAGTACGGTCGATCATAATCGACCTTTGTACATCTCAATCACCATCTATAATTTTACACTCTCCAGGGTATTGGTCTATCCAAGAGCATCGGTTAATGTGATGAATCTACAAACTTTAGCATACCTGGAAATTGATGGTCGTGATCTCAAAGAAGACAGGATGTTACTAAAAGGCTTTAACCAGAAAGAAGAAAAGGCTCTCAGATCAATAACATTAGTAATGAGGATGGCGATCTGGCAAGAACAACCACAAAATTCTACATCATTGATTCAAAAATGTAATTCAATGCCTTACTAGGCCGAACTTAGATTCATAAACACCAGATGGTACCATCATCTCTATATTAGTGTATAAAATGCTACGAAGGAGGTAAAGAATAATGCATCAAGGGTGACTTGCAACCGTTTTCCGTGCATCAAGTAGGAATCCATGAAGACGTCACATACTGTGTGTCTTCAAAGAGGATAGTTTTCTCTAGGAATACTGTACCAAACAAATCAGAAGAAATAAAAGACGATGAAGATCCTACAATTCTAGTTTAACAATTACTCACCACTCCCTTACAGAGAGATAGTGAAGGTTTCTCCAGAACTTGCATCTGAGCTTGAGGCTGGGGACGAGGTCGAGGAAGAAATGATGGAATAGTTGAACAGAAGAATTCGGTGATCGACATTGATTAGGAAGATAGTTCTGAAGAAAAAGAAATCAAGAATGAAGCGATAATGATACATCAAAAGAAGCCCCAGTTCACGATCTCGATAGGAGATGAGAAGACCGTAGAATACAAATTAATGTAATACAGAATAAACCACTATGTGCAGATTGTGACCCTAACCCCAATCTACCCTAGTAAAGTCGTTTTTATACCTATTTTTGAGTATGTTGCATTTTAATGGAAGGTATTTTGTGTTTTCCTTGCAGGTATGATGAAAATAATTAATTATGATGAAAGGAGCGAAAAAGGAGAAAATTTGGAGCAAAATTATGAAGTATGAGAAATTTGGCCTCTGCCGCCTAAGCGCCACAGTGTCGGTGCTTAAGCGCCACAGATAAAAATCGAATTTAAATGAATTTTGACGCCATATTCAAGTGGTGTTTGAAGTAACTTTTGGTGGTGACTTCCTTAACTTCCTTTGGGCGACAAATTTGAATGAAGGGATGCATCTTTTGGTGGATACATTGAATCTGGACATGATTTGAAGAGACACCAAGGCACCTTTTGGAAAATTATAAAAATAAAGCCTCATAATTTGCAAGTGTGTTATTATTCAGCGTGTGTTATTAGAGTGGTTATTAGAGTGTATTAAGTTTTAGAGTTCTTCTTTTCTATAGTAGAGAGTGGAGAGTAAGAAAGGAAAAAAGGGTTGGTGCGAAGCCTTTTTCTCACCAATTTTCTTTTATCCTTATATCTAGTTTTTTTTGAAGTTTAAATTCTTTATTAGAGTCATCAGAGTTGGGCACCAACCTCTGTAGAGTTGTATTGTGGAAAGCAAAATTCCAAAGGAACTTCTAGAGTCTGGTGGAGAGGAATCAGATAAGTATTTATCTTTGTTTTTGCATTTTGTTTTTAAGTAAGATTGTTGTGATTTCATTATGGTTTATTCTTTCATATGATAATTTGTTTATGTTTACTTCATGAAATTTGAGTAGTTTAGTTTATCTTTTTCTTTCTTAGATGATGAAGTAATTAAATTATGGAAGTAATGTTGTGGAAAGTATAAGTGTTTAATACTGGAATAAATTGTGATGATTCAATTCCTTGAACTTAATTTACTTCTTGATTTAACCAATTAAGATGTTAAAATTTGTTGTGAGATTATGTAAGATCCAATGCGGTATTGTCTCAAACAACAATTGGAAAGAATCACATGCAATTATATGGTTGGAATTGTAGTCCATATAATTGAATGCAAATATATAGAGAGATATGCTTTATTGGGGAGTAAAATTTGAGGACTTTAGAGTGACAGACCTAATTTGGTTTTTTATTTTATATTTTGTTATGAGATGTTAGCCCCCAGATGGAGGGAATAGAGGGAACTCTATAGTGAGAGCTGGTATCTTACCTGCCTAACCCATCTACAAAATTTCAAAATTTCAAATTTACCAATTTTCTTTATAGAACCAAGTAAGGGTAAAGAATATAATTGTTCCTATTTAGCACAATACATTTAAATACTTCCATAGCATAAAATTCCATAATTATTACTGATTAATTGAAGAAAGAAAGAGATATTTGATTCTTATAACTTTTATATCGTGTTTAGAGTATTGATAGTTTCATTTCCTTCTTAAACTTGTTATTAAAAATATCAAAAATAACTTTTCAAAATTAAAACCTTAAAACATACTTACAAAAATAAATTAAAAAAGCAAAATGTTATTTTTTTATTTCTTTAAATTTTAACACATTTCCCTGTGGGTTCGATATCTCAGGGTTTAATCATAAAGTCCTATATTGCTTGATAAACGATGCATATACTTGCTTAGAATGCCATATTATAAATCATGAATTTCATATCTAAATTGTAAGCATAAATATTTGGGCATCAAGTTTTTAGCGCCGTTGTCAGGGATATTAATTTAAATTTTATTTAAAGAAAATTAAGAGAAATTAAAATTTTTTAGTTTTCTTTGCTTTTGTTAGTTAGTTTTGTTTTGTTTTATTTAATGTTGTATCCATAGTTCAGGGTCTGAGGGACTTGTGCCTTACGATTTTGAATTAGAAAGAACAATAAAAAAAATAAAAAAAATTTAAAATTCTGAAAAAGATAAAAATATTCAAGAAATGACAAATCATCAAAATCAAAATGTTGACATCCATCAAGAATTTAGACCTTTAAAAGAATATGCTAAACCTACAGTGGATGAACTTCATGTTAGTATTCAACACCCTACTGTAGCTACTAATTCCTTTGAGCTTAAACCTGCTATTATCTAAATGGTGTCTAATAATCAGTTTGGGGGAGCACCAACTGAAGATCCTAATTTACATCATGACAACTTTCTAGAGTTGTGAGCTACTTTTAAATATGACGGTGTTTCGGATGATGCTATTAGACTTAGAATTTATCCTTTCTCATTAAGGGATAAAGCTAAGATATGGTTAAATTCATTAGTACCTAGATCTATCAGAACTTGGGGTAATTTAGCACAAAAATTCCTTGCTAAATATTTTCCACCATCAAAGACAGCGAATCTTAGAAATAATATTACATCTTTTTGCTAGTTTGAAGGTGAATCTATATATGAAGCATGTGAATGATTTAAAGATCTCCTCAGGACATGTCCACATCATTCGATACCAGATTGGTTAATAATTCAAACTCTTTATAATGGATTAGTTGGATCTCTTAGATCTATTTTCGATGCTGCTGCAGGAGGATCACTGATGTCTAAACAGTTTACTGATGCTTATGCTTTGATAGAAGAAATGGCTACTAATAACTTTCAATTGCCTTCTGAAAGGTTAAATCCTAAAAAGGTAGCCAATATTCATGAAAATGATGCTTTTGCGATGTTAGCAAATCAAGTTGCTGCAATTTCAAGGAAGATAAACCAATTTGGAATGAATTTTTCTCAATTAATTGCCATGACTCAAGAAAATTCATTAAGTCAAATGGTTGATTCTCATACTTCACCAGATACTTTGAATGCTATAAGTAAGCCTAATAAACCTTATTCTAATTATTATAACCCAAGTTGGAAGATTCATCCAAACATTAATTGGAATACCAATAATCAGGGTGGTATTGATCAACAATGGGGCAACAACCAAGTAAACCCATTGGGGAACTGGAACAACTAAGAGAATAATAATTATAGACCAACCTATTCTTCAGGTTATAACAATGCATCACAATTTAAGGAGAAGAAGTTGTCTATTGAAGAAGTGGTGTTACAAATGAGAAATCAATTGCAAAGTCAAGGAGCTATAATAAGAAATATTTAAAATCAATTGAGACAAATTGCCAATACATTATGTAATAGATCCCAAACTATGCTTCTAAGTAATATTGAAGTAAATCCAAAGATAAAAATAAAGAGGATGTATAAGAAATTCTACTGAGAAGTGGAAGGGAGTTGGAAGGTAGAGTTTAAACAAAAATTGAAGTAGAGAAAGAAGAGATTGAATAACCAAAAGAGGACGCTCAGAAATGTTTGGAAAAACCTATTTCTCCACTTAAGGAAGAATTGAAAAAACCACCGCCTCCATTTCCTCAAAGACTTCATCAGCAAAAATTGAATAAGTAATTTTCAAAATTCTTGGAGATATTTAAGAAGCTAACAATCAATATTGCATTTGTTGAAGCCTTATAATAGATGTCAAGCTATGTAAAATTTATTAAAGATATTCTCAACAAAAAAAGGAAGTTTGAAGATAATGAGACAGTTACACTTAGTGAGAAGTGTAGTGCAATAATTCAGAAGAAGCTTCCTGAAAAGCTTAAAGATCCTGGTAGTTTCACAATTCCTTGTGCAATCGAAGATAGATTTTATGGAAAAGCTTTATGTGATTTGGGTGCAAGCATTAACCTTATGCCTCTATCAATATTTAAAAGACTGGGATTAGGAGAAATAACTCCAACTACTATAACTCTGCAATTAACAGATCGTTCAATCACATATCCTAAAGGAGTTATAGAAGTTGTTTTGGTAAAAGTGGATCAATTTATCTTTTCTGTTGATTTCATTGTGCTGGATATGAAGGAACATAAAGAGATACCTATAATTTTAGGAAGACCTTTCCTAGTCACAGGCAGAGCAATGATAGATGTGCGAAAAGAGGAATTAACAATGAGAGTTATTGATCAGACTGTTACATTCAACATTTCAAAATCTATGAAATATCTTGCAAGAGGTAGAGATGATGAATGTTATAGGATGGATGTTATCAAGTGTTTGAGTGAATGTCATTTCAAATCAGCTTATGAAGAGAAATTTGAAAGAGAAGAGTTAGAACATGAGCAAGAAGAGGAGTTACATCATTTTGAAGATTTTAATGAGGAAGATCTAAATTATGCTCATGAAAATTTTGAATTGCTGGACATGACTAAAAAATATGAATCTTTTAGTCCATCAATTGAAAAACCTCCTAAACTTAAGTTAAAGATGTTTCCTGATCATTTAAAGTATATTTTTCTAGGTGAGTCATCAAATTTGTCAGTGATAATTTCCTCTCAATTAACTAAAACAAAATAAGAGATTTTGTTTGATGTTTTAAAGAAGTACAAGAAAGCCTTCAGATGGATGATATTTGATATTAAAGGAATTAGTCCTTTAATTTGTATGCATAGAGTCCTTATGGAAGATAATTGTAAACCTAGGGCTAAACCTCAAAGGAGATTAAATCCTATTATGAAAGATGTTGTTAAGAAAGAAGTTTTAAAATGGTTAGATGCTGGGATTATCTACCCTATTTCAGATAGTGCATGGGTGAGTCTTATTCATTGTGTTCCTAAGAAAGGAGAGGTAACTGTGACTGTTAATGATAAGAATGAGATTATACCAACAAGATAGATTACAGGGTGGAGGATATGCATTGATTATAGAAAATTAAATCTTGATATAAGGAAAGATCATTTTCCACTCCCATTTATAGATCAAATGTTAGATAGACTGGCTGGACATAAAAACTTTTGTTTTCTTAATGGATATACTGGGTACCACCAAATTCAAATTTCTCCTGAGGATCAAGAGAAAATAACATTTACCAATCCTTTTAGTATGTTTGCTTTTAGAAGAATGCATTTTGGTTTATGTAATGCCCCTACTACATTTTAGAGATATATGATGGTTATTTTCTATGATTTAATTGAAAAAGGGATTGAAGTTTTTATTGACGACTTTTCAGAATTTGGAAGTTCACTTAAATCATGTTTAGAATATTCATCTAAAGTTCTAAAAAGCTGTGAAGAAACTAATTCGGTCCTTAATTGGAAAAAATGCCAATTTATGGTAGCAAGAGAAATTGTATTAGGACTTAGAATATAATTTACTATGCTAGTAAAACTCTTAATGAAGCTCAAATTAACTATACCACAATTGAGATAGAGTTATTAGCTATAGTATTTTCTTTTGATAAATTTTGATCATATTTAATTGGAACTAATTGTATAGTGCATACTGATCATTCTAATATCAAATATTTAATGAAGAAGAAAGATGCAAAACTGAGATTGATTAGATGGATTCTTCTTTTGCAAGAATTTGATTTTGAGATAGTCGATAGGATGAGTGCTGATAATCAATTTGCTGATCATCTATCCAGGCTTAAAACTGAAAAATCTTTTAGTGATACTGAAGAAATTAATGAACATTTTCCTGATGAAAAATTGTTCACTATTAATTAATGGCCAATTCCGTGGTATGCCGACATTGTAAACTTTATTGTAAGTGATATTATACCATATGGTTTGACATACTAATAAAAGAAGAAGTTTTTATCTGATGCTAAAAATTATTTTTGGGATGACCCATTTTTATATAAACAAGGAATTGATCTGATCATTCGAAGATGTATGCCTTTAGAAGAAACTTATGAAATTATTCAAAAATGTCGTAATTCTGATTATGGAGGACATTTTGAAGTTGATATAATTGCTTATAAAATTTTACAATCTGGATTTTATTGGTGTATAATTTTTAAAGATGTTAATGCATATATTAAAATTGTGATCGATGTAAACGTGCAGGTAATATTTCTAGAAGAAACGAGATGCCCCTCAATTATATGTTGGAAGTTGAAATATTTGAAGTTTGGGGATTAGATTTCATCGGACCATTTACACCATCTTTCGGAAAGATCTATATTTTAATAGCAGTAGACTATGTATCCAAATGGATTAAAGCTGTTGCTTTACCTCAATGTGATACTCAAAGTGTTGCAAAGTTTTTTAGAAAGAATATATTTTGCAGATTTAGAATAATAAAAGTAATCATAACAGATGGGGGAAGTCATTTTAGAAATGTGATTATAGAAAAGTTAGTAAAGAAATATCATATTAACCATCGCATTGCTACTGCTTATCATCCGCAGACAAGTGGTTTGGTTGAATTATCCAATCTTGAAATTAAAGAATATTGGAAAAGACTGTTAATCCAAACAGAAAGGATTGATCAATCAAACTGGGTTATGCTTTGTGTGCTTATAAGATTGCTTACAGAACTCCTATAGGGATGTCCCTATATAGGCTTATTTTTGGAAAAGTTTGTCATTTGCCTATTGAACTTGAGCATAAAGCATATGAGGCTATTAAAGCATTCAATTATAATTTAAAAAATTTTGCTGAGAAGAGATTATTGCAATTAAATGAGCTTGAAGAGATAAAAAATGAATCTTTTGAAAATGCTAAGACTTATAAAGAGAAAATGAAGATATGGCATGATCGGAAGATTCTTACTAAAAATCTTTAGCCCGGACAAAATGTTTTGCTGTATAATGCAAGGTTGAAAATTTTTGCTAGAAAACTTAAGTCCAAATAGATGGGTCCATTTATTATAATAAAAGTTTATTCTTATAGAGCTGTGGATATTCAAGATCCTAAGACTGAAAGATATTCAAAGTTAATGGTCATAGACTTAAACCTTATTTTTTAGTCGATCAACTTAAATCTGATGAGAATCTAATGTTGGGTCACTCAGAATAAGTTCTGGGTATGTCATGCTGAAGTCATTAAACCAAGCGCTTTGTGGGAGGCAACACATATTTATCAATATGCTTTGTTTTATGTTTACTTTGTGTGGCTTGTTTGGTTTGTTTTGATGATTATATGGTAGTATTTTGAAGAGAATAGTTATAGTGGTGTTTATTTGACATTAAAGGATGACTAAGAGTCAGAATGAAAATATTAGACATTTGGCAGACCTGTGCAAAAATGTGCATTGGCGGCTAAGCGCAGCCTGGTTGGCACTTAAGAGCCACAGTTAAGAAAAATGTGATAAATAAATTTCTAGAAGCCAAAATCATGGGGAAATGGTTTTAGGAGATATTTTGGAGTTTTAAAATGTCTAGGGTCAGTTTTAGCACTTCTCATGTCTATAAAAAGGCCCTGGATTAAGAGAAACACTTGCCCCAGTCGCTATTTCCATTTCTAAGTCTTAAGAAGAGTATTTTGAGTGCAAAAATGTCTTCTTGGGAGAGTGAAATTAAGAAGAAGGAGGAAGCCAACAAGAAGAAATTTATCAGTGAAAGTGCGCAAGAGTTATACAACGGATTCCTAGTAGTTAGTAGTCAAGGTATTGCAGAAAGGATTGCGAAGATTGAAGCCAACGTGGATTCAATTGATGCAAAGGTCAATGAAACTAACACTCATTTAACGCATACGGGATGACAACTTAAAATGCAATTTAGTCATACAAGTCATGTGGAAGAAGCAGATAAGGTGATGCTTTTGAAAAACAAATGGTTAGAAGAAGAAGATGTAAGAGTTTTCAGCCATCGCCCATTTTATCAGATCTATATTCCAGATGGTTCAAATGAATTTAATGGTGGTTATGGATACATTCAACCTAATGGAGATTGGAATTAATTTGAGTATGGTCTAGTATTGTGGTTTTATGTGATAAGTGTTTAGTGTCTAGTGTTATATGTTTGTATTTTATTGAACTTAAATGTATGTTTATTACATCTTAATGATGTAAAGTTTATTACATCTTAATGATGTAAAATTATCTTTGTTTTGATATATTTGAATTATTGTGTATTAGGAAATTTCATCCAAAATGTTTGGATAGAAATTTTTTGTATGTATTAAATGTGATTGTTTTTAATGAAAGTTTGTGTTGTGTGAAATTTGTTTGGAATTGATGGAAATTTAACTTTCTTTGGAGAATTAGAAAAGTTTAGAAGGGAGAAATTATTATTTAAAGTGATTCAGGAGGATTAACCAAGGGTTTTAGTGAATTTTAAATTAATTGTGAAAATAAGGATGTTGGTGGCTAAGCGCCCGAACTTAAGCGCTTAAGTGTTAGAATTCGCGGCTAAGCGCCGAATCCTCGCGCTTAAGCGCCGGTTTGCGAAAACTAATTTTTTGTAGTTAAAAACCTAAAAATTGACATTTTTAACACCTCCTGTCACCCTCAACCTCTCAAAGCCGCGAAATAGGATTTAGGGCATCCTTAAGTTGGATCAATTAAGGGCCGATTTCAATGAGATTTGTCAATTTGAATTCCTTGAGGTATGAGCACTGCTCCTAAGTAAAAAATTTTTAATTTTCACCTTATATTTTGAGTTCATTATTGAAAAATCTTAAGATCATTATTTATCGTAAAATTTGAGGAAAAGCATGAAAAATTTCTTAGATTTAGTGGAAATTACCTTTGGAAGTTAAATTACCAAGTTTAGTTTAATTTTGGAATTTATGGTGAATTTTTGTGATTTTTTTAGAGATGAATCCAAAGTCAAAGCGATCAAAAGATAAAGCGAAATTTGATTCCAACAAATTTGTTAGTGCAAGAGCTGAGGATCGATATGTCGACGCATTGTCGTCATGTAAATTGATTCCGAAACGAGTGTTTAGTAAGGCAGGATAAGTTATTGAAGAAATGATTACTAGAAGGAATTGGGAAAATTACTATTACTTCTTCGTTGTTGTTGTTGTTTCTATGGTCAAAGAGTTTTATGCAAACTTGCCTACAGGAGAAGAAAATTTAGTGATGGTTAGAGGTTAACTAGTACATTTTTCACCTGCGGTAATCAATGTCTTTTACCACTTGCCTCCTGCGGTGTTTTGTTTTATGCTAATTATCATCCTACTGAAGGAGAATTACATGAGATCGTACTATTTCTGATTGATGGTAGAGGTTTATGGAAGATAAAAAATGAAAGAAGAGTAAATTTTTAGGCCTTTAAGTTGAGTGCCATTTCAAAGGCATGACATTACTTTATTTCATCTAAGCTGTTGCCTTTAAATCATACTAGTGAAGTTACAAGGGAGAGAGCAGTTCTCAATCATTATATTCCGTTGGAAAAGCCTATTCATGTAGGGGCTATTATTTTTTACTATGTGATGAACAGTGCCAGATCTGCTACAGGTATGGGATTTCCATCCTTAATTCATTCAATTTGTGAGCGATCTATTGTTAAGTTTGAAATAGGGGAGGAAGTTTTTCAGCCATTGAGACCTATTACCAGTGTAAACGTTGGTGCTTACACTCTACATTCAGAGTTTGGCTGGAGAGGAGGATTTAGAACTTCCACAACTTTTACTTCAGTTTCTGCTTCTTCTGCTTCACGTGCCACTACATCTAAAGCATCATCATCTAGTGATTTACAAACTGAACTATTGAAGAAGATTTTGAAGAAAGTGAGTATTACTAGAGAAAACGTTAGAGATGTGGATGGTAAGATTGAAAATATTGAAAGGTATATTGTTAAGCATGATGAATATGAGGAGAATTATCAGCAGTACATGGATAAAGTGATCAGAGGTGATCATAGAGCTGAGATGCCCCCTCATCATTTTATATACCTTATGTGCCATCCAGAGACTGGGCTGAAGAAGATGATGATGAGGATGATGAATAGAGTTGTTGTGTTTAGTTTGTTTTGATTTGTGATTTCTTATGTGTAGTTATGTTTTTATTTTGATATTTTTATATGTGATGTTATGTTTGATTGTTGTGTGATGTATTTATGATATGAACTCTGATTTTGTATAGAGCATAGTTGGACTATTTCTTTTTATGTACATTCAGATGTTTATGTGATAAAGTAATGTTTTATATTGTAATTTGTGATATGTGTGTAGTAGTAAAAGTTTTAAATGTGTATTTAGTGTTTAAATTTTTAATAGAGTATAAATTAATTCCAAATTTGTTAGAAAATTTAGAACACTATTAAAAACCACTATTTGAAAATTGAATGTTTAAACTTTTCAAAATCTACTAACAATTATTATCTACTATTGTTGTGATTTTAGTTGTGTTAAGTTGGTGTGTATTTTCTTTGAAAACGTCCATTACTGTAGAAATCTTTTGAAATTTTCTTTTATGAAAAACTGAATTTAGATTTTTTTTACTCCTGTTTATCTTTAAAAATGTTATACTTACATTTTTAGGATATTGAAATTCCTGCAAGCATGTTATTTTAGTTTTTTAATTCTCACTCATGTTTCATTTCTTATGCTTAAATGTTTTTATCCTGACTAAAAATTAAAGTTTGAGGGGAATTTAAAAAACTAAATTTTTCAAAAACCTAAAATTTTATTTGTTCTCAAGTATGCTTAAAATAAATTTGGTTTTTAATTGAAAATAATTATTTATATGAAGTTATATTAGGGAAACAAAATTTTGATTATAGAAATGAATAAAATAATTTAGTTAAAATTTATAGTAATAATAAAAAATTTAAAGTTAAAATGTTCTTAATAAAGAAATGTTAAATATAGTTAAACTATCTTTAGTAAGAAATGTTGTACTTTTGGATAAATAGAAAATTTCACTTTTATTTTTCAAAGCTTAAATTTTTTTATTGAAGAATAATCTTCAACACTATTATTATGATTTTTAAGTGAAAGATAAATATCAGACCTTTATTTTAAATGAAAGGGTGGAATTCAAAATCATTAAAGGCCTATTTAGATATAGTAATCCTTGCCTTATAAAAAAATAATAATAAAATAAAATAAAAAATTAAAAAACAAGAAATGAGAGAAGAGAAAAAAGAAAAGAAAAAAAAAGAAAAGAAAAAAAAAGAAAAGAAAAAGAGAAAAAAGTGAAAATAATATGTGAAAAGGAAAGAAAAGCTTGAGGATTTAAGGGCCCAATCAAAAATTGGTTCCATACATAAAGTTTAAAATATAAGTTTTGAGAAAATCTAAAAATTAAGGTTATAATATTGTAAGTAAAATTATTCTCAATTAAAATTTTTAAGTAAAGAAAAATAAAATGTTTGAATCCTATATTTTGAAAATTTTACAAGTATTTCTAAATTAGATAGAAACTTAAATTTTCATAATCCTTTACTTAAGAACATTCTAAACTTTAAATTGGTCTTATTTACTAATCTTTTTTCTAAATTGGATTATTTCATTTCTAGAACAAAATTTTGAAACATTCCTAAAGAAACTCATTTACATAATTTGCATGTTAAAATTTTTATGGTTAATAGTCACTTAAGGACAAGTAACATTTTAAGTTTGGGTGATTTTGATACACCTAAAATATATAGTATTTTATGCACATTTTTATACCTATTTTTGATGATATTGCACTTTAATGGAAGGTATTTTGTGTTTTTCTTGCATGTATGATGAAAATAATTAATTATGATGAAAGGAACAAAAAATGACAAATTTCGAGCAAATTATGAAGTATGAGAAATTTGGCCTTTGAAGCCTAAGCGCCAAAGTGCCGACGCTTAAGCGCCACAGTTAAAAATTGAATTTAAATGAATTTTGATGCCATTTTCGATGGGTGTTTGAAGCATCTTTTGGCGGTGAATTCCTTAACTTCCTTTGGGCGGCAAATTTGAATGAAGGGATTCATCTTTTGGTGGATACATTGAATCTGGACATGATTTGAAGAGACAGCAAGGCACCTTTTGGAAAATTATAAAATGAAGCCTCATAATTTGTAAGTGTGTGTTGAAGGCGTTATTATTTAGTGTGTGTTATTAGAGTGGTTATTAGAGTGTGTTAAGTTTTAGAGTTCTTTTTTTCTATAGTAGAGAGTAGGCAGTAAGAAAGGAAAAAGGGTTGGTGTGAAGCCTTCTTCTCACCAATTTTCTTTTATCCTTATATCTAGTTTTTTTTGAAGTTTAAAGTCTTTATTATAGTCATCAGAGTTGGGTGCCAACCTCTGTAGAGTTGTATTGTGGAAAGGAAAATTTCAAAGGAACTTCCAGAGTCTGGTGGAGAGGAATCAGATAAGTATTTATCTTTGTTTTACATTTTGTTTTTAAGTAAGAATGTTGTGATTTCATTATGGTTTATGCTTTCATATCAAGTTTTGTTTGTGTTTACTTCATGAAATCTGAGTAGTTGAGTTTATCTTTTTCTTTCTTAAATGATGAAGTAATTAAATTATGGAAGTAATGTTGTGGAAAGTATAAGTGTTTAACGCTGGAATAAATTGTGATGATTCAATTCCTTGAACTTAATTTACTTCTTGATTTGGCCAATTAAGATGTTAAAATTTGTTGTGAGATTATGTAAGATCCAATGCGGTATTGTCTCAAACAACAATTGGAAAGAACCACATGCAATTATATGAGTGAGAATTATAGTCCATATGATTGAATGCAAATATATAGGGAGACATGCTTTAATAGGGAGTAAAATTAGAAGACTTTAGAGTGACAGGCTAAAGCCCCATAATTTATTTGTTATTTTAAATTTTGTTATGAGATGTTAGCCCCCAGGTGGAGGGAATAGAGGGAACTCTAGAGTAAGAGCTGGTATCTTCCCTACCTAACCTATCAAATTCAAATTAACCAATTTTATTTATAGAACCAAGTGTTGAGCTCATTTTTGGTGAGGCCTTCTTTTCTTTCCTCTTAGTTCTTAGGATCTAGCCATAGGACTTCTCCTTGACTATCCTAGAAGACTAGAGATGGAACCCACAATTTAGAAATTCAAACCAAATCTTGATTCTCTTTGGAATCCTACATAGATGGTCACTAACCTCTAAATCACTTGGAAGGTTAGGACCAATGTGCAGGAAGACAAGGATGAACTCCTATAGGATGTCCAAGCCTTAGGACTACCTTGGGTGACTTGAGCTTCTCTCGCACACACACACCCCTAAGCTATTTCACCCTTTAACCCTGAACCTTGAACCTTGCCCCTTCTACCCTTTAAGAAACTCATATGATTAAACCAAAGCCACTAGTCTTTGATCAAGATGGCTAAGGTCAATATTTGAAGGATCATAATGAAGTTACCATTTGGCTAAGTTTGGTCCCAAAGTGGTTAGACTTGTTTAAAGTCCATAAGCCTACCCGCATAACCATCCAAAATTCTCCAAAATCCTCAAAATTCCCAAAAAATTAACCAAAATTCCAAAAAATCTTAAAAATCAGTTTGAGACAATTCCTACCTCTTAAATCCATCAAAACACCCCAATACCCTCCAAATAACCTCCAAATACCCTAAAATACCCTTTTAGCCCAAAATTTCAAAAATTCCAAAAATTCCCAAAAAATTTCAGAAAATCCCAAATACTCCTAATTTCATTTTGTTCAACTACACTATAGCCTAATTTTTCCAATTTGGCCCACTTTTGGTAATTTTCCCAATTTGACCCATTTTTAACCCATATGGACCCAATGTCAAACCAAATCAACCCAATTTTAAAAACCTAATTTTGAGCCCACATGCCATATATCCCTTCTATTAAAATTCTGTGGCATTTAATTTACCATCTTATGGAATTACATCGAACTCATGCATACATAGATGACATCATACCAAATTGGGCATGTTGGCATATAATCCCAAAAGTCATGAAAATTTTTAATTCCTTTTGCATGAAACATTCCCATAGCTCATGTGCATCATGGCATGACCCATGGACTCTTCCATGACCATCAAAAGTCAATTCTTGTCAAATTAGGCAAGGGGAGGTGAACCTTCCCTTCTCCCCTCATATCAAATTCCCCCCACTTCCAAACAATCGAATCTTCCCCAAACTCCTAAACCAGCCACTAAACTTCACCTAAACTTTCCCATGGACCTTAAAACTTGCCCTAATCACTTTGGGTAAGAGTTGAGCCTTTGGACCAAGGGCTAAACCCAAGTTAGCCTCACTTAACCCAAACTCCAATTATCCATCAAATCTCCACCCTAAAACCAAGTTAGCCTCACTTAACCCAAGTTAGACTCACTTAACCCTAACCACCTAACCATGGCCTGACTTGACCTTGGCCGGCTGATCACTAGAAAATATATTAAGAATTTCATACAAATTTTATATGAAATTGCACTTTAAAGAAATATATTTTCATTATTTTATTGCAGGAATGAAGATTTGATAAGTACTAAAAGCAAAAAACACAAAAGAAGCAAATTTGGAGCAAAAAGGACTCAATTTGATAAAAATTGAACTGTCCCACCGACGGCGAGATTTAGGCTGCCGACGACGAGTTTTTCCCGAAAGCTTTTTAATATATTATAAGGAGCCCGTTGATAGCTAGATCGAGCCCGTCGACAGCGAGATTGGTGCAATTAGCCTATCTTCTAGAAGCTCGCCGACAACGAGATCAAGCCGCCGACGGGGAGACTGTTGAAAATAGCCAAAATACATTGACCCTGGATGCTTTTTGAAGAGGTACTTAAGCAACCTTTGGAGATTTGGCCCCTTTTATAAATATAAATGAATTTTAGTCAGTGGTGTGTCAGTTTTGTGTCATTTGTGTGGAAGTTAAGTGTAATTTAAGAGTCTTTTGAGTGAGTAGATAAAGTGTTTAGCATTTTGGTGTGCTGTACTAGAAGGAAGAGTCAAAGGAACTTCAAGAATCTTCTTGGGGAGAAGAATTGAGATAAGTATATTTATTATTTGTTTGTTAACTTTAATGAAATCCATGCTTTGTGTTACTTTTCCCATGCATTCTGAGTAGTTTCCTTAGTCTTTTTCCTTGTTATTGAGATTCTGTGAAATGATGAATTAAAGTAGTTGTGCCTTGAAAATATAGAAATTGTGCTAATCTTTAACTTAATCTTAATTTACTTTCAATCTGGCCAATTAATTTGTTAACATATGTTGAAGTATCAACTGTAGTAAAGATTTCATCCAAGATTCAGGGAAGTCAAAAGCCTTGGAAGGAGGGTGCAAATAAATAGGGAGATATTAACTATTGGGCGTAGAATTGGGCATTTTAGTGTGACAGACTAAAATATTCAATTCGGTCTTATTGTTTGAGAGCTGAAGTGTAGATGTTAGCCCTCAGGCGAGGGGAACATGGGAGCTCTGAAGTGGCAGTCGGTATCCTCCCAGCCTAGCCGCAGATTCAGTAATCAAACATAAGACTAGTCAATGTTCTTTGCACCTGGACCAAAGGGTAAAGAGTAGGAATGCTCCTATTTGGCACAATACGATTAAAAACTTATTTAATACTTCATTCACTTAATTCTCTAAGACAAGGAGAAAGATACTTTTTCTGAAATCTTATATTCAACCTTTAAATCATTAGTTTATTTTAGTCTAAGTGTTCTTAATTTCCGTATACTAGATTAGTAAATAAGTTTACTTTAATTTGTCTTTGAAATTCTCTAACTTCCGTGTGGGATCGATATCTAGGACTCCATTAGAGCCCTACATTACTTGATAATGATACGTATACTTGCGTAGTATCCACAATATAAATCATAAATCCATAACAGAATCATCAGTATCTATATATATTCAGTGCGGGATCAAGTTTTTTGTGCCTTTGCTAACTTTTAATATCATAATTGTAAGTATAAATATCGAAAAGTGGATCAAGTTTTTGGCGCCGTTGCCGGGGAAGTAAGGTAAAGTAATTATTAAGATAATTAATAGAATTATTAAAATAATTACTAGAGTAACGAACTATTTTAAATATTACTTAAAAATTATATGCGTAAATTTGGAAACAAAAATTTAATACCTTACAATTCATAATTAGAGCGCACAATTAAAAGAATTAGAAAACAAAAGAGAGAAATTATAAATTTAACACAAATGGCAAATAATCTAGAAATTGAAAATATAAACCAACAAAGACCATTAAGAGACTATGCCAACCCTACATTAGATGAAATTCACCTAACCATTCAAAACCCTAATGTAGCTGCTAATTCATTTGAACTTAAACCTGCAATTATCCAAATGGTACAGAATAATCAATTTAGGGGTTCACCTAGTGAAGATCCTAATTTACATATTGCTAGTTTTTTGGAACTATGTGCTACTTTTAAATATGAAGGAGTATCTAATGATGCTATTGGACTTAGGCTTTTTCCTTTTTCTTTAAGGGATAAGGCTAAGATGTGGTTAAATTCATTAGCATCTAGATCTATTAAAACTTGGGGAGAATTATCACAAAAATTTTTATCCAAATATTTTCCTCCTTCGAAAACTGCAAAACTTAGAAATGATATAACATCTTTTAGTCAGTTTGATGAAGAATCCATATATGAAGCTTCGGGAGAGATTTAAAGAACTTCTTAGGAAATGCCCACATCATGCATTACCACATTGGTTAATTATACAAACTTTTTACAATGGATTAGTAGGATCTCTTAGATCAATCATTGATGTTGCTGCTGGAGGTTCATTAATGTCAAAACCATTTGATGAAGCCTATGCGTTAATCGAAGAAATGGCTACTAACAATTTTCAATGGCTCTGCTGAAAGAATAAATCCTAAAAAGATAGCTAGTGTTCATGAAAATGATGCAATATCTATGTTAGCTTCTTAAATTGCTGCTATATAAAAGAAATTAGATCATTTTGGAATGAATTACTCTCCTACTATATTGGAAGAAAACTCATCTGAACAAATTATAGATTCTCAATCTCCTTATGAAACTATAAATGCTATTAATAGTAGACCTATTAATCCTTATGCGAATTATTATAATCCTGGTTGGAAGAATCATCCAAATTTTAATTGGAATAACAATACAACTAATCAACAATGGATGAACAACTCTATAGGAAATCCACCTAATCAAGGAAATACAAATTATAAACCATCTTATCCACCTGGATTTAATAACACTCAATTTAAAGATAAGAAGTTATCTATAGAAGAATTAATATTAAGTATGGGTCAGCACTTGCAAAATCAAGGAAATCGATTACAAATTCAAGGAAATCAATTACAAAATCAAGGAACAACAATAGAAAATATTGAAACTCAACTCGGACATATTGCTACTGCGCTTAACAATAGAATTCCTGGAACCTTTCCTAGTAATGTGGAAATAAATCCTAAAGACCAAGGAAAAGAATAAATTAAAGCGATACAATTAAGAAGTGGAAAAGAGTTAGAAACTAAAATTCAGAAAGAAACAGAAAGTAAAAATGAGGAACTGGAAGATGAGAAAGAAAAAGATCACCAAGATCAAAACTTAGAATATCCATTAATCCATATGAAAATATCTATAGAAAAACCACCACCACCATTTCCTCAACGACTTAAACAACATAAAAAAGATAAGCAATTTGCTAAATTCCTTGAAATTTTTAAAAAATTAACGATAAATATTCCTTTTGTAGAAGCATTAGAACAAATGCCTAATTATTTAAAATTTATGAAAGATATTTTAAATAAAAAAAGAAAATTTACAGATAATGAAACTGTTGCACTTAGCGAAGAGTGTAGTGCAATTATTCGGAAAAAGCTTCGTGAAAAATTAAAAGATCCTGGTAGTTTCACTATACCTTGCGCTATTAGAGAAAAATTTTATGGAAAAGCTTTGTGTGACTTAGGAGCAAGCATAAATTTAATGCCTCTATCAATTTTTAAAAGATTAGAATTAGGAGAAATTTCACCTACTTCAGTAACTCTTCAGTTAGCTGATCGTTCTGTGACTTATCCTAAGGGAGTTATTGAAGATGTGTTAGTAAAAGTAGATAAATTTATCTTCCCGGTAGATTTTATTGTTCTAGATATGGAAGAAGATAGAAAAATTTCAATAATATTTAGAAGACCCTTTTTAGCCACTGGAAAAGCTATGATTGATGTTCAAAAAGGAGAATTGACTATGAGAGTAAACGATCAAAAAGTAACTTTTAACGTAGCACAATCAATGAAATATCCTGCTTTAGAAAAAGATGATGAATGATTTCGTATGGAAATACTTGAACATTTGCAAAATGAACATTTTAAAGTGTATTATGAAGAAAAGTTAGAAAATGAAAATATAGAATTAATTGAAGAAGTAGATAATGAACAACTGGATTATATACAGGAAAAATTTGAAATGTTGGATAATACTGAAAACGTTGAAAAGAATATAGTTTGGTCAATTATTAGACCTCCTGAACTCGAATTAAAAATTCTACCTAATCATTTAAAATGTGATTACTTAGGTAACCATTCAACCCTACCAGTTACTATATCAGCTGAATTGAATGAATCATAAGAACAAAAACTCGTTAGACACATTAAAAAAATATAAGAAAACTTTTGGTTGGACTTTAGCAGATATTAAAGGAATTAGTCCTTCAATCCGTATGCACGTAATTATTTTAGATAATGAACATAAGCCAAGAGTAGATCCTCAAAGGAGATTAAACCCAATAATGAAAGAAGTAGTCAAGAAAGAAATATTAAAATGGTTAGATAATGGTATTATATATCCTATTTCAGACAGTGCTTGGGTAAGCACAATTCACTGTGTTCCTAAGAAAAGAAGAGTGACGGTTAAAGCTAATGAAAATAATGATTTAATACCTATAAGACAAGTGACTGGATGGTGTATATGTATTGACTATAGAAAATTAAATGCAGCCACTAGGAAAGATCACTTCCTATTACCATTTCTAGACCAAATGTTGGATAGATTAGCCGGACATAAATATTTTTATTTTTTAGATGGATATACCGGTTATCATCAGATACATATTGCTCCTGAGGATCAAGAGAAAACTATATTTACTAGTCCTTATGGAAAATTTACTTTTCGAAGAATGTCTTTTGGATTATGTAATGCACCTGCAACATTCCAGAGTTGTATGATGTCTATATTTAGTAAATTAATTGATGATGGAATAGAAGTATTTATGGATGATTTCTCTGTATTTGGAACGTCATTTGATGCATGCTTGAATCATCTTGAAAAAGTATTAGAAGTATGCGAGAAAACTAACTTAGTTCTAAATTGGGAGAAATGTCAATTTATGGTTGCAGGAGGAATTGTATTAGGGCATAAAATTTTAGAAAATGGCATGGAAGTAGACCCTGCAAAAATTCAAGTTATAGCTAAATTACCACCTCCAACTACAGTGAGAGGGGTAAGAAGTTTTCTTGGACATGCTGGATTCTATAGACGCTACATAAATGATTTTTCAAAAATTACTAAACATCTATGCCAACTTTTAGAAAAGGACAAGAAATTTGAATTCAAAACTAAATGCTTAAATGCTTTTGAATTATTAAAAGATAAATTAATCACAACACCTATAATAGTTTCACATTCGACCGGAGAAACCATTTGAACTTATGTGTGATGCTAGTGATTATGCTTATAGGAGCAGTACTTGGGCAAAGATATGATAAAATTTTTAAAGTCATATAATATGCTAGTAAAACTCTTAATAATGCTAAATTGAATTATACAGTTACTGAAAAAGAGCTATTAGCAATTGTTTATGCCTTTGATAAGTTTAGGCCTTGTCTAATTGGAAATAAATGTATTTTGCATACTGATCACTCTGCTATTAAATATCTAATGCAAAAGAAAGATTCCAAACCAAGATTAATTAGATGGATATTACTAATGCAAGAATTTGATTTTGAAATTAATAAAAAAAGGGAACTGATAATCAAATAGCAGATCATTTATCAAGACCAGAATATAATGAATTATCTGATACTGATAATGAAATTACTGACAGTTTCCCTGACGAACAATTATATAATATAAATGAGTGGAAAATACCATGGTATGCTGATATATAAAATTATATTGTAAGTGATATTTTACCACCTATGTTAACTTTGCAACAACAGAAAAATTCATTCATGATGCTAAAACATATTTTTGGGATGAACCATATTTATATAAGCAATGTAAGGATCTTATAATTAGAAGATGCATGCCTTATGAAGAAACAAAACAAATCATTCAGAAATGTCATGATTCTGATTTTGGAGGACATTTTGGAACAAATAAAACTTCTTATAAAATTTTACAATCTGGATTTTATTGGCCTACTCTTTTTAGAGATGTTTATAGATATATCAAAACTTGCGATAGATGCCAACGAGTAGGTAATATATATAGAAGAAATGAAATGCTTCTAAATTTTATATTAGAAGTTGAGATTTTTGATGTTTGGGGATTAGATTTTATGGGACCATTTGTTCCTTCATTTGGAAACTCATATATATTAGTTGATGTTGATTATGTTTCTAAATGGATTGAAGCACAAGCTTTACCTCGATGTGACGCTAAGAGTGTTTCAAAGTTTCTAATGAAAAATATTTTTACTAGATTTGGAATTCCGAGAGTGATTATCACTGACGGAGGTTCTCATTTTAGAAATAAATATATTCACAAACTAGTAAAAAAATTTAACATTATTCATAAGATATCAACTGCTTATCATCCACAAACCAGTGGATTAGCTGAAGTTTCTAATCGAGAGATTAAACATATTTTAGAAAAGACTGTAAACCCTAATAGATTGGATTGCTCTATATGACTAGACACTGCATTATGGGCATACAGAACTGCTTATAAAACTCTGATTAGAATGACTCCTTACAGCTTATTTATGGAAAGACTTGCCACTTACCAGTTGAATTAGAACATAAAGCTTATTGGGCAATTAAAAATTTTAATTACAATCTGAAAGAAGCTGGTGAGAAAAGATTATTGCAATCGAATGAATTGGATGAATTAAGAAATGAATGTTATCATAATGATAGAATTTATAAAGAAAAAATGAAATTATGGCATGATCGGAAGATTAACCTGAAAAATTTTGAGCCAGGACAAGAAGTTTTGCTTTATAATACAAGATTAAAATTATTTCCCGGGAAATTGAAATCTCGATGGTTAGGGCCTTTCACTATAACTCAAATATTTTCATATGGAACTATAGAAATTGAAGATCCAAAATCTGGGCATAGATTTAAAGTGAATGGACACAGATTAAAACCTTATTTTGAAGGAATAAGACCAAATTTTAAAGAGGTTTTAATGCTCAATCAACCTTATTACTAATTAAATTAGGTCGGGCTGACGACGCTAAACCAAGCGCTTTAGGGGAGGCAACCTATAGTAGTTATTAATTATGATCTATTTATTAAAGTTATTAAAAAATTAAAATATAGAATGAATTATACTCATTTTACTTTTTAGAATCATCATAAATTTAAATCTATACGAAGAAATCAGAAAATATTCGAACCGGAGTGAAAAATTGGGCAAGTTACCTAATCTCGCTAATGGCGAGATCGATCCCGCCGACATCTAGATCGGCACGCCAAATTTCAGTTTAAATTAATTAACTATCCCGCCGACGGCGAGATCGTTACCGCCAATGGCGAGATAGTTCAAAAGTGGTTTTTGTGAGTTATTTTGTTGTTTTGGACGGTTCTAAGGCCATTTCTCTATATAAAACATTTAAAACTTCATTTTTATACTATCTTCTTCCTTAGAAACGACTAGAGACCCTCCAAAACAAATTATTATGGCCTCCAAACTACTTGAAACCACAAAATACGGAGTTTTTAACCGACGAAAATTCGTCAGTTCTGAGGCTCGGCGACTATTCAACAAGGTTTCGATGAAGAAACGTCTGATTAAAGAAAGATGATTCGTAAATAGAGGAGCGGAGAATTCAACAACAACAATTGAAGAAATGATTGTTCAACGACGTTGGGAGGTATTCTGTTATACCATATCTGCTGTAGTCATTCCAGTAGTTAAAGAATTCTACTCTAATCTGCATGCGATCCATAATGGAAGTGTTTACGTAAGAGGCAGATGGGTAACTTTGACTCCTTCTCGAATAAATGAATTATAATTGATTGAAAATACCCTTGTTTGCACTATTCAAATTTTGTTCCTACAAGATACAACATGAATGTGATCTACAGATATCTGGCCAACAAACTTGATGATTGGGAATTACAAGAAGACGGGTACGTTAGTTTTTCTGCGTCACTTCTTAACCCCATCTCAAAGCATTGACATTTCTTTATTTCATCAAAGTTATTACCCACTATCAGGGTAAACAAAGTTTTGAAGGAATGCACAATTTTAAATTATTGTATTCAATTTGGATTGCCTATTGATGTTCGATCTATCATTGTGAAGTCTGCATTAGGATTAATTGTGCATGGGTCAATTCATGGACTTGGACACCCATCAACTATATTTGCTTTATGTAGTCAGTACCAAGTTTCTTATGAAGCTTGGGAAAAAGTGTTATTGCCTTGGAAACCACTAGATCCGGCAAATATGTTTCCTACATTGGATAACAATGATGAAACAATAATTATTTTTGATCAAGCATCACAAAACAATCCTTTAGTTAAGCCCTTGACTGATAAAACAATCCTCATTTTACGAAAACTTAAAGGATTGGAGAATGAACTACAAAATGTGATGAATTCTATTGATAATATCTCTAATTTATTCGATCACATCGATTGGAGAATGAAGGAGCACTTTGACCATACAGGACACCTGGAGGCGAGTTTTATACGACTATTGAGACAGAAAGGGTGGATTGAAGAAGATTCTACTATAGAATTCCCTTTCAGGGCTTTCTATAATTTTTTTGTGCACCTGCGTTCTATTGGAAATATCAGAGAAGAGATCAGTTTAGATTCTGATGAGTAACAAAGATTTCTTTTCATATTATGTATGTGTGTTGATTTGAATTTAGTTTTTGATATAATTTAGATTTTACATAGTTAATCTCAGTTTAGATGAGATTGTATGTTGTTTGTTTAGTCTCAGCATTTAGAGTATTGTGGTGTGGATTGCAATGCTGAGTTAGATGTGTTTTGGTTAATTTGCTAAGTCAATTGTTAGTTTTATGGTATTTGAAATTTGTAAGTTCATGGATTTCATTTATAAAAGTTATAATGTTTGTGTTGTGTAAAACTTATATGAGTCAGTTGAGTATCTAATCTTAGAAAATATATCAAATTAAGTAACCGAACATTAGAAAAAGGCTTAATTAAATTGAACATAATTGAAAATATAAATTTTTTTAAAAATTCAGAAATCCCTCTGACGGCGAGATCGACCCCGCCGACGGCAAGATTTTCCCGAAACTTTGGCCTTGGTAAATTAATTAGCTCGCCGACGGCGAGAAATTTCTCGCCGACAGCGAGATCGCAAAATGTACTATATTTTGACCGGTCAACCGACACTATTCATCATCCCCTTCTTCAAAACCTCGAAAAATCGACCTAGGGCTTGATAGATTTAAGATTTGAAGCGATTTCAACACATTTTGACGCTGGATTTCATCTTCCCTTGGTAAGAGCTTCACTCCTATGTAAAAATTTTTATTTTTCACCATGAATTTCTTCTACATTGAGAAATTTTGGAAAAATTTGAAATGAGAAGAAAAGAATTAGAAGAAATTCATGAAATTTGATCTAGATTGATTTTAGTAACTATTGGAAGTCATCTTAGTAATATTTAGAAGTTTAGTTAAGATTTTTGTAAATTTCACAGATCGAAAAATGGCTCCACGACAAAAGAGAAGAATGGATTACGACAAAACTCGTTTTGTGAATGCAAGGGCACAATCAAGATATTTTCACAATATTCAAGCCAGAAAATGCATTCAGGATCAAGTTTTCAAAAGTCCTGGAGGTGAAGTAGAGCGAATAATTAAAGAAAGAGGATGGGAAAACTTTTATTTCATAACCAACGAGGCCAGTCGTGGAAGTGGTAAAAGAATTCTATGCCGACTCGACACAAGCCGAAGATGCACCGGTTAAGGTTAGAGGATTTTTGTGGAATTTAGCACTCGCAAGAATAAATGCTTATTACGAAGTGCGAAGACCCTACACCGAGTGAGTATGATGCATTTGAAACTATGGAAGGACCACTGGAAGAGGTGATCAACTTTCTCACTGACGGGAAAGGAGTTTGGCAAATGAAGCATCGAGAATGGGTAAACTTTCCTCTTTCTATGTTGAATGCATCATTTAAAGCCTGAAACTATTTTATTTGTTCTACCTTGTTACCTACTTACCACCATAGTGAGGTAAAAAGAGATAGAGCAGTTCTGAATTTCTGCATTCAGAACCAAAAAAGTATTAATGTAGGAAGTATAATTTATAAGAATATATTAGCCACCACAAGAAGTGAAAGTGGAGGAGGACTAGGACATCCTGGTCTGATCTATGCACTCTGCCAATTATCTTGGGTAGAGGCAAGAGATGATGAGGAATGGGTGGAGCCTATGAAACCCATTTCTCAGGCTAATATTAAGAAATATGAATCCCATGAAGGATGGAGATCGCGGGACAAGGAGCTATGTACCTTCTTTGAGTAGAGATATTCCCTCTACTCAGCTTATGACCCTCCTCTCTATAGTACTCCTACCCTTCAGATTTGATGAATGAGATGACTCTACGATGGAAAAGTTTTGAGAAAATAGAAGAAAAGCTGGAGCATATTGATCGGAGAATTGGAGGCTTAGAGAGAAGACATGATTATGACATCGAGTATCTCCAAAGACATTCAGAGTATGAGATAGCCTATTATGATGCTGAGAATCGTTACAGGAGAGAAGAGCTTGATGTTATATTTCCTGAGTGCCCTCGATATACTCATTACCAGCCTAATCCACCCACTGATCAAGGAAATGACGATATAGTTGGGACTTTGATGCAGAAGATTAGATGTTATGTTTATTTGTTTAGTTATAGATTTTGAGGTTGTTATTGTTTGTTTGTTGTTTTACATTTTAGTATTGATGTTTTAGTTTATGAACTTGATTATGATGTAGTGTAGATTGTTTTAATATTGTTGTTAAAGTTATAGAGTTTTTAAATTTTTAATGTTTTCAGACTGTTATTATACTTTGGATTGAATTAGTAAATGCATGTGGATGTAGTATAATATGTTTGTATAAAATGTGGTAGTATTAAATTAAACTTCTTTACCTAGCACTTTCTTTAATATTTGGTGTATAGAAAAATACTAATAGTACAGATTAATTAAGTAATGGAAAAACTTGCAGAACTTCAAAAAGAAGAAATACCTAAAGCTCGAAGGTATGATTTAAATATTACAGTTTATTTTCTTTTCACCCTATATAGATAGATAGAAAAATTTAAGTTTGGGGGAGGGAAAAATACAAATTTAATTATTAAATTGTTCTCAATTTACATTTTCAAAATGGTTATTATAAAAATGAATTTCTGTAGTAATTTTAATTCAGTAAAATAGAATTGATTTATTTAATTATTATAGAAAGTTAAGAGAAATACTTTTAATGATTAACTAATTTTTTAGATTAAGGATATTCAGTTTAAAAGTATAAGAATATAGTTAACTATTTATAGTAAAGAAAACTATATTCTTAAATATGAAATTCTTAAGTATTTAGCTGAGAAAGAAAAGATTGAAACTCAATGAAGTAAAAGCTTTGAAATATATATTAAGTAAGGGAATGTTTCCAGTTTCAAATTTAGGAAGAGGAAAATGAAGTTCAAAATTATTAACAAGCTAACCAAAAATAGTTATCCTCACATAAAAAAAAGTAAAGAAAAAGGGATTGAAAATCAATCGAGAATATATATATATATATATATATATATATATATATATATATTTAGCAAAATATAAAAGCATTAAGGAGCAAAGTTTAGTTACATCTCGATAAAAGGAAGTGAAAGCAAATCACCAAAAAGTAGTTGTTTTAGATACCCAGAAGAGAAATTAAAACATTTGAAAGTTGCAGTTTTTGAAGCCATTTTTGCAAGCCAATTTGCTGATTGATTTCCCTCCCTATGCAAATGACTCCAGTGGATTGTCACCTCCTTTGTTAAGCCCATCAAAGATCTGTGAAGGTAAGTAAGCATCCATGGAACATCAGTAATGCCATCCATTATATTGACTAGTTGAAGTGAATCAGATTCCATCCAAATAAGAGAGTGCCCAGCAGCCTTAGCAACCTTAAGAGCCCAAATGGCAGCAGTCATTTCAGATTGAAGAGGAGAATCAGAGACAATAGAAGTTTGAAATCCCCATAGTAATTTACCTTGGTGGTTCCTACACACACCACCACAACCGAAGAATTAGGGGAATAACTCCCATCTATGTTAACTTTGACCCAAGAAGTGGAGGAGGGATCCGATGAAATAACTTAATTTGGATCCCGGTTTTGTTCCTCAATTCATGTTTAATGTTAGCCCCGTGTATGAAGGAGCGAGCGGCTAGCAAGGATTTGGTTTATAGAACATAAACAGTTCCTCATACTTATTTTTATTTCTTGCCATCCGATACAAACCACCAAGTGATAAGTGGATACATTGGAAGCCTCGGTTCCAGCCGATCAGCCCAACTAGCTCCTCTACGGATGTCCGAGTCTTGAAGTGTTGTGTGAGTTGGAAATGCTCCAAGCACCCTATTCCATACTTCCCTAACCACAGGACATTGAAGAAATAGGTGGTCATATGATTCCTCCCGAGCACAAGAAAGATGGCATCTGGAAACCAAACTTAAGGCCCTTCAATTTCAGCATATCATCAATAGGCAATAATCTGTGAAACAATCTCCACGTAAAAATGACATAGAGGGGGTCAAATATTTATTCCATAGGTGACAACCCCAATTATTTTGAGGCCAATGATGTGTGGACTCGGTAGATGTAGGAGTTAATAGATTGAGAGGGAGGTTTCTCGAGAATGAGCTTATCGATTTCTCCCGTACTCTAATAATGGGGATCTCCTCGATCTTTTGAATGGATGAAATATCCACAACCTCCTTCAATTTTTCTTCATCCCATTGATGGTTAGTCCGTAAATCGACAACTCTAGAATTATAATTCGCAGAAATGTTAGGGATGGGATACAGTCGTTCATCCAAAAGCCGCTTGTCAAGCCGTAAATTGCGTAACCATTTCTAATCTCCCACATAAAAAATTATTAGCTTCAGTCCCGATCTTTAGTAAACTTTTCCATTGTTGAGAATCCCCAATTTTCAACTTCACAAAGATCGGGATGGCCGGTTCTACAGATATTTAGCTAATAAGAATTGAGCTCACGTGGTATCAAGTTTCCGAATTTCATCCACGCTTACAAAGGAAAATTTTTCTCGATGTGTTGAAAGCTCTCGAACCCCGGAGCCACCGGATTTAATGGGTTTACACGGCTTATTCCAGGTGGCCCAATGTGCTTGTTTGTGCTGCCCCTCCCACAAAAATTTTTTAAAGGTAGTTTCCAGTCAGTCTTTGTATGCTTTTCTTCATTCCGACCATCCCCATAATGAACAATGGGAAGGTGGTAAGAATACTCTTGAGAAGGGTCACCCTCCCACCATTGGAGAGAAAACTGTTGGTCCAACCGTTAATCCGAGCCGTGACCTCGTGAACCACTTCATCATACCGAGTTTGTTTCTTCCTACCTTTGATTAACCGAACCCCCGCATATTTTAAAGGCTTATCAGAAGTAGAAAAGCCAGTAGTATCCTTTATCCAATATATATATATATATATAAAGTGAGGAGAAGCTTGAAGAGATGCCATATAAAAAATTGGCTTCATTTGAATCAACCTAAAGGATAAACTTCAATTACATTTCTGAACTTATATATATGGATTAGTCTTTTTCTAAGTAGTGTTTTCATGAAATTCCAATCATCTAAATATCTTAAGTAATTTAGTGTTGAAAAATATAGTCATTCTTGAAATAAATAGAAGACTAAAAAACTTAAACTTGAAAACTAAATAGCCTTACATTTATAGAATTAGTTTAATTATTTAAAAAATATATATTTTAATTAAACTTTACTATAATACTTATTTAAATCAAATTCATAGTATTACTGAATTAAAACTTTACTAAAAATAATCATTTACTTTTATGTAGTATCTAAATTACTTGAGGACAAGTAATAGTTAAGTTTGGGGGAATTTGATCACTAGAAAATAAATTAAGAATTTCATACCAATTTTATATGAAATTGCACTTTAAAGAAAGGTATTTTCTTTATTTTATTGCAGGAATGAAGATTTATAAGTACTGAAAGCAAAAAGCACAAAAGAAGCGAATTTGGAGCAAAAAGGACTCAATTTGATAAAAATTGAACTGTCCTGCCAACGACTAGATTTAGGCCGCCGACGACGAGTTTTTCCCGAAAGATTTTTAATATATTATAAGGAGCCCGCTGACGACGAGATCGAGCCCGCCGACAGTGAGATCGGTGCAGTTAGCCTATCTTCTAGAAGCCCGCCGACGGCGAGATCAAGCCGCCGACAACGAGACAGTTGAAAAGAGCCAAAATACATTGAACCTGGATGCTTTTTGAAGAGGTGCTTAAACAACCTTTAGAGATTTAACCCCTTCTATAAATAGAAACTAATTTTAGTTAGTGGTGTGTCAGTTTTGTGTCATTTGTGTGGAAGTTAAGTGTAATTTAAGAGTCTTTTGAGTGAGTAGATAAAGTGTTTAGCGTTTTGGTGTGCTGTACTAGAAGGAAGAGTCAAAGGAACTTCAAGAATCTGCTTGGGGAGAAGAATTGAGATAAGTATATTTGTTATTTGTTTGTTAACTTTAATGAAATCCATGCTTTGTGTTACTTTTCCCATGCATTCTGAGTAGCTTCCTTAGTCTTTCTCCTTGTTATTGAGATTTTGTGAAATGATGAATTAAAGTAGTTGTGCCTTAAAAATATATAAATTGTGCTAATCTTTAACTTAATCTTAATTTACTTTCAATCTGGCCAATTGATTTGTTAACATATGTTGAAGTATCAACTATAGTAAAAATTACATCTAAGATTCAGGGAAGTCAAAAGCCTTGGAAGGAGGGTGCAAATAAATAGGGAAATATTAACTATCAGGCATAGAATTTGGTATTTTAGTGTGACAGACTAAAATATTCAATTCGGTCTTATCGTTTGAGAGTTGAAGTGTAGATGTTAGCCCTCAGGAGAGGGGAACGTGGGAGCTCTGAAGTGGCAGTAGGTATCCTCCCGACCTAGCCGCTGATTCAGTAATCAAACATAAGACTAGTCAATGTTCTTTGCACCTAGACCAAACGGTAAAGAATAGGAATGCTCCTATTTGGCACAATACAATTAAAAACTTATTTAATTCTTCATTCACTTAATTCTCTAAGACAAGGAGGAAGATACTTTTTTTGAAATCTTATATTCAACCTTTAAAGAATTAGTTTATTTTAGTCTAAGTATTCTTAATTTCCGTATACTAGATTAGTAAATAAGTTTACTTTAATTTGTCTTTGAAATTCTCTAACTTCCCTGTGGGATCGATATCTAGTACTCCATTAGAGCCCTATATTACTTGATAACGATACGTATACTTGCGTAGTATCCATAATATAAATCATAAATCCCTAACAGAATCATCAGTATCTATATATATTCAGTGCGAGATCAAGTTTTTGGTGCCTTTGCTAACTTTTAATATCATAGTTGTAAGTATAAATATCGAAAAGTGGATCACCGGCTGGCCACCACAGTAGCCGGAAAACACCTGGCTGAGAGGTCTAAATCAATTCAAAAGTTTAAAACTTCTTTGTTGAGCTGTGCCATTCCAATTGGACTTCACAGCTCTTCTTTTCCCCCCTAAGCAGCTGATCCCAACCTCAAATTGGACCTGGTGAGCCCCATAACCATGGCTATTTAAACAACAATCTTCCACGGCCAAAGGGTTGGCTGAAATCAAGTCTCACAGAACTCCTCCAAACTCCTCCTAGCCAAGAGAAGCTCATCCCCACTGTTCTCCTGCCCTAAATTCCTCTAGCTGAGCCCAATTTTTTAGCTGGAAATTGGGTCAGAAATAGGACATCACCAGAACCTCCACCAAAACCAAATTAAACTCACCCACACCTTCACCAGACCAAGAGAAGAAGTTCTCCAGTGGAAGCCCCCTCACCAGGCCACCCAATCTCTTCAGTCGTTAAAGCTTGAAATTGGGCTTGGTCGAAGTCACACCTAGGCAGCTCACCAGGAACAGAGACTTCATCCGGAGGCTCCTCTCACCCTAAAGAACATGCCGAGCATCTCTGATTGAGGCTTCACCTCTTAGAGCCATGGTTTTGTCCTCTCCTCCCTCCTGAGCTTCCAGCAATTCTCCATTTTGTTCTGTGCAATTCCAATGAATGTTAGCCATATGGATAGCTTCGTCTAGGCTAGACGCGTCGAATGAGACCAGGCAAGCTTGATTTGGTTGAGTCTGGAGTGAGATCTTAAGGTTTTAAGGTGAACGACTCTCGAGGTAAACCAGACGGAGACGATGACCAGTGACCATCTGATCGCGCGTGTATCGGACGGACGGTGTAGATGCAGTAGGATGGAACCACAGAAAGTAAAGCGTGGGCCGCGTGACATCTCAGTCAGATGGCGGTGTCAAATGGCAGAGAGACGGGTGTAACTTCAGTGCTGCCGAGGATGATGAGGCGCCATGTGGATAAGTAGATAAATAGAGTATTTCCTGAATTATTTAAATACCTGAACCTTTAAAAAATCATATCTTTTCATAGAAAAATCATAAAAATAAACTAAAAATACTCTCTTGCTCAGTGAACAGAGGAAATTAATGTGAATAAAGAATTAAATTATTTTGTTAAGCATTTTTTTTAATTAACTTAATACTGTTTTGAATGTTTTAATTCTCCATTCATGTATACAATTCACCATAGCATGAGACCTTAGGACTCTTGTAGCTCTGAGCTTGGGAACATTCCCTGAATTTTCCAAGGCCAGAGGCTACCTCTGTGGCAAGTTATTTATTTTCCAGGTTTATATGCCTGTTTTGGTATTTTAATTCCAATAATTAGCATGTTGATTAATAAAATCTAGAAAAATTAAGGTAAGTATCTCAGGATCAGAGGATCCTAGGAAAATTATGGTTGGGCTTAAATCATTCAAATGAACCTAATTTGGCCAAAAACCTAAAACTAAGATTGAATTAATTTGAAATAACCACTCATCAAAATAACTTGAAATCAATTCTCCACTGATCTTTAGGATCAGAGGAACCCCAATAAAAATTTTGAAGTCAATTGAAAATGGTTTAATCCACCAAATGGATTTTCTAAGTAACATAGCCAAAATTAAACTTTAAAAATTCATAAAATTTAAAATATAATTCAAAAAATCACCAAAATTAGTCCAAGTGATTCTCTGGTTAGTAGGAACATCCCATAATTTTCCTAGGGACAGAAACTTTACCTTGGTCATGTTGTTGAATTTTCATTGAAAATCCTTATTTTTTTATTAAAATAAATATATAAATTAAATAAAAAAATGAAAAAATCACATTTTCTCCTCTAATGTCTTAATTGACATGTGAGTAAGGTGACATAAAAATTTTAATTTCATTTGAGCTTAATTTAGTGAGTTATGAAGGGGAATGTGCTTAAAGGGCATAAATGTAATTAAGGGTTTTTAACCCTAATTAATATTTTAGGCCTAGACAAAGGGAGGGTAAAATATTTGATCTTAATCTTCTCTTGGATGATTGAAACTTAGGGAATTAAAGGTAGAAACCCATTAATCACTTCTAATACATCAAAATGGAACCTTAATTAATTAAATTATTTAAATTTTGGGAGAATAATTAAAATTTTGATTATTAAGATTAGGGATATGACTTAAGAAGATATTAATTCCTTAATCTAAAATCCCTAAATGGATAAATTCAATAATATTTAACTCTTAATTAATTCTAAAAAGAAATGATGATTGAAATTAATAATTAAAAGGGAAATAATTTTCTTTAAAATAAGTTAATGCTTAAAACATTAAATGACTTAATAATCAAATTGAAATAAATTTAAAACATTAAAAACTAATTTGAAATATCTTGAGAACAAACTTAAAACAAATTTAAAACATTAAATAATCTCAATATAATTTATAATTAAAAATGTGAAAATCAAACCAATTAAAATTAACCTAAAGTAATATGATTAATTCGAATCAAATTTAAATCATCAAAATTTAATGAACTTAAGTAATTTAAACACCTCTTTCAAATCAAGTAATTTAAAACATTTAAAAAAAATCAACCCGAATTTTGAAACTAAATTGAATTATCCTAAATCATCAATTTAACCTTAATCAAAACGGTTAAATTCTTTAACGAACTAATTTGCCCCTAAAGAATTTCATTATTATAACTCTTAAATGAAGCATCAAATGAAATGTCACATCACTCATAGGATAATCAAATATCCTAATTCACTGAGCAAGGGTAAACCGGGTGATTGATTCACCACCTCAATGAAACCAACTGAACTTAACATAATCCCCAAAATGTTTATGAAGATGTTCAGAATTCAATTCCTAGAACTTCCCTAACTTGACGAGATGTCTTAAAGAGCAGTGAAAATTCATTATTCTGAGGTGAAGAAAATCATCCTCAACAAAACACGAGGACCTAGACGTCATAGGGATTAACTAGAGATAGGATTAGGATTTTGGTAGACAATCAGAACCTTCCCTTAGCTTTACCTAAGTACTTGTTGCAAATATTTAAATGTTCTGACATGTGTTTTAAGTGTAGTCAAAAATGACGAGAAGACCCTCTAGGTACGCTTTTATTTTATTGCGATTTATTTACCTGCGCTGTACTTTACTTCTCTTGCATGTTAAACGAGAATGTCACCCTACTTTAAAACTAAAACTTTTAGGATAGCCACAAAACTGAAACCCAAAACTAAAAGGCACAACAAGATAAAAATTCACCACCACAACATTTAAAAATATAAAACAACTCAAAATTTAATCACAAATAGAACAACAAAACTGCAATTACAACTAAATTAAAACGTCTTGTTGGATGATCGGGAATCCCTCGGATGATGTAACCCACGTGTTGCTAACGAGATTTTCCACAGTCTAAATGAAAGTGTGGAACTCATTCAGTTGAGTTTAGCAAATTTGTTTGGACTATGTGAATCAGATGAAAATAGCGGTGTCGGGATGACGGAACCATGGGATCTTAATCGGTCTTGCTTAATCAACTTTAAGATTTTTTTTAATTAAAACATTAAGACATCTGAACCTTAAGACTTTTCTAAACTAAGACACTTCTCTCATCTCTTGATTGTCACTTTCTAAAACTAAACCTCTACAACAATAAGAAGCTTGGAGCATAGTGGGCAGCACGACCATCTTCATCAGAAAAACTTGGATCTACATCAACAAAAACCATTCTTAGCATTACATAACCAAGTCATAGGATTTCGAGGTAGTCTGCCTAGTGCAACATAAATCCTCAACTTTCTGTTAGGCATTTGCATAATCATATTATGCAAATTAAGCACTAATCGGTCTTAGGACTCCGAGGTAGTCGTTTGGTACGACATAAACTCTCACACCTTCGAGGCTATTTATATGATTATGTCATATAAATATAAGTCCTAATTAATTAAAATTGGCAGGATTGAAACATTAAATAATATTCTCAAATTGAAGTCAAACCATAGGATAGTTGGGAAGTCACCGAAGTTCACTTCGGGTCCATGACATCCCCTATTTCTCTTCCTTTGGACTCCTGAAATAAATTGTTCCAAATTTGAGCTATTCCCTATTGAAATTTCCCAAAGTCCAATTGTTTGAAAACCTTAAACTTTGAAATTCTTGAGAGCAAAACCACTGATCATTATCGAGAGTTTTCTTAAATGATTCCCGTCATTTAAGATGTAATTAATTATAGGGGCTTGCTCTTATAGAGAACTTTAAGAACCCAAGTAATATAAACCCTGCTTAATTCATTTATATTAAACAGGGGAACTTGCTGGCTTATAAAATTGGTTCGCAGACCAAACAGATGTCACAAATCTTCAGGTTTATTTAATCGAGGCCCATCATCAAGTAGTGTGTCTATTCCTCGGGATAGATATACGGTTTGTGATGCTGTGCTCGTTTATATAAACTATTTGGGATGTGAGATCGGTTTGAATTCATATCTTAAAGTTTTCAAACTTAAATTTATTTTAAAAAAAATCAAATGCTTCTTTCTAAAATTATATATATATATATTTAAATTAAATTTAAAATCTAAAGTTCGTCGACAACTTCTGTAGGCAACCCCCCTTTAAAAACACTTAACCTAAAAATATACCGACAACTTTTGGCGACTCTGATAGGGACGAGTTCTTCTCTCCATTTTTGATCAGATGGTTTTGCTTTCATAAATCGGTAGTGAGTCCATATCCCTAGTGGATCAAACTATCATTCTTTCTGTTAAAATACCACGCTCATTTCTGTCTTGAACGGATATAGTCAACTCTCGTGGATTTTGGAACCACTGTTTAGACACCCCTAAACAGAGAGGTTCCAGAATCCTTTTACCTCTTTGAGGTGGGGTGGACCCCCAATAGGTGTTAGTTTAGGTGCGGTCCCTCGGGTCGAGAAGTCTTACGAGATTTTCTCTCCCTTTCCAAATTCTGAATCGAATCCTTTACCTTTTCTGCAACCTTCCTCTATTAATGGTTTTGTTTCTAAACAAATAAACATTCTAATAAACAATCTTTTTATAAACAAACTCTTTTAAAACCACAAATACACGTATAAGATGGAATCTGAAGATACCTTGCAAATAAAACTATGAAAAAATAGAAAAGATAAATGAAAATGTGTTCGGACTCTTTTGGAGAAATTCATTCTTTTTCATCCTAGAAAGTTTTGTGACGGAAGGAAACATCATTCGAGACTGACGTTCGGAATCTACCTTGCAGAAGCTGTCTGCGCCGAAGCTAATTTTCTTTTTCACCAGCTGAATGGACTTCACTGTCTACAAGGATGAGCAGCCTGACAATCGGATCATTCGCTTTGGACAAGGATTTGACAATACGAGCATTAAGTTTGTAGATGTTACTCTTTTCAGACTGATGGACAAAGTACCGGAGATCATGAAACCCATAATTGAGTTCAACTTGAAGTCTACTCAAGAGTTTCCTCCTCTGCAAAAGGTCCCAGTTGAGAGAAATACTGCTGTTCACAGGAGGTTAGCTGCTACCCCTAGGACGGTCATCTCTACCCCCACCGGTCTGGTCATCACTGCACCTACCCCGGCTCCCGCCAAACTGAAAGCAAAAGAAGTCCAAGTCAGTGATGAGCCTGTTACCGTGGAGGGTTCAGACTTTACTGCAATACCGCCCGTCTTCGAGATAGGGTCCAGTTTGAGATTTGCACCCTTTACCCGGACACAAAGGAGGAACAAGAACAGGAAGATTGCTAAGATCAGAAAGGCCAGGGCTGCTGAAGCTGCCTTTCTTGAAGAGATTCCTGAGGAAGGTGAAGAATTGCCTGAGAACTTACCACTGTTGGGAGGAAGTAGGTTCCACCCTCTCTCTGCTGCATCTGATGGGGAAGATGCCCAAATGATTACCGCTGCATTACCTTGACCTGCATACTACAGTGATTGCAAGAGGAAGAAGGTCAAGACTACGCCGCTTACCCGTTTGCGAGCAGAAGTAGATAAGTTAGTTAAGAAGGAAGGTTGCCCCGTGTCAGAAATTCTGAGAAGAATGGGACGAATACCAGTTAGATCCCGCCTCAGACCCCGAGTAAACCCTGTCACTGCCCTAGAGAGGCCAAGGAAGAAGATACGAGCTAGTAAAAGGAGCTCTCCTGTCATTGTATTAGGTCACCATATTAGGGAGGACACCACCTACTGAAGTACAACCGACAGACCATCTAGTCCTAGGCCACCTACTTCAACCTATTATCGCTGAACTGATACCAACAGAACGCTTTGGGAAGAGGAGTCTCGTCAGAGAGTCCGAATCTGAAGAAAGTGCTACTACATTGAAAGAAACCCCTGAAGATAAAGTTCAACAGTCGTCGCATGGCAACCGTGAGACCGTTTAGAAAAGACCACTTGAGGATGCTATATGAAAGCTAAGAACGGACATCAGATGGTTGGCAAGGGAAAGAAAAGTACTGGGAAATTAAGTGGATTCATCAGAATTCGTGGATGAAGAATGTGCTGAGATCAACATGGTCGAGACCCGAGCGTCATCAGCTCTGCAGGGAGCTCCATCAACATCAGAAAGAGATGAACCAGAAGCAATGAGAGCACGTCTTCAAGAAAAAGATGATACGATCTCTCAGATGGCAAAGAGGATGGAGGAGATGGCAGCCGCCTTAGCCACTCTCCAGAGTCAGCTTCAACCTCAAAAGGAAACACCCCCAGAGATCATTCACATTGCAGATGGAGGAAATGAAATTACATCTGTCAACGGAGATGAACAGCCGAAGAAGGACTCAGTCCAGAGCATGATTCCTGAGAAGGATATTAAGAATATGGTGGAACAGCATGTGCGAGAAGCCTTAGCCCAGTCTAAGAGTGGAACATCTATTCAGATAGGTAGACCTTACCCCGAGGAATTTGATGCAGTCCAATACCCGAAGGGCTTCGTACCACCTCTATTAAAGACTTTCGACAGTACGGGAAACCCCAACAGCATGTTGCACATTTTCGTGCTAGTTGCTGCAATGCCGGAGGGAGCGACACCTTACTCTTTCATCAGTTCATCAGCTGTTTATCAGGGATTGCCTTAGATTGGTATGCAGAATTACCGAATGGTTCATTCAAGACCTTTGCAGAATTGGAGAACATTTTCATTAAATGGTTTGCTGAGGCTCAGCACCACATCACTATCGGTGATTTAGTGGTGGAGCAACAGAAACTGAACGAAACCTTGGTGGATTACATACTTCGATGGACGAATCTAAGCATGTAGTATGAACCACAACTTCAGGAAGAACATGCAGTCGATATCCTGCTTAAGAGTATCCATGGCCCGATAGCACTTCTCCTCAAAGGATTCACAATTAAGACTTTTGAGAAGTTGCTTAGCAAGGCTGGGAGCTTTCAAGAGGAAGCAAAACGGCTGAGTTTCGTCGATAAGACTGATAAGAAGAAACTAATGAAAACATTTGAGAAGAAATTAGGAATCATCGCGGCAGTGGATAAGGGTAAGCAGCCAGTGCAGATACAGCTAGAGAGGCCGCAACCAAGCTACCATCCACCACAACGGACTTATCAACAACCTCAGCAGAGCTATCAATAGCATCAACCAAGTTATCAGTCGCAGCAGCATGATCAACCGCCGCCTCGTCAACCGTGTGCCCTGAAGGAACTTCTGAATAAGGAATATCCCTTCAAGACTGAAGCAGTGGCCAAGATGTTTCGCAGTTTGATGAAGACACCCAACTTTCAGCCTACCGGAGCCTGTAGGCGTCGCAGGAAGTCGATAAGAAGGATCATCCGAACTACTGTCCCTACCATAGGATGCTCGGACATAAGATAGAAGACTACTTCACCTTCAAGAATTGGCTCGAGGATAATCTTCTGAGAGGGAACATAACGATCTCAAAGGAATACATGAAGGAGCCCCAAAAAGGAGGTTCTGTTCATGTTATTTCAACAGATCCTATTGTTCTGATAGACCCGTACACGACTGATGATGGATGGAGTACTGTCTGGACAAAGTCTTCAAAGAGAATTTTGGATCACATCCAGGCCGCATCGGCGCATGCTTCAACTCAAAGTTTAAAACCTGTCGAGCCGGCACTATCGCTTTTGATTGAGGAACCGCCCTAGAAGGAGGAGAAGATCGTGGAAGAAAATAAGACTGAGGCTTCGAAGGGTAGAGCAGAGGATGCTTTTTCTAGGATGGTTGTTTCCAATTCGGGGGAGAGATCCCTCGGACCCTGACTCTGTATGATTATTTGCTCGCCCCGGTGGGATCTTATAATGATAAGAGTTATGGTGTTGGCTACGTTTTGACTGTTTCTAACTATTACGTAACAAACGACAACCAACCTAATCCGAATTTCAATTTTGATACGAATAACGATTCTCAAATCATACAAAACCTCGACAACCCTAATGAAGGAGGAGACGTTCACAAGAGTGGCTAAGAAAGTTCAGCAAGTGATGAGTCTGTTTGTGAATTTCAAGGAGCTCCGATCACAATAGAATTAGAGCTGTCAGATTCCGAAGAAAATTCAGAAGAGCAGTCGTTCCAATTTAAGAGGAGACACCGACAGATCTAGCACCAGATGCAGAAGAGATAACAGAAGTTAATTTAAGAAGAGAAAAAGTTTTACCCCCGAGAATGTGTCCAAAGGATAATGGAAAGCAGGTGGTTGCTCAGAAAGAGCCAACCCTAGCGGAAGAATTGCCCACTCAGGAAGAAATTGAAGAACCTGGTAACAAAGTGGATTATAATGTGCTAGCCCATCTTAGGAAGCTACTAGCCAAATTAAGCATCTACGACGCTCTCATCCTGTCAAAGGAGATGAGGGAAACTCTGATCAAGGCTTTACATGATCCAAAAATTTGTTTAGCTTAAATGGCCGGTAATTCCTTAGACGAGGTTTGCTCGTTGAAAGAACAGTGTGGTGTTACCTTCACAGACAATGATCTGCTACTTAGAACGACTGATTACAATTGACCGTTGTACATTTCAGTCTCCATTGGAAAGTTCACGCTCTCCAGAGTGTTAGTTAATCCAGGGGCATCGATCAACATAATGAATCTTCGAACGTTAGCATACTTAGAAATTGATGCCCGTGACCTCGAAACAGACAGAATGTTACTAAGAGGATTCAGTTAGAAAGGAGAAAAAGCTCTTGGATCGATAACACTATTAATGAAAATCGGTGATTTGGCAAAGACAACCGCAAAGTTCCACATAATTGATTCTGAGACATCGTTCAACGCTCTACTAGGTTGGTCGTGGATCCATGAGAACCGGATGGTACCGTCGTCTCTGCACCAGTGCATAAAGTATTATGAAGGGGGAGAACAGTGTATTAATGGTGACTTGCAACCGTTCTCCGTGCATGAAATCGGAATTCACGAAGATGCAGCCTACTACGTGCCTCCGAAGAAAATAATCTTTTCCAGAAATGTCATACCAAATGAAGAAAAAAGAGTTTGAGACGATGAAGAGCCTGAAATTCTTGTTCACCAGTTACTCACCACTCCCTTACGGAGAGATGGTGAAGGTTTCTCCAGAACTCGCACCCGAGGTTGAGGCCGGGGACAAGTTCGAGGAAGAAACGGTGGAACATTTGAACAGAAGAAACCGATCATCGATGTTGATTGGGAGAACAGTTCCGAAGAAGAAGAAATCAAGAGAGAAATAACAATAATAAGTCAGAAGAAACCCCGGTTCAAGATCTCTCTCGAAGATGAAAAGAATAAAGAATACAAATCGATGTACGAGAAGATTAACCACTATGTGCATACTATGACCCTAACCCCGATCCACCCTAGTAAGGTCGAGGGTATGGTGGTCAAAGAAGTACATGGTGGCGATGCTAAGCCAATCAAGTTCTACCATGATACTTCTTCTTCCTAAATTGAAAATGATGTAAAATTTGAAGATGTTACTTCTTCCGAATTAATGGAATTTCCTTTTGAGTGGTATTATCCCTGTGTTAAAATTTTGATGCAACGTAGTCTCTTACCTAAGCAATGGATGATAGATCAATCACAACGCTTTGAAAAATTATGGAATGATACCAGTCGACCGCCTAACTCAAAGCATGGTCTTGGATTCGGCACAGTAGCACCAGCTGACGATTCAGAATTTTTCTTGGTTGTCACTTGCGTGCCTAATGAAGACTATCTGGAAGCTTTAGATGATCTCGAAGATATGCCAATCGGAGACGCTCCTCCAGAATTTGAAGAAGAAATTAAATCTACAATAGACAAGTTAATGGAAGTTAACTTAGGTACTAGCGAAGAGCCTAGGCCGACCTTTGTTAGCTGCTTACTCAACGAATAAGACTCCAAAGAAATGATCAAGCTATTAATAGAATTCAAGGACTGTTTTTCTTAGAGTTACGATGAAATGCCAGGTTTAGCTCTAGAGGCTGCAGTTCACAAGCTAGGAGTAGATCACACTGCCGTTCCAGTCAGACAAGCTCCCAGAAGAATGCGTCTAGAGATTAAACAACAAGTAATAGCTGAAGTTAAGAAGCTAATAGATGCTAAATTTGTTCGTGAAGAACAATATCCAACTTGGTTAGCCAATGTGGTACCAGTCAGAAAGAAGAATGGTCAGATCAGGATTTGCGTGGATTTCAGAGATTTGAAGAAAACATGCCCAAAAGATGAATTCCCGCTACTAATTCCAGAATTGATGATCGACATCGCTTCGACACACGAAGTCTTCTCTTTCATGGATGGATCATCAGGATACAATCAGATAAAGATGGCACCGGAGGACGAGAAGCTCACAGTCTTCAGAACGCCAATTGGAATATACTGCTACACAGTGATGCCTTTCGGATTGAAGAACGCAAACCAGGATCTTTGATGATCTCATTCACAACCAAGTCGAGTGCTACATGGATGATGTGGTCATCAAGAGCAAACTGAAGGAAGATTACTTGTATGATTTGAGAATTATTTTTTAGCGACTTAGACAATATAACCTTAAGATGAATCCCTTGAAATGCGCCTTCGGCATTACCTCCAGAAAATTCTTAGGATTTCCTGTCTGACATTACGGAATTGAAATCGATCTGGAGAAGATTAAAGTTATCTTATAAATGCCACCACCCAAAACTTTGAAACAGTTACGATCCTTTTAAGGAAATTTGGGATATCTTCGACACTTTATCTCAAATTTGTCAGGAAGGTGTCAGCCTTCTTCTGCTTTGGTTAAGAAGGATGCCAAGTTCACTTGGGACTCCAAATGTCAACAGACCTTCGATGACATCAAACGATATTTAATGACACCTCCTGTCTTAACAGCCCCAGTCTCGGGTAGACCGTTGATACTTTATACCGCGGCTTTGGATGACTCCCTTGGAGCCCTGCTAGCCCAGGTCTATGACGAGGGTGATGCTACTTTTATATGTATGAATTTATGACCTCAGATTTATATATTTATAATGATTTTTGTAAAGTCACGATTTCAAACTCAAGTATACGTATCGTATCAAGTATTACAGGGCTCTAATGGAGTCCTGGTTATCGATCCCACAGGGAAGCGAGGTAAGAGGTTCTTAGTCAAATTCTAGTTTACTACTAACAACCTTAGTTTGGAAGGGTGATATAAGTGGTTTTTCTAACAACTACTCCCAAATGCAGATGATTATATGTAAGGATAATAACTATTTCTAAATACAAATATTACTTCTAAAGATAACCCTTTTTGGATAAATTGGTTTGGTGAATTTTTGAGATAATAAAAACTACTATTCTCATGTAATGAATTGAATAATGTAAAGGAATGAGATGCATTAAATATTGCATGTGCCAAATAGGAGCATAAATACTTCTTTACCCTCAAAAGAGTACCTCCTCTTCCAAGCATGTAAAGAACATTGACATATCCTAAGTTCAGTCACTAAATCTAAGGCTAGGCTGGGAGGATACCGGCTGTCACTACGGAGCTCCCACTCACCCTTCACCTGAAGGCTAACCTCGCTTTAGTTACCAAACTTAGGACCAAATTGGGGATCTCAGCCTATCACCATGAAACCTCTAATTCGACGCCCATGAAACCATAATTCCCTATTTATTTGCACTCAATCCCCATGAACTACACGATTCATTCACGGACATTGAATGTGGTTCCACTTTGTTGAGAATTACACCGCCCTTTCGGGTCAATGCAATTACAACGAATTTTAACACTGTAATGGGCCCTTATTGTAATGTAAATGAAGTGAAAGTAAAAACTATTACATTTATAATTAAAACTTCTTCTTGCATGCATCCCAATATGCTAAACATGAATCCTACTCATTTCAAAAGAAATGTAGAATGAAAACAATGACATAATCTTCTTATGCTACTATTTCCAAAGAAGGAAAAAGAGTAAGAGAAAGACATCGCAAAGAACGAAGAAAACACAATGGAAAACATCATTTCAAAGTAAATCCACAAAATAAGTGTTTACAAAATCATAAGATAATGAAGAACACAATACTTAGCTTTTTCCCCTTGAATGAAAGATGAAAATCTCTCCCACAAAGTCTCCCGTCGATTCATGCAATGCTAGAACAATCCTTTACATATTCTCTCAAATTCCCCTCTCCAATCTCTCCAAAAGGGTAGAAATCTACATTTCTACTCCTATACTAAGATCTCTAATCATTCTCTACATTTTTCTAACTTCTCCCCTTTCTTTTTGGCTTCAAATTCAGTTTAAAATAGTGTAGGGACGAATTTCCCAAGAGGTGCATGAAGAAACCGTCCAAAAAGCGTCCAGATTCAATGTATTTGGCCAATAACCACTCTTGGTGCTGCGGTACTGTACTTGGGCGCTGCCGGCGCCCAAAAATCATGGTCGCGGGTTCTTGGCGCCGTCGGCGCCCTATTTTGCACAGCTCCACCATTTTTCTCCGTTTGGCTCCGTTTTAGCTCCAATTCGCCCCGTTTCAGTTGCGTTGCGTTCCTAACAGATATCCCTACAAAATAGGCATAAAAACAACCTTTCTTTAAAGTATAATCTCATTCAAAAATATGCAAGAAGTGTAAAATAGATTAAACAAAGAAAGACTTATCAAAAGGTGTCAAGCCAAAATTTGTTTTCTTGCTCGTTTTTGCTCCAAATTTCACCGTTTTTGGTTCTTTTTGCTCTAATAACCATTTTGAACTTAAAACCAAAAAACATACAAAATACCTTCCTTTTAAAATGTAATATCATCAAAAATGAGGAAAATGATATAGCAAAAAGTGTATATATTTTAGGTGTGTCAGAGGGTAAAGAAAACACACTATACTACCTGAGTCGTCGTCTAATTCCGACGGAAGTAAAATATCCTCCTTTTGAGAAGCATTGTTTGGCTCTGATCTTCGCCGCTCAAAAGCTCAGGTATTACATGCTTTCTCATCAGGTCAACCTTATTTCGAAGTTCAATTCATTGCAATATTTGTTGACCCGACCGACGCTTTCCGGCAGACTTGCTAGGTGGTCGATGATACTATTACAATTCAATATAACTTTCGTTCCTCTTCGTGCTGTAAAGGGACAAGTCCTAGCAGACTTTCTTGCAGCACACCCTTTACCGGCATAATCGCCTCTTAATGACGACTTGCCAGACGAACAGATAATGAGCCTAGAAGACCTCGGTGATCAATGTTGGGAATTGTACTTCGACGGAGCATCTTCAGCACAGAAAGATAAAGAATTACAAACGATAGTGCCCGGTAAGGCAGGAATTAGATTAATCTTTATAACACCGGAGCGGGGGATGTTAAGGTACTCCTACCATCTAACAAACTGTGTACGAACAACGAAGCAGAATACGAAGCTCTCTTAACCGGATTGGAGTTAACCATTCAGATGGGGATAACCGACATCAACATTTACGGTGATTCGCAGTTGCTCATTCAACAGGTCGTTGGACAATACAGAATCCTGAAACCAAGACTCGAATAGTACTTTCAGTATGCAATGAAGTTGTTGGAGCAGATTCCGAATGTAACGATCTACAAGATTGCCAGAAGAGAAAATACTCTCGCAGATGCGTTAGCCCGCCTTGCAAAAGAGTTCGCCTGCTTACTGGACGAATCAGTTGAAATGTTAGTTCAGGGACGACAGGTCCTATCATAGCTCGACATGGATGCAATACACAAATCAGAAAAAGAAAAAAGAATAAGTTGAAGCAGTGATAGAAACTACAGAAGATTAGCGGCAGCCTTTAATAGACTACCTACAAACAGAAAACCTACCGGACGATAAGCTATTAGCCCATCAAATCAAGAAAAGAACTTTGTCTTACGCATTAATAAACAATACGTTATACAGAAGGTCTTTTGATCAGATGTGGCTAAGGTGCCGGGCGAGTCCGAGGCTCGTGAAATTGTTAAAGAGATGCATTCAGGACTTTGTGGCGCTCATCAGTCGGGTCCGAAAATGAAAATAAAGATTAAGAGACTAGGGTACTACTGGCCCTCGATGATGACCAATTGCATGAAAGTTGCCAAGAATTGTCACCAATGACAAATGCATGGAGTGGTTCTACATCAACCTCCAAATGTGCTACATCTGACAATCGCGTTGTGGCAGTTTAAATGTTGGGGTACAGATATTGTGGGTCCGATAGAACCGCCTTCTTCAAGAGGGCATCGCTTTATTCTTGCAGCTATAGACTACTTTTCCAAATGGGCAGAAGCTATACCACTCAGAGAATTGAAGGCACATCATGTGTTGTAATTCTTCAAGAATCAAGTCGTCTACCATTTCGAGGTACCGCGCAGAATTATCTCAGATAACGGGTCAGCATTCAGAAGTACGAAGATCAACTATTTTGTTAGAAGGCACGGGATTGATTGGTGCTATTCAACGATCTACTACCCAAAAACGGCTTGGCTGAGGCTTCTAATAAAACTCTCGTCCAAATCCTAAAGAAAACTTTGGATGACAATAAGAGAAATTGGCACGAGAAGTTATTAGAAGCCTTATGGGCCTACAGGACGACTTTCAGAACTCCTACTCAGTCTACGCCTTATGCTCTAGTGTACGGGTCCGAGGCCATCTTGCCTTTGGAGGTTCAGGTTTCGTCACTTAGAATTGTAGTTGCGAACAAGATCACTACAGAAGACAACTCCATATTAATACTGGAAGAATTAGAAAGCTTGGAAGGAAAATGACTTTCAACGCAGCAGAATTTAGAATTGTATCAAGCCAAGATGATTCAGGCCCACGATAAACTGGTCCGCCCAAGTACATTCAAAGTTGGTGACTTGGTTTTAGTTCTCAGGAGACCTATTCTTGCACACCACAAGATAGGAGGTAAATTTGAACCAACTTGGGAGGGGTCGTTCGTGGTTGAGACAGTTTACTCAGGAGGTTCTTACCAGCTTGTGAATTGCTGTGGAGAATGACCTATGCTTCCAATCAATGGACGATATTTGAAGAAGTATTACGCAACCTGATGTTTCGAAGAATGAAGTCTCATTCCTAGAAGCACGGGCACAGTAATCACTTGTAACTGGGTTCGAACCCAAAATATAAAAATGGATGATAAAATCATAAAAAATGTGTTAAAAAAGAAAATATATGAAACCATAATAATAAAATTTTGATCCTTCCTTTCAAGTCAAGCTCATTCCTAATCTTTCCTCATCTTTTCCTACTCTTATTAAAATTTGAAAGAAATGAATAAGAATTTTCCATTAATAAGTAAATTTTCTTACTGTTCTCGTTCTGAATACAGCCCCAGATCCTTTCCCTTATTTTTTTTCTTCTCGCAGGAAAATATCGAACGGACGGTTGTTTCTAAATTTTAAGGATGGCGTAAGTCTTGCACTTAACGAAGAAGAGCTGAAAGCTGGAGCCGTGATCGAGGTTGACTCAGACTTTGCACAGCTGAAGCTAGAATATGAAGGAACTGGCTGGACTACGCAGAGACCTCGCAGAGTCCCATGGAAAGGCAGTGATGAAACTCAGCAAGGAAGTTCCCCATATTGTAAACAAGAAAAGGAAGATCAACGCGATTAAAGAAAACAAAATGAAATCAGTGATAACTACCGTAGAAGGAAAGCTTGTCAGCGCTGTCCTTACCGAAATCCAGGGGGAGAGTTGAGCCACTTTGACCCCAACTCAAAGAAGAAACAAGAACCACCGTATTGCTAAGATGTTGAAGAAATTAACAGAAGAACTGAACAAGGATGAAATTCCAACGACCAAAACAGTTGTCCTGAAGAGGCCAGTCATCAGGAGCACCATAGCAGAGGTTGTTCCAAAGGAGGTTACTGCAGAGCCTGCACCTGAGACAGTGATGATTCCAGGAGAACGTGACAGTGTGGAGCCGTACATCCCACAAGCACGTCACTAGACCCCGACAAGCTGCAGATAATTTTGGAGCACGAGTTGGAGATGATCGAGAGGGTGCAGAAATAGAATTTTGAATACTTTCAGAGAATCTGAGGCAGATATGTCAACATCTTGGAAGGACTAGAGTTGCATACATATGTATTCTCTCACTACGAGCAGAGTGAAATCGTGGACTATGTCTCCAAGCTGAAGAAGCAGGGTCGTCCAGGATGACTATGTAGCAGGACTTACTCTGAGCCAAAGAAATGGAAACGAGGTAAGGGGAGGATTACAATCCAGTTCGGAGGCTATTACAACTTTGCTAACGACAAGAAAGGAAATCTGCCAGGGATACTTCGCTACGATGAAGTGGATCTAATGCCAGTTCTAATTAAGAAAATGATAAAGAGGATTGTAGCTTGGCGAGTCTTACCAGCTGACTGCATACCAAACAGCTGTATAATCAACACTTATGCAGAAGGAGACTGTATTCCACCTCTCGTGGACCACTACGATTTTGTCAGACCCTTTTACATTGTTTCCTTCATCAACCAATGCAACATCATGTTCGGGACAAAACTCCGGATAGTTGGCCCCGGAGAATTCTGAGGGCCAGTAGAGATACCTCTACCGGTAGGCTCTATCCTCGTACTACAAGGAAATGGTGCCGATGTGGCGAAGCACTGCATACCGTGAATTCCCTATGAGCGGGTCTCCATCACTTTCAGGAGGATGGATGAGAGCAAGATTCCGATCTACTTCCAGCCAGATCCAGAACTAGAGAATTTGCAGCCCTACGAGCTGTAAGCTACATAGTAGTAGCACACCTCTAAAACACACTTACGTGGGATTCTCCTCCGGAAAGTGGCTTAGAAGGTGATGTTACTACCTATGCAGTTTACTTTCAGACATGGATGAATCGAACAGGTAGTTTTGTCTGAATACATGAGGATATCAGTGCATTCTGTGTTCAGATATACATAAATTTTGTAAAAGTTTGTCTTCAAAAAGATGGCATCAGAAATGTTTTGATGGAATCACCTGATGTACCTTTGACATTTTTAATGGAAACGACTATAGTATTTTGCCTTCAGTTTTGTGCAATTGAGTGCAAACACCACTAAATCTGAGTTTGACTCGATTTAAAGAAAAGTTGAATGAAGAACGATTTTGAATGAAATAATAATGACAAAATAAAAACCCGAATCGAAATGAAATGTCAATCAAAACGAAATTTGAAAATTAAAATAAAATCAAATCACTAAAAACAAGGACAACGAAAACGAAACTCCTAATCTGAAATCCCCAACCTCCAGCTATTCTTAAACCCTTTTGATTCCCTGTGATCTCTTTACACTTTGAGAAGGTCGCTGACTCTACTGACACAGAACCACAAAATCTTCGACTTGGTTCTGATGGCATGGATTCATAACCTTCGCCAAACAAACAAATTTTGATCAACTCTCTCGGGATGTGAAACACTTTCATGTCTCATTCCAATCTTCCACTAAAATGAAATTCCATATAATCTTCACATAATTCAAAAAACCAACTTCCGAGACTGGTACCTAACTTCCAGTTCTCACCCTTTTCGAGGTTGGTACCTAACTTCCGACTCTCTTCCTAGACTGGTACCTAATTTCTAGTTCTCACCTCTTTCGAGGTTGGTACCTAACTTCCGACTCTCTTCCGAGACTGGTACCTAACTTCCAGCTCTCACCCTTTTCGAGGTCGGTACCTAACTTCCGACTCTCTTCCGAGACTGGTACCTAACTTCCAATTCTCACCCTTTTCGAGGTCAGTGCCTAACTTTCGACTCTCTTCCGAGACTGGTACCTAACTTCCAATTCTCACCCTTTTCGAGGTCGGTGCCTAACTTCTAACTAACTTCCGAGACTGGTACCTAACTTCCAGTTCTCACCCTTTTCGAGGTTGGTACCTAACTTCTGACTCTCTTCCAAGACTGGTACCTAAATTCCAGTTCTCACACTTTTTGAGGTCGGTACCTAACTTCCAACTCTCTTCCGAGATTGGTACCTAACTTCCAGTTCTGACCCTTTTCGAGGTCGGTACCTAACTTCTGACTCTCTTCCGAGACTAGTACCTAACTTCCAGTTCTCACCCTTTTTAAGGTCGGTACCTAACTTTCGACTCTCTTCCGAGACTCGAACCTAACTTCCAGTTCTCACCCTTTTCTCGATCGGTACCTAACTGCCGACTCTCTTCCAAGACTGGTACCTAACTTCCAGTACTCAGCCTTTTCTCGATCCGTACCTAACTTCTGATTCTCTTCCGAGACTGGTACCTAACTTCCAGTTCTTACCCTTTTCTCGATCCTTACCTAATTTTTGATTCTCTCCTCGAGGCTGGTACCTAAATTCAAATCCTCTTTGCAATCCCGAGATTGGAACCTAGGTTCCAATTCTCATTTCAAATTCAGAATTTCCTTGAAATCAATCTTAAGTTAAATTTCAACCAAAATTGAAACTCAAATCAATTCAAAACTCAAACTTAAAACTTGAAATAAAAATGAAACGAATTTGAGATCAAATCTCTCTAGATCTTGTGATTTAGAATTCACCTCTTTTTTCCCCCAGCAAGAGTTCCAAAATCTTTAGTCTTGGAGATTTACCTGATAATCCCCAATGAAATTTTTTATGCTTTTCTCTAAGTGTGTTACTTGGACGTTTGTGTTGGTTTTAATGATTTCTTCGATCAACGCCAATACGCGCGGTGCGCTCAGTTTGCACACCACACCTATTGGGGGTTCATTTGTTGACCTCATTTTTGATGAGGCCTTCTTTTCTTTCCTCTTAGTGCTCAGGATCTAGCCATAGGACTTCTCCTTGACTATCCTAGAAGACTAGAGATGGAACCCACCATTTAGAAATTCAAATCAAATCTTGATTCTCTTTGGAATCCTACATAGATGGTCACTAACCTCTAAATCACTTGGAAGGTTAGGACCAATGTGCAGGAAGACAAGGATAAACTCCTATAAGATGTCCAAGCCTTAGGACTACCTTGGGTGACTTGAGCTTCTCTCGCACACACACACCACTAAGCCATTTCACCCTTTAACCCTGAACCTTGAACCTTGCCCCTTCTACCCTTTAAGAAACTCACATGATTAAACCAAAGCCACTAGTCTTTGATCAAGATGTCTAAGGTCAATATTTGAAGGATCATAATTTGGTTACCATTTGGCTAAGTTTGGTCCCAAAGTGGTTAGACTTGATTAAGGTCCATAAGCCTACCCCCATAACCATCCAAATTCCCCAAAATCCTCAAAATTCCTAAAAAATTACCCAAAATTCCCAAAAAATTAACCAAAATTTCCAAAAATCCTAAAAATAAATTTGAGACAATTCCCACCTCTTAAATCCACCAAAACACCCAAATACTCTCCAAATAACCTCCAAATACCCTAAAATACCCTTTTAGCCCAAAATTCCAAAAATTCCAAAAATTTTCAAAAAATTCCGAAAAATCCCAAATATTCCTAATTTAATTTTGTTCAACTACATAATAGCCTAATTTTGCCAATTTGGCCCACTTTTGCTAATTTCCCCAATTTGACCCATTTTTAACCCATATGAACCCAATGTCAAACCAAATCAACCAAATTGATCCCAATTTTGATCAAATTAAATTCTAAACTTCAAATAAACACTCCTAATACCAATTTCAATCAAAACCAAGACCAATTTGGTTCACATTTGAGTTCAATTTCAACTTAAACCCAAAAGCCCAATTTTGGCCCATAAGCCCAATTCCCTTCAAATTGAACCCCATGACCCATGAAAATCCCCAAAACAATTTTAAACCAAATTTCAACATGTCCAAAATAAATTTCAAACTATTCTTAATCATTTTGATCAAGCCACAATCAAATTAAAAATCCAAATCATCATATGCATGTTAAAGGCCTATACCCTTATGCATTTCTAAAAGCCCACAAAATCAAATTTTAAAAGCCCAATTTTGAGCCCACATGCCATATATCCCTTCTATTAAAATTCCATGGCATTTAATTTACCATCTTATGACATTACATCAAACTCATGCATACATACATGACATCATACCAAATTGGGCATGTTGGCATAAAATCCCAAAAGTGATGAAAATTTTTAATTCCTTTTGCATGAAACATTCCCATAGCTCATGTGCATCATGGCATGACCCATGGACTCTTCCATGACCATCCAAAGTCAATTCTCGCCAAATTAGGCAAGGGTAGGTGACCCTTCCCTTCTCCCCTCATATCAAGTTCCCCCCACTTCCAAACAATCAAATCTTTCCCCAAACTCCCAAACTAGCCACAAAACTTCACCTAAACTTCCCCATGGACCATAAAACTTGCCCTAATCCCTTTGGGTAAGATTTGAGCCTTTGGACCAAGGGCTAAACACAAGTTACCTCACTTAACCCAAAATCCAATTATCCATCAAATCTTCACCCTAAAGCCTCCAAATATTCAAATTGATGCCACCACTCAACCTTGTTGACCTCATTTTTGATGAGGTCTTCTCTTCTTCTTTTAGTACTTAGGATCTAGCCTTAGGCTTTTCCTTTGACTATCTTGGAGGACTAGAATTGGGACCCACCACTTAGAAATTCAAACCACTTCTTAACTCCCCGCAAACTCCACAAACTCGACTGTAGACCCCTAATCACCTAGAGGGTTGAAATCAAATGTGGAAGTTTAAAGGATGAGTTCCTATAGGACTCTTTGGCCTTAGGACTGCCCTGGGTGGCCTGGTCTGGTGAAGGGCTAACTTACACACACACTACATTTATACACTACACTTTCACACACCTATACTCAGCTTGACCTCCTGACTCATGTAGGTGATTCACATGGATGGTCCTTAACCCCTAAGCCCTCGGCTAAGAGGGTTAGGAACAACATATCGGATGCCTCAAATGAGTCCCTTCATGGCTCATGTGGGCTTGATATGGCTTCATGGCTCAACCAAAATGATTTCATTCCACTAACATTCACCTAATCTTCAATTTTCCAAATTTTTAATTTTTGACCCCCGGGACCCTACACCCGCCTAACCTACCCAAAACCCTTGAAATCCTCCAAAATTCCCAAATCACCCAAAATTCCTCAAAATTAGTCCCAAACATTTCCAAATTACTCAAATTGACCATCCATACCCAAAAATATCAAAAATTCCAAAAAAACCTCCCAATACCCTCCAAATACCCAAAATACCCCCCTTGACCCAAAAATCCAGAAAATTCCAGAAAATCCCAAATATTCCTAATTTCATTTTGTTCAACTACACCATGGGCCAATGTTGTCAATTTACCCTACTTTTTTCAAAACCCCCAATTTGGCCCATTTTAACCCTAAGTGAACCCAATGTCAAACCAAACCTACCCAATTGACCCAAATTCTGATCCAATTCAATTCTAAATTTCAATTCAACATTCCCAACACCAATCTAGACTAAATCCAAGTCCAATTTGATTGAAATTTAGATCCAATTTCACTTTTGGCCTTAAAGCCCAATTTGGACCCATGACCCAAACCTAACCCAAACTCACCCAATTCAACTCCAATTAACCCCAAATCTTTTCTAAACCTTCCTTAGCATCCCCAAAAACAAAACACTAACATGATTTGTCCAACATTTAGACCCAAACCCCACTCAAATTCAACCCAAAGTTAAAAGGCCCAATTTTGACCTAAACCCAAACCTAACCCAAATAAGCCCAAACCCCAAAATCAAAGCCCAAACAAAGTCAAAACCTCTTTGAAACACTCCCATAAACATTGGCCCAAGTTAGCCCAATTTGACCTATATTGGCCCATTCACCAAAGGAGCCCAATTTCAACCCAATTCAAACCCAAATCACTCCCAATTTGCTCCAAGTCACTCATGACACATCTATGAGCTAAACCCAACAATTATTTGGCCCAAGCCTTTACCAAAATTTCATCCTAAAATCCATTTTAAAATTCAAAAAGCCCACTTCCCTTAAACCTTCCTAAAAGCCCACTTCCTTCAAATTCAAAAGCCCAAATTCATCCAAAGCCCACATGGCACTTCCCCTCATCATCCATTTAATCAAAATCACCCCTAAGTTTCAAAATCATCAATTAAACCATTCCAAATCAAGCTTCATACAAATTTCCATCAAATTACCAAAATTTTCTAAAATCCATTTTCATGAAATTGACCAAGCTTTTCCCCAAGCCAAAGACAAGCCATGCAAGCCATGGACAAGCCACATGAAGCCATGGAAGGTCTGACATGTGATCAAGCCATTAATGGCAAAAGGGGGAACCCCTTTCCTAATCCTTCTTAAGCCCTTTTTTACCTTAAGCATGTCACACACTAAACCATGCTTAGCCACCTAATCATGGATGGAGACCACACCATTTTCTCTTGGCTGACCCAAGTGATCCTTTTCAGCCCAAAACCAGGCCTTGGAGGGTGCACCATGCCCAAAACCATGGGTTGACCCAAATTAAGCTAAAATGATCCCTTCCCCCTTCTACTTTGATTCAACACCTTTACACATGGCCAACCGCAATCGATCGCACTAAACCCCAGCCCCGACCCACCCGGACCCGAGGGTGACCCATGCCCGCCGGCCACCGCCCGGGTCGCCGGAAAACTCCATGGCCGAGACATGGGGAGGAGCCAAACTTTGGAATTCCACCTTGCTCGAGCCGCCCCATGCCCAATGGCCACCATGGTCGTTCGCCCTCGACCTAAGCAACTGATCCCAACCCTTGGCCATCCCTGTGAGGCTCTCCAGAAACCTCTATTTAAACACCACCCCCTCTCGGCCATGAGAGGTGCTGAAATAAACCTTAAGGAAACTATACCAAAATTGTTCCAGACTACTCCCCACACATAGAGCATTTGATCCCCACAGAATTCCAGCCCCAATTCCCTCCAGCTGAGCTCAATTTTGAGCTCAAACTTCAGCCCAAAAACCAGGACACTTCTTCACAAGTGGATCAATCTTCAAATTGATTGGTCCTACACCTTCACCGTACCAAGAGGAGAAGTTTCCCACTCGAAAGCCCCATCTCCAGAGCCACCCAGCTTGCTCCGACCTCCAAGCTTTGTGATCGGCTGTGGTCGAAATCATACCTAGGCTATTCACTAGACTAGGAGACTTCATCTGGAGCTTGCTGGGATCCAATCGAAGGTGACACAACCCTCAGATTGAAGCCACACTTCTCTGAGCAAAGGTATGAACTAATTCTTCATCCCGAGCTTCTGGAGATTCTCCATTTTAAATGCTTTAATTTCAATGCATGATCACCATATAGATGTATTCGTCTTTTCAAGACGAATCCATAGAGCATAAGAACACGAAAATCCATTGAGTATCGAGTGAGATATTAGGGATTTAGTGTGGACGGCTATCGGGTGAGGACGCTTGGGGACGATGAATGGATGCCGTCCATTCAATACACGCGTGGACGGACGGTTCAGATGGCGTCGGACCAGGAGATGGTATGTGAACCGCAGGCCCCGTGGCGCTGAGTCGGAAGGCGGCATCAAATGAGAGCGCGCCGCGTGGCCATTCGGAGATGCCGAGGATGACGGGGCGCCGCGTGGATAAAAAGAAAATTAGGGTATTTTTGATTTATTTAATTCCCCTAAACTTCAAAAATCCATAACTTTGTGTAGGAAAATCAGAAAAATAAAATAAAAATACCTTCTTGCTCAGTGAACAGAGGAGAATAATGTGGAAAAGAAATCATTTAATTTCATCAAGTAAATTAATTTTTAATGATTTATTTACCCTCTGCATTGTTTTAATTCTCCATGCATATAGGAAATTCACCATGGCATGAGACCATAGTGGCTTTGAAGCCTCTCGAATTTGGGAACATTCCCTGAATTTTCCAAAGTCAGAGGCCATCCCTATGAGAAGTTAATGATTTTTCAAGTTCATGTTACTATTTTAAGTATTTTAATTCCAATAATTAGCATATTGTGAAATAAATTCTAGTAAAATTTGGTGATGTCTCTTATGACCAGAGGACCCTAGGAAAAATAGGTTTTGAGTTAACTCATTTAAAATAACCCTAATTGGCTTAAACACCCAATATAGGTCCCTGATTAATTAGAGCTAACCATACATCAAATTGACTTGAAATCAATTCTCCACTGACCTTTAGGATTAGAGGAACCCACCATAAAAATTTGAAGTCAATTGGACTTGGTTAGCTCTACTAAATGGGTTGATTAAGCCATTTAGGAAATTTGAACTTTAAAAATTCATAACTTTCAAAATACCTTTCAAAAATTCACCAAATTGGTTTTGGAGACTCTCTGATATTAGGGGAATTTAAGAAAATTAAAATTTCAATTTTCTAAAAAGTTGATTTTTTGTATTATTTTAATATTTTAATAATTAAAAAATAATAAAAATCATAAAAATAATAAAATTCACCAAAATGTCACATTTTGAATTTTAATCACTTAGGAATAAACCCCATATTTTTCTTAGGTCTATTTAATGAGATATTAAATTTTAAAGCCCTAAGATAATTTTAAAATTTAAAAAATACATTTTTTTGGCATTTTCACTAAAATAATTATAATAAATCATAAAAAAATTATAAAATTGTAAAAATTGATTCTCTGATTTCCTTAATATCAGAGAGATTTTTTAAAAATATAAATTTCATTTTTCAACCTTTATTTTATTTTTAAATTAATTAATACTTCAAAACTTAAAATAATCATAATAAAAATAATATAATTCAAAAAATCACCAAAATTGGTCCAAGTGGTCCTTTGGTTATTAGGAATGTCCCATAATTTTCTTAAGGACATAAACTTTCCCTTGTTCATATTATTAAATTTTCCTTGGAAATCCCTATTTTCCACTAAAAATAATTACATAAATAAATTAAATATTGAAAAATCACATTTTCTCCTCTCATGTCTTTATTGGCATATGAGTGAAGTCACATAAAAATTTCAAGTTCATTTAAGCTCAATTTAGTGAGTTATGAAATTATTAAGCTTGAAGGGCAAAATGGAAATTAAAAATTTTAACCCTTCATTAAAACTTTAGGTTTAATAAAATTAACAAATAAAATATTTGATCTTAATCTAATTTGGATGATTGAAATTTAAATAATTAAAGGGTAGAAACCCATTAAAAAATTTAAAATAATTAAAATAAACCATAATTTAATAATCGATTAAATTTGGGAAGAATAATAAAATCGGAATTATTAAATAGGATATTATTATTGGAAGAGATTTATTCTTTAATTTAAAAAATCCCTAAATTAATCATTTCAATAATATTTAATTCCTAATTAAAAATGATATCTTAAATTTAAATTTTAAAATGTTAAAGGACTAATCATTAAATTAAATTAAAAAGTTAAATTATTAAACTCTTTTTAAATTTTCAATTAAATTAAAATTAAAAATAAAAATTAAATTAAAGATTAAATTAAATTAAATTAAACAAATTAAATAAATTAAATTAAATTAAATTAAATTAAATTAAAACATATTAAATTAAATTAAATTAAAACATATTAAATTAATTCAAATTAAAACATATTAAATTAAAATTAAATTAAATTAAATTAAATTAAATTAAATTAAAATAAAATCAATTAAAATTAAAATTAAAATTAAAAATAAAAATTAAAATTAAATTAAAATTAAAACTAAATCAAATTGAATTAAATTAAAATTAAGTTGAATTAAATAACATCACCTAAGACATAAAGAAGTTAAATATAAAACAACTTGAACACTATTCCAAATTTAAACCCACTTAAATTAAATCATTTGAACACCAATTTGCCCTCGAAAACTTTGGTTATTATAACTCCTAAACAAAACATTAAATGAAATGCTACTTCACTTATAGGATATTCAAATGTCCTAGTTCACTGAGCAAGATAACAAAACTTGAATTCCCGGACGATTAATTCATTTGTATAATTAAATTCATTTGGACTTAAAACAATCCTAGAAATGTTGAAAAGATGTTTAAGATTTATCTTAAGCACTTCCTCGATATGATAGGATGTTCATAAGAACAATCGAATTTAATTATTCTTCGATGAAAAAAATCGTCCTCAAACTAAAACACAAAGACCTAGACGTCATAGAAAATGACTAACTATATGATTAGTGAATTTGGTAGAAAACCATAACCCTTCCCTTAGCTTTACCTAGGAACTTGTTTAAATATTCTAATTGTGTTTTAAGTGCAGCTTGGGATGACGTGAAGACCTCTCCAGTGTATGCTTTTATTTTATTGCAATTTACATTATCGCAATTTCTTTAATTGCATCGCACTTACTTTTTCGCATGATAAACAATCATAGCATGAAAACCCACACCTTTAGGATAGTCCCTAAAACCGAAACCAAAACTAAATTAAAAGTCATTGCAAGATAAATTTCACCACCACAACATTTCAAAATATAAAACAACTCAAAATTTAATCACAAACGAATACAAAACTACAATTACAACTAAATTAAAATGTCCCGTTGGATGATCGGGAATACTTCGGATGATGTAACCTACGTGTTGCTAACTGGATTTCCCACGTGCCTAAATAAAAGTGTGGAACTCATTCAATCGAGTTTAGCAAATTCATCCTGGACTAAGTGAATCCGATAAAAATAACGATGCCGGAAGGATGGAACCGCGGGATCTTAACCGGTGTCGTTATAATCAACTTTAAGATTTGTTTTAATTAAAACACAAAAACACTTGGAAATTAAGACTTCTCTAAACCAAAACACTTCTCTCATCTCCTCGATTTATGACTTCTAAAACTAAACCTCTCGCAACAACAAGGAGCTCATGCAGCATGGTGGCAAGACGGCCATCGTCGTCGAAGAAACTCGAATCTACATCAAGCAAAACTTTCCTAGAATTAAACAACAAAGTCATAGGACTTCGAGGTAGTTTGCCTAGTGCAACATAAATCCTCAACCTTTTGTTAGGCATTTGCATTCGCAAATTAAGCCCTAACCGGTCTTAGGATTCCGAGGTAGTCGTCCGATACGACATAAACCCTCACATCTTCGAGGCTATTTGTATGATCATGTCATACGGATATAAGTCCTAATTAACTAAAACTGGCAAGATCAAAACATTAAATAAACATTAGGACTTTTCTAAATCCAAGCCAAACAATAGGATAGTCGGGAAATTACCGAAGTTCGCTTCGAATCTGTAATTTCTCCTACTTTTCTTCCTTTGAATTCCCAAAACAAAATGTTCCAAATTTGATCCATTCCCTATTGAAATTCCAAAATTCGATCCCTTGAAAACTTAAACCTTGAAATTCCTGAGAGCAGAATTACTGATTATTATCAAGAGTTTTCTTAGGTGATTCTCGTCACCTAAGATGTAATTAACTATAGTGGCTCGTCTCCTTATGTGGAATTTTAAAGAACCTGTGTAATATAAACCCCGTTTAATGTTTTTCATATTAAGCTGTGGAATTTGTCGGCACATAAAATGTTCGCATACCAAACGGTTGTCACAAATCTTTTAGTTTATTTAATCGAGCCCCACCATCAAGCAGTGTGTCTATCCTTAGGGATAGATACACGGCTCGTAGTGCGGTGCTCGTTTATATAAACTATTCGGGATGTGAGATCGCTTGATTTCATATCTTAAAATTTTCAAATTTAAAATTATTTTCAAAATCAAATACTACTTTTCAAATTATATATATTTAAACTAAATTTAAAATCTTAAAATTCGCCGACAATTTCGTTAGGCGACCCCTTTTCTAAATACAACATAACCCTAAAAAAAATAATGCCGACATATTTCTCAGCGACTACTGGGAAAATTCCTCTCTCCATTTTTAATCAGACAATTCTGCTTTCAAAAATTGGTAGTGTATCCATGTCCCTTGTGGATCAAGCTATCCTTCTTTCCGTTGGAATACTATGTTCATTTCTACCTTTAACAAGTATAGCCAACATTCTCTCGGATTTAGGAGCCACTGTTTAGACACCCCTAAACAGAGAGGTTCCGATATCCTTCTACCTCATTTCTGAGGTGGGGTGGACCCCCAATAGGTGTTAGTTTAGGAGCGATCCTTCGAGTCGAGAAGTCTTGCATAAGACTTTCTTTTCCTTTTCAACTCTGAATCGATTCATTACCTTCTCTACACCTTTGAACATTTCTTTCTAAACAAACAAACCCTTTAATGAATGACTCTTTTAACAAATAACTCCTTCTTATAAATACATGAACAAGAATGTGTTCGGACACTTTCCAATTCCTTTCTTTTTGTCCCGATGAGAAGAAGCATAACTCGGGACCGACAATCGAATCTACCCCGCAGAAATGGAAGCCCCAAAGCCGATTTTCTCCTTCACCAATGGACTGGACTTCGCTGTTTACAAGGATGAGCTGCCCGACAATCGGATCATCCGGTTTGGACAAGGATTCGAGAACACAAATGTCAAAATCACCGACGTTTCCCTTTTCGCGCTGACAAACAAAGTATCTGAAGCTAAGAAGCCGTTGATCGAGTTCAACCTTAGGTCAACCCAAGAGTTTCCTCCCCTGCAAAAGATCCCGACTGAGAGGAGTACTGCTGTCCGCAGGAGGACTGTTCTTGCTACCCCCACTGGTCTAGTCGTCTCCGCACCTACCCCGGCTTCGCCGCATTAAAGGGGAAGGAAATCCGTAACTATGGTGAACTCCGCTACCGTGGAGGGTACAGTACTTTCCCGCGAGACCTTCTCGTTTTTGAAATCGGGTCCAACTCAAGAATTCCATCACTAACACGGACCCAAAGAAGGAATCGTAGTAGGAAGATTGCCGGAAGCGCCGTAGCCGCCGAAGTCGCTTCCGGAGGAGATCCCGTAAATCCCCGAGTACACACCACTACCCGAATACATACCATTGCCTGAAGATACACCCTTTTTGGAAGGAAGTAGATTCCATCCCCTTTCCGCCGCAGCTGATGAGGAAAATGTCCGCAAGATTGTTTCTACATTACCTCGAACAACATACTACGACGACAGCAGAAAGAAAAGGGCTAGGATCACGCCATTTGCCCGACTACAGACTATGATCGAGAAGCTAGCAAAGAAAGAGAAATGCGTCGTATCGGAGATTCTAAGAAGAACAGGGCGGGTGCCAGTCAAATCCCGTCTTGGGCCACGAGTAGAACCCGCCATCATTACGGAAAAGCCAAATAAAAGGATGAAGGCTAGTCCGCCTGTCGTCGTTTCAGGATTACAAATTAGGGAGGATACCACCTTCCAAAGATTCGGTCGACAAACCATCGTGTCCTGGACCTTCCGCCGCTAGAAGGATGGTATGGCGTCCCACTACCGGAAAGTTAAGATCGAAACAACAACTCGAGAAGGAAAGTCTCGTCAGAGACTCGAATCCGAAGAAAGTGCTACCGCAAGAAAGGGGACTCGTGAGAAGGGAACCCCGCAGCCTATCGCACGACAACCGCGAGGATGCACGTAAAAGACCGCTAGAGGACGCTATGGAAAAGTCGAGGACTGATATTCGACGACTAGCAAAAGAAAGAGAAGAGAAATTCGGAGACGAGATTGATTCATCGGAATTCATGGATTATGAGTATGAAGAAATCAACATGGTCGAAACACGAGCTTTGTCAGCTTCACAAGGTGCTCCTGCAGCCGCAGAAGAGAGGAGCCGAAGTGATGAGAAGACAGCCTTCAAGAGAAAGACGATACGATCGCCCAAATGGCGAAGAGGATGGAAGAGATGGTCGTAGCCCTAGCCACTCTCCAAAGTCAAGTGCAACCCCAAAGAGAGACACCCCGCAGGTCATTCACATCAGAGACGGAGGAAAGGAGATTACGTCCGTCAACTGGAGATGATCAGTTAAAGAAAGATACAACACAAAGTATCATTCCAGAAAATGATATCAAAAGCTTGGTGGAACAGCAGGTGCGAGAAGCCTTAGCACAATCAAAGAGAGGGACATCCATTCGGACGGGTAGACCTTACCCGGAAGAATTCGACGTTGTCCAATACCCAAAAGGCTTCGTACCACCTCTGTTCAAGACCTTTGATGGAACCGGGAACCCCCGACAAGCATGTTGCACACTTTCGTGCCGCTGTTGCAATGCCGGCGGGAGCGATGCATTACTCTTCCGACAGCTCGTCGCAGCCCGTCGTGGATCGCCTTTGATTGGTACGCGAATTACCGAATGGTTAAGTGAAGACGTTCTCGTAACTAGAAAACCTTTTCATCAAGCGATTTGTCGGAGCTTCAGCACCACATCACTATAGTGATTTAGTGGTAGTAGAAGCGTAAGCCGAACGAAACTTTGGTGGATTACATACTTCGATGGAGGAACTTAAGCATGAAGTGTGAACCACAATTACAAGAACAAATTGCAATCGACATCTTACTTAAAAGCATTCAAGGCCCGATAGCACTTCTCCTCAAAGGATTCACTATTAAGACTTTAGAGAAGTTGTTAAGCAAGGCCGGGAGCTTGCAAGAGGAGGCGAAGCAATTAAGCTTCGCCGACAAGACGTACAAGCAAAAGCCTCGTGAAGACTTTTGAAAAGAAATCCGGATCGTTGCAGCGAGCCGACAAAGGCAAGCAACCGATACAAATATTGTCCGAACGGCCACAAGCAACCTCAACGAATTACCAAGAACCCCGACCCAGCCTATCAGCCATCTCCACAAGTATGAACAACCGCCTCGTCCGCAACGTACATTAAGGGAGCTTCGAGCGGTGGAATATCCATTCAAGAATGAAGCAGATGCCGAAAATGTTCCGTAGTCCGATGAAGACTCCGCATTTCCAACCGCCGGAGCCTAAGAGACCGAAGAAGTCAACAAGAAAGGTGATCCCAACTTTTGCCCTTATCACCGGATGCTTGGACACAAGATAGTAAGATTGCATTACCTTCAAAAGTTGGCTCAACGACAACCTTCGGAAAGGGAATATAACAATCCCGAAGGAGTACATGAAGGAACCCTAGAAAGGAGGTTCCATCAATGTTGTCTCGACTGATCCCATCATTCCGATAGATCCCTATACAACTGACGATGGATGGACTACCGTTTGGACGAGGTCTTCAAAAAAGATTTTAGACAACATCCAAACCGCTTCGGTGCGAGCTTCAATTCAAAGTTCGAAACCTGCTAAGCCGACACTGTCACTTGCGATAGAAGAACCACCTCAACAGGAGACGACTGAAGAGAAGAAGAAAATCAATGAAGAAGAAAGGACCGAGGTTCCTAAGGCTAGACTAGGGGCTTCTTATCCTAGGATAGTTGTTTCGGATTCGGGGGAGAAATCCCTCGAACCCCTAACTCTGTATGATTATCTACTCACTTCGGTGGGATCTTATAATGATAAGGGTGATGGCGTTGGCTATGTTTTGACTGTTTCTAACGATTACGTAACTAGCGACAATCCGGACATCGATTTTGATACAAATGACAATTCTCAAATCATACACAATCTCGACGATCACGATGACGAAGAAGACATCCACCAAGGAGGCTACGAGAGTTCAATTAGCAATGAATCCAACTATGCGAGTTTCGAGGAGCTCCAAATACAATAGAGTTAGAGCCTTCGTACTCCGAAGCTAATCTGGAAGAACCCGTCATTCCGGTTCGAAGAAGAAACACCAAGCAAGCTCAACACTAGATTCGCAGGAAATTACGAAGTTAACTTAAGAAGTGGAAGAGTTCTACCTCCGAGAATGGGTCCAAAGGACAAAGGAAAGCAGGTGGTTGTTCAAGAAGAATCAACCCCGACAGAAGAAATACCCATTCGGTAAGAAGCCGAAACACATGAAAATAAAGTGGACTACAACGTGCTAGCCCATTTTAGGAAACTACCAGCCAAACTGAGCATCTACGACGCTCTCATCTTATCAAAGGAGATAAGAGAAGCTCTGATCAAGGCCTTACTTGATCCAGAAATTTGCTTAGCTCAAATGGTCGGAGATTCCTTAGATGAGGTTTGCTCATTAAAAGAATAGCGAGGTGTTACCTTCACGGACAATGACCTACTACTTGGGACAACAGACCACAACCGACCGTTGTACATTTCAGTTACAATTAGGAAGTTTACGCTCTCCAGAGCATTGGTGGATCCAGGAGCATCAATCAATATAATGAGTCTTCGAACACTAGCATATTTAGAAATTGATGCCCGCGAGCTCGAAGCCGACAAAATGTTATTAAGAGAATTCAACCAGAAAGGAGAAAGAGCCCTCGGATCGATAACACTACTAATGAAGATCGGTGACTTAGCAAAGAAAACCGCAAAATTTCACATAATTGATTCAGAAACATCGTTCAACGCTCTACTGGGCCAACCATGGATACATGAAAACAGGATGGTACCATCATCTCTACACCAGTGCATCAAATACTACGAGGGAGGGGAATAGTGCATCTAAGGTGACTTACAACCATTCTCCGTACATGAAATTGGAATCCATGAAGATGCAACTTATTATGCACCACCGAAGAAAACAATTTTCTCCAGCAGATACCATAAAAAATGAAGCAAAGAAAGTTCGGGACAACGAAGAACCCGAAGTTCTAGTCCAACAGCTCACTCACCACTCCCTTACGGCGAGATGGTGAAGGTTTCTCCACAACTCGCATCCGAGGTCGAGGCCGGGGACGAGGTCGTGGTAGAGACGTTAGGACAGCTTGGATAGAGGAAACCAGCCCATCAATGTTGATTGGGAAGACAGCTTCGAAGAAGAAAAAGAAATCAAACAAGAAGCAGCCGACAATAAGGTGGAAAAAGCCGCAATTCAAGATCTCTCTCGAAGATGAGAAGAATGAAGAATATAAATCGATGTACGAGAAGATTAACCACTATGTACATACTATGACCCTGACCCCGATCTATTCTAATAAGATCGAGGGTATGGTGGTCAAAGAGGTACGTAGCGGCGGTGCAAAGCCAATCAAATTCTACCATGGTGCTACTTCCTCCAAAACAGAGAATAATGTACAATTTGAAGATGTCACTTCATCAGAATTAATGGAATTACCTTTTGAGTGGTATTCTCCCTGTGTTCAAAATTTAATTCAGCGTGGTTTCTTACCTCGACAATGGACAAAAGGCCAATCACAACATTTTGAAAAGTTATGGAATAACTCCGGTCGCTCACCCAATTCAAAACATGGACTCGGATTCGGCACAGTAGGATCAGTTGACGATATTGAATTTTGTTTGGTTGTCACTTGCGAATCTAATGAAAACTGCATGGAAACCACAGAAGAATTTGGAGATTCACAAATTGGAGACGCTCCACCAGAATTCGAAGAAGAAATTAAATCTACAATAGATGATTTAACGGAAGTTAACTTAGGTACTAGCGAAGAGTCTAGACCTACCTTTGTTAGCTCCATACTCAATAAAGAAGACTCCGAAGAAATAATCAAGTTATTAATGGAATTTAAAGACTGTTTTGCTTGGAACTACGATGAGATGCCAGGATTAGCTCTAGAGGTCGCAGTCCATAAGCTAGGAGTGGATCCTACTTCGTCCCGGCCGACAAGGTCCCGTAAGAATGCGTCTAGAAATTGAACAACAAGTCATAGCTGAAGTTAAAAAGCTAATAGACGCTAAATTTGTCCGTGAAGAACAATACCCGACTTGGTTAGCCAATGTGGTGCCGACCGAAAGAAGAATGGTCGATCAAAATTTGTGTGGACTTCGCAGATTTAAACAAGGCATGTCCAAAAGATGAATTCCCTCTATCGATCCCAGAATTAATGATCGACATTGCTTCAACACATGAGATATTCTCATTCATGGATGGATCTTCAGGATACAACGAGATAAAAATGGCTCCAGAAGATGAAAAGCTTACAGCATTCGTAACGCCGATCGGAGTATATTGCTACACGATGATGCCATTTGGACCGAAGAACGCAGGAGCAACATACCGTAGAGCGATGACAAGAATTTTTGATGATCTCATCCACAATCAAGTCGAATGCTACGTGGACGATGTGGTCATCAAAAGCAAAGTAAAGGACAGCCAACTCGTATTATTTGAGAATTGTTTTCGAACGATTAAGACAATTTAACCTTAAGATGAATCCCTTAAAATGCGCCTTCGGCGTCACCTCCGGAAATTCTTAGGATTCGTTGTCCGACATCGTGGAATTGAAATCGACCCGAAAAGATTAAAGCTATCTTAGAAATGCCGCCTCCCAAAACCTTAAAACAACTATGATCTTTTCAAGGGAAGTTGGCATATCTTCGACGCTTTATCTCGAACTTGTCAGGTAGGTGTCAGCCTTTCTCGGCACTAGTTAAAAAGGACGCCAAATTTATTTGGGAAGAGAAATGCCAGAGGGCCTTCGAAGACATTAAACAATATTTAATGACACCTCCCGTCTTAGCAGCCCCGGCCTCAGTGTGACCGCTGATACTTTATACCGCGGCTTTAGACGACTTTCTCGGAGCCCTGTTAGCCCCGGTCAATGATGAGGGTAAAGAGAATGCTCTTTACTACCTAAGCCGTCGTTTACTTCCGACGAAAATAAGTTATCCCGCAATTGAAAAGCCTTGTTTGGCCCTGATCTTTGCCGCTCAAAAGCTCAGGCACTACATGCTTTCTCATAAGGTCAACTCCGATCTCGAAGTTTAATCCATCGCAATACTCGATGACCCATCCAACGCTTCGGCGTACTTGCCGATGGTCAATGATATTATTGCAATTCAATATAACTTTCGTGCCTCTTCGTGCCGTAAAGGGACAAGTCTTAGCAGACTTCCTCGCAAAGACACCCTTTGCTCCGCGAATCTCCTCTCAATGACGATTTGCTAGATGAACAAATAATGAGCCTAGAAGACCCCGATGATCGACGTTGGGAATTATACTTCGACGGAGCATCTTCAAGCACACAAAGACGAAGAATCGCTAGTGATAGTGTCCCGTAAGGCAGAATCGGGCTAATCTTTATAACACCGGAGCGGGGGATGTTAAGATACTCCTACCACTTAACGTAACGTGTACAAACAACGAAGCAGAATACGAAGCCCTCATAACGGGGCTGGAATTAGCTATTCAAATGGGGATAACGTACATCAACATCTACGGGATTCGCAAGTAATCATTCAACGTATCGCCGGACAAGATGAATTTTTAAACCAAGACTCGAGCAATACTTCCAAAGTATGCCATACAATTGTTGGAACAAATTCCGAATGTGACAATCTACAAAATTCCCAGAAAAGAAAATGCCTTAGCAGATGCGTTAGCTCGCCTCGCAAAAGAATTTGCCTCTTTGCAAGATGAGTCAGTAGAAGTGTCAGTTCACGTACGTCAGATCCTATCACAGCTCGACATGCACACAATACACAAATCGAAAAAGAAAAAGAATCAGCTGCAACAAAGGACGTAAAACACAGAAGATCGGGCGACAGCCATCGATGACTACCTACAAACAGAAAGCTACCGTACAATAGGTCGCTAGCCCATCGATCAAGAAAAGAACTCTGTCCTACGCATTAATAAACAACACGTTATAAGAAGGTCTTTCGATCAAATGTGGCTAAGGTGCCTAAGCGGGTCCGAGGCCCGTAAAATTGTTAAAGAGGTGCATTCAGGACTCTGTGGCGCTCACCAGTCAGGTCCGAAGATGAAGATGAAAATTAAAAGACTAGGGTACTATTGCCCCTCGATGATGACCAACTGCATGAAAATCGCCAAGAGCTGTCACCAATGCCAAGTGTACGGAGTGGTTCTACACCAACCTCCAAATGTGCTACATCCGACAATTGCATCATGGCCATTTGAATGTTGGGGCACGGATATAGTGGGTCTAATAGAACCACCATCTTCAAAAGGACATCGCTTCATTCTTGCGGCTACAGATTACTTTTCCAAGTGGGCAGAGCAAGTTCCACTCAGAGAAGTGAAAGCACACCATGTGCTACAGTTTTTCAAGAACCAAGTTGTCTACCGTTTCGGAGTGCCGCGCAAGATTATCTCGGATAATGGGTCAGCATTCAGAAGTATGCAAATCAACAATTTTGTTAGGAGACACGGAATCGACTGGCGGTATTCAACAATTTACTACCCAAGAGCAAACGACCTGGCTGAGGCTTTTAATAAAACTCTCGTTCAAATCTTAAAGAAAACCTTGGACGATAATAAGAGAAATTGGCACGAGAAGTTATTAGAAGCCTTATGGCCTACCGGACAACCTTCGTAACTCCTACTCAAGCTACACCTTACGCTCTAGTGTATGGGTCCGAGGCGGTGTTACCTTTAGAGGTTCAGCCTTCCTTCACTCGTAATTACAACTGGCAAATGTAATCACGACGAAGAGAATGCCAAATTACGACTAGAAGAATTAGAAAGCCCGGAAGGTAAAAGACTTGCAACGCAACAGAATTTAGAATTATACCAAGCTAAGATGGTTCAAGCCCATGACAACCGGGTCTCGCCCAAGAACCTTCAAAGTTGGTGACTTAGTTCTCGTTCTCAAAAGACCTATTCTCGCACACCGCAAGATAGGAGGAAAATTTGAACCTACTGGGAAGGGCCGTTTGTGGTCGAGGCGACCTACTCAGGAGGCTCCTACCCGCCTAGTGAATTGTCAAGGAGAACGACATATGCTTCCGATCAACGGACGATACTTGAAGAAGTATTACGCTACCTGATGTTTCGAAGGAATGAATTCCTCATCCCTAGAAGCACGAGCGAAGTAATCACTTATGACTGGGTCCGAACCCAAAAATAATAAAAAATGTGCTAAAATAATAAAATCATGATAATAAAGTTTTCCTTGTTTTCTTTTCCAAATCAAAATCTCTTTCCTGATCTTATCCCACTTCATTCCTGTTAAATTTAAAAATACAAGAAGTAATAAAAAATGTCTTTAATAAACATTTTCTTAATGTTCTTGTTCTTAAGATACAGCCCCCGATCCTTTTCCTTGTCTTTTGCAGTGGAAATGTCGAGCGGGTGGTTGGTCCCGAACTTTAGAAATGGCGTAAGCCTTGCACTCGATGAAAAGAGGGTGAAAGATGGAGCGATAATCGAGATCGACTCGCATTTCGCACCAGCAGGCCTACAAGACGAGGAAAGTGACCGGGTCCCGCTGACCGAGAAGGACCGCCCGAGCAGACAAGGATGAAAGTGGGTGGCCCAAGCCACCAATCCAAAGAAGTAAGAAAAGAAAGGCAAACACCGAAGAAGATAAGAAAATGAAGTCCGTAGTCGCAACAAGAGAGGGCGTACTTGTCGCCGCCGCACCTACGTAAACTCGTGAAGTTCGAAGAGCTACTCTCACAAGCAACGCAACGAAGAAATAAGAATCGCCGTATCCGTAAGATGTTAACCAAATTAGCAGCGGACTGGCCGCGACAAGACAAGCTAGCTATCGCCAAGCACATACACTTCAAGGACACCGGCTCACCAGAACCTCGAAGAAAGGAGGCCAGCCTCCTAGGATAACCGAAAGGACCGGGAAATCTCACGAAGATCGAAGAAAGAAGACTACCACGCTACCGGATAGAACCACCGATGATGCATGACCTTGTTGCAGAAGCAACCCCGGGGGATGTCCCGACGGACATCATCCCCGAGGAGCCGAGGTATGCAGGAGAACGTGAAGGGATTGAGCCGTATATCCCACAATAGGTCACCAGGCCTCGCCATTTGCAAATTATTCCAAAGTACTAACTGGAAAGAATGCAGAATGTTGAAAAGAAAACCTTTAAATACTTTGAGAGAATCAGAGGCAGAAGGATCAATATACTAGAGGGCCTCGAGCTACATACAGACGTATTCTTAGAGTATGAACAACAAGAAATCGTGGATCGCATCCGGATTTGAAAAGAATGGGCCGAGCAGGCCGCCTAAGGGAAAACACCTACTCGTAACCCCGAAGATGGATGCCGTGGAAATGAAGAATTACAATACAATGTGGATGCCGTTACAACTTTCATGGAGGACAGAAGGGAAACCCACCGGAATACTCCGTCATGGGCAAGTGGATCCGATGCCATTAGTCATCAAGAGAATGGTAAAGAGATTGATAACATGGAGGGTACCGCCGCAGATTGCATACCCAATAGCCGCATTATTAACATCTACAAGCAGGGTGACCGTATACCCCCGCACATAGATCACCACGACTTTGTCGACCTTCGCACATGCCTCTTTCCCGAACGAGTGTAACATCATGTTCGGATCCGACCTCCGGATAGACAGTGCCCGTGTGAATTCCGAGGGCCGATGAAGATACCTTTACCGGTAGGTTCCGTCATGATACCGAAGGGCAACGGAGCGTATATCGCTAAGCATTGCATACCAGGAGTACCGAAGAAGCGGATCTCGCTACTTTCGTGAGGATGGACGACAGGAAGACACCTTACCATTTCCAACTGCACCCGAGCTAGAGAGCCTCCGCCTTATGAGTCGTGAGCTACATGGAAAATATCACACCTCCAATGTACATCCATACGGTATCCTTGCCAAGGATGGCTTGGAAGGTGATGTTATCGACCATGTACCCCACTATTCGTACATGGATTTTTGACAGTATACCTTTTTGGATGGATCGACAAAGATCATACATAGTTCGTTTCGAGTCTACATGGATTGTATGAGATGTATTCCGCATCGAGTTGTATGATGTATCTTCAACATGATTGGAATGAAAGTGACCATGTCACATTTTTGGCCTTCACCTCTTTTGTGCAAGTTGACTGAGAAACGCCATTAAAGTTAAATAAACTTCGAACAAAGAACAGAAAAGAAAAGAAAAGAAAAATAAAAGAAAAATTTCCTTAAAAATCTAAAAAAATGATAAACTCCAAATTCACGATAAAATAAAATTTGAATCGTTAAAAGACAAACAAAATGAGCACAAATTTTCAATCAAATTTCAAATTCAAACTTTCCAAATTTCAAATCAAATCTCAATCAAATTCAAATTCAATCTTTCCAAATTTCAAATCAAATTTCAATCAAATTCAAATTCAATCTTTCCAAATTCCAAATCCAAATCTCAATAAAATTTCAAATTCAATCTTTCCAGATCCCAAATCAAATTTCAATCAAATTCCAAATCCAAATCTCAATCAAATTCAAATTCAATCTTTCCAGATTCCAAATCAAATCTCAATCAAATTCAAACTCAACCTTCCAAATCTGAAATCCAATCCGTTCTATTCTCTCCCTTGTCTGGGATGGAAGCGGTTGATTCCATTGACACGGATCGAATCTAATGGCGAGGAATTATATCCAATCCAAATCAGTGACTTCCGATCAACTCTTTTGAATGGGGTATGTAACATCTACATATTCCCTCCTAATCCATTTCCTTCCATGAATGTCTTTTACAACTTTCATGAAATTCTCGAAACACCAAAATTCCACACTTTTCAAATCAACACTACAAATCTTTGCAAAGTCAATGACTATCAAAATTCAAACTTTTGGGTCGAGGATTTTACATCCGAGACTGCATTGCTTTAGGATTCTTTCCCTATCGCAATGAAATACATCAAATCAAACTTTTGGGTCGAGGATTTTACATCCGAGACTGCATTGCTTTAGGATCCTTTCCCTATCTCAATGAAATACATCAAATCAAACTTTTGGGTTGAGGATTTTACATCCGAAACTGCATTGCTTTAGGATCCTTTCCCTATCACAATGAAATACATCAAATCAAACTTTTGGGTCGAGGATTTTACATCCAAGACTGCATTGCTTTAGGATTCTTGCCCTATCGTAATGAAATACATCAAAATTTAAACTTTTGGGTCGAGGATTTTACATCCAAGACTGCATTGCTTCAGGATTATTGCCCTATCGCAATGAAATACATCAAATTCAAACTTTTGGGTCGAGGATTTTACATCCAAGACTGCATTGCTTTAGGATTCTTGCCCTATCGCAATGAAATACATCAAATTCAAACTTTTTGGTCAAGGATTTTACATCCAAGACTGCATTGCTTTAGGATTCTTGCCCTATCGCAATGAAATACATCAAATTCAAACTTTTGGGTTGAGGGTTTTACATCCGAAACTGCATTGCTTTAGGATTCTTTCCCTATCGCAATGAAATACATCAAAATTCAAACTTTTGGAGTCGAGGATTTTACATCCGAAAGTGCATTGCTTTAGGATCCTTTCCTTATTGCAATGAAATACATCAAAATTCAAACTTTTGGAGTCGAGGATTTTACATCCAAAACTGCATTGCTTTAGGATTCTTTCCCTATCGCAATGAAATACATCAAAAATTAAACTTTTGGGGTTAAGGATTTTACATCCTGCATCGCATTGCTTTAGGATTCTTTCCCTATCGCAATGAAATACATCAAAATCAAATTCCTAGTGGTTAAGGATTTTACGTACCGAGACCGCATCGCTTTAGGATTCTTTCCCTACAACGAATGAAATACATCAAAATCAAACTCTTAAGGTTAAAGATTTTACATCCAATACCTCATTGCTCTGAGATCTCTCCTCATTGTAATGATTCAATCCAATCAATTCAATTTTCTTTTGAGGTTGAAGATTTTACATCTAAAACCACAAAATTCCAATTTTCATTTCAAATCAAATCCCTTCAAATTAATCTTAACAAAACTTCAATCTAAATTGAAACTCCAAACTCAAAATCTAAACTTACACATCAAAACTTAAACTAAAACAAAATAAAATCTAAATCGAAATTCCCCCAGATCATGTGATTTGGAATTCACCTTCTTTTCCTTTCCCCAGCGAGAGTTCAGGAATCTCCAGTCTCAGAGATATACTTGACACTCCCCAAATGAAACTCTTCTACTTCGTCCTAAGTTTGTCACTTGGACATCCGTGTTGGTTTTGTTGATCGCTTCAGCCAACACCAATACGCGCGGTGTGCTCCGTCACCACCACACCTATCGGAGTCCATTCGTCGACCTCATTTTCGATGAGGTCTTCTCTTCTTCTTTTAGTACTTAGGATCTAGCCTTAGGCTTTTCCTTTCGCTATCTTAGAGGTCTAGAATTGGGACCCACCACTTAGAAATTCAAACCACTTCTTAACTCCCCGCAAACTCCACAAACTCGACCGTAGACCCCAAATCACCTAGTAGGGTCGAAATCAAATGCGGAAGTTTAAAGGATGAGTTCCTATAGACTCTTCGGCCTTAGGACCGCCCCGGGTGGTCCGGTCTCGGTGAAGGGCCGACTTACACACACACTACATTTATACACTACACTTTCACACACCTATACTCGCATTGACCTCCCGACTCATGTAGGTGATTCACATGGATGGTCCTTAACCCCTAAGCCCTCGCGCAAGAGGGTTAGGAACAACATATCGATGCCTCAAATGAGTCCCTTCATGGTTCATGTGGGCTTGATATGTCTTCATGGCTCAACCAAAATGATTTCATTCCACTAACATTCACCTAATCTTCAATTTTCCAAATTTTCAATTTTTGACCCCCGGGACCCTACACCCGCCTAACCTACCCAAAACCCTCAAATCCTCCAAAATTCCCAAATCACCCAAAATTCCTCAAAATCAGTCCCAAACATTTCCACATTACTCAAATTGACCATCCATAGCCAAAAATATCAAAAATTCCAAAAAAACCTCCCAATACCCTCCAAATACCCAAAATACCCCCCTTGACCCAAAAATCCAGAAATTCAGAAATTTCCCAGAAAATTCCAGAAAATCCCAAATATTCCCAATTTCATTTTGTTTAACTACACCATGAGCCAATTTTTTCAATTTACCCTACTTTTGTCAAAACCCCCAATTTGGCCCATTTTAACCCTAAGTGAACCCAATGTCAAACCAAACCTACCCAATTGACCCAAATTCTGGTCCAATTCAATTCTAAACTTCAATTCAACATTACCAACACCAATCTAGACTAAATCCAAGTCAATTTGATTGACATTTGGATCCAATTTCACTTTTGGCCTTAAAGCCCAATTTGGACCCATGACCCAAACCTAACCCAAACTCACCCAATTCAACTCCAATTAACCCCAAATCTTTTCTAAGCCTTCCTTAGCATCCCCACAAACAAAACACTAACATGATTTGTCCAACATTTAGACCCAAACCCCACTCAAATTCAACCCAAAGTTAAAAGGCCCAATTTTGACCTAAACCCAAACCTAACCCAAATAAGCCCAAACCCCAAAATCAAAGCCCAAACAAAGTCAAAACCTCTTTGAAACACTCCCATAAACATTTTGCAACATTAATTTTACATCAATTTCAACCCTAGCCCAACATTGGCCCAAGTTAGCCCAATTTGACCTATATTGGCCCATTCACCAAAGGAGCCCAAATTCAACCCAATTCAAACCCAAATCACTCCCAATTTGCTCCAAGTCACTCATGACACATCTATGAGCTAAACCCAACAATTATTCGGCCCAAGCCTTTACCAAAATTTCATCCTAAAATCCATTTTAAAATTCAAAAAGCCCACTTCCCTTAAACCTTCCTAAAAGCCCACTTCCTTCAAATTCAAAAGCCCAAATTCATCCAAAGCCCACATGGCACTTCCCCTCATCATCCATTTAATCAAAATCACCCCTAAGTTTCAAAATCATCAATTAAACCATTCCAAATCAAGCTTCATACAAATTTCCATCAAATTACCAAAAATTTCTAAAATCCATTTTCATGAAATTGACCAAGCTTTTCCCCAAGCCAAAGACAAGCCATGCAAGCCATGGACAAGCCACATGAAGCCATGGAAGGTTTCGACATGTGATCAAGCCATTAATGGCAAAAGGGGGAACCCCTTTCCTAATCCTTCTTAAGCCCTTTTTTACCTTAAGCATGTCACACACCGAACCATGCTTAGCCACCTCATCATGGATGGAGACCACACCATTTTCTCTGGCCGACCCAAGTGATCCTTTTCAGCCCAAAACCAGGCCTTGGAGGGTGCACCATGCCCAAAACCATGGGTTGACCCAAATTAAGCTAAAATGATCCCTTCCCCTTCTACTTTCGATTCAACACCTTTACACATGGCTAACTCGCAATCGATCGCACTAAACCCCAGCCCCGACCCACCCGGACTCCGAGGGTGACCCATGCCTCGCCGGCCACCCGCCCGGGTCGCCGGAAAACTCCATGGCCGAGACATGGGGAGGAGCCAAACTTTGGAATTCCACCTCGCCGAGCCGCCCCATGCCCAATGGCCACCATGGCCGTTCCGCCCTCGACCTAAGCAAACTGATCCCAACCCTCGGTCATCCCCGCGAGGCTCTCCACCACCTCTATTTAAACACCACCCTCTCTCGGCCATGAGAGGTGCCGAAACAAACCTTAAGGAAACTCGCCAAAATTGTTCCGTACTACTCCCAACACATGTAGCATTTGATCCCCACCGAATTCCACCCAATTCCCTACAACTGAGCTCATTTTCGAGCTCAAATTTTAGCCCAAAAACCAGGACACTTCTTCACAAATGGATCAATCTTCAAATTGATTGGTCCTACACCTTCACCGTACCAAGAGGAGAAGTTTCCCACCGAAAGCCCCATCTCCAAAGCCACCCAGCTTGCTCCAGCCTCCAAGCTTTATGATCGGCCGTGGTCGAAATCATACCTAGGCGATTCACCGCACCTGAGAGACTTCATCCGGAGCTTGTCGGGATCCAATCGAAGGTGACACAACCCTCGATCGAAGCCACACTTCTCTGAGCAAAGGTATGAACTAATTCTTCATCCCGAGCTTCTGGAGATTTTCCATTTTAAATGCTTTAATTTCAATGCATGATCACCGTATAGATGTATTCGTCTCTTCAAGACGAATCCATAGAGCATAAGAACAGGAAAATCCATTGAGTATCTAGTGAGATATTAGGGATTTAGTGTGGACGGCTCTCGGGTGAGGACGCTTGGGGACGATGAATGGATGCCGTCCATTCAATACACGCGCGGACGGACGGTTCAGATGGCGTCGGACCAGCAGATGGTACGTGAACCGCAGGCCCCTTGGCACTGAGTCGGAAGGCGGCGTCGAATGGGAGCGCGCCGCGTGGCCTTTCGGAGATGCCGAGGATGACGGGGCGCCGCGTGGATAAATAGAAAATTAGGGTATTTTTGATTTATTTAATTCCCCTAAACTTCAAAAATCCATAACTTTGTGTAGGAAAATCGTAAAAATAAAATAAAAATACCCTCTCGCTCAAAGGAATGAGGAGATTAATGTGGAAAAGAAATCATTTAATTTCATCAAGTATTTTATTTTTAATGATTTATTTACCCTCTGCATTGTTTTAATTCTCCATGCATATAGGAAATTCACCATGGCATGAGACCATAGGGCTTTTGAAGCCTCTGAATTTGGGAACATTCCCTAAATTTTCCAAAGTCAAAGGCCATCCCTATGAGAAGTAAATGATTTTTCAAGTTCATGTTACTGTTTTGAGTATTTTAATTCCAATAATTAGCATGTTGTGAAATAAATTCTAGGAAAATTTGGTGATGTCTCTTATGACCAGAGGACCCTAGAAAAAATAGGTTTTGAGTTAACTCATTTAAAATAACCCTAATTAGCTTAAACACCCAAAATAGGTCCCTAATTAATTAGAGCTAACCATACATCAAATTGACTTGAAATCAATTCTCCACTGACCTTTAGGATCAGTGGAACTCACCATAAAAATTTGAAGTTAATTGAACTTGGTTAGCCCTACTAAATGGGTGGATTAAGCCATTTAGGCAATTTGAACTTTAAAAATTCATAACTTTCAAAATACCTTACAAAAATTCACCAAATTGGTTTTGGAGACTCTCTGATATTAGGGGAATTTAAGAAAATTAAAATTTCAATTTTCTAAAAAAGTTGATTTTTTGTATTATTTTAATATTTTAATAATTAAAAAATAATAAAAATCATAAAAATAATAAAATTCACCAAAATGTCATATTTTGAATTTTAATCACTTAGGAACAAACCCCATATTTTTCTTAGGTCTATTTAATGAGATATTAAATTTTAAAGCCCTAAGATAATTTAAAAATTAAAAAATACAATTTTTTGGCATTTTCACTAAAATAATTATAATAAATCATAGAAAAATCAGAAAATTACAAAAATTGATTCTCGGATTTCCTTGATATCAGAGAGATTTTTGAAAAATATAAATTTCATTTTTCAACCTTTATTTTATTTTTAAATTAATTAATACTCCAAAACTTAAAATAATCATAATAAAAATAATATAATTCAAAAAATCACCAAAATTGGTCCAAGTGGTCCTCTAGTCATTAGGAATGTCCCATAATTTTCTTAAGGACAGAAACTTTCCCTTGTTCATATTATTAAATTTTCCTTGGAAATCCCTATTTTCCACTAAAAATAATTACATAAATAAATTAAATATTGAAAAATCACATTTTCTCCTCTTATGTCTTTATTGGCATATGAGTGAAGTCACATAAAAATTTCAAGTTCATTTAAGCTCAATTTAGTAAGTTATGAAATTATTTAGCTTGAAGGGCAAAATGGAAATTAAAAATTTTAACCCTTCATTAAAACTTTAGGTTTAATAAAATTAACAAATAAAATATTTGATCTTAATCTAATTTGGATGATTGAGATTTAAATAATTAAAGGGTAGAAACCCATTAAATAATTTAAAATAATTAAAATAAACCTTAATTTAATAATTGATTAAATTTGGAAGAATAATAAAATTGGAATTATTAAATAGGGATATTATTATTAGGAAGAGATTTATTCTTTAATTTAAAAAATCCCTAAATTAATCATTTCAATAATATTTAATTCCTAATTAAAAATGATAACTCAAATTTAAATTTTAAAATGTTAAAGGACTAATCATTAAATTAAATTAAAAAGTTAAATTATTAAACTCTTTTTAAAATTTCAATTAAATTAAAATTAAAAATAAAAATTAAATTAAAGATTAAATTAAATTAAATTAAACAAATTAAATAAATTAAATTAAATTAAAATGAATTAAATTAAAACATATTAAATTAAATTAAATTAAAACATATTAAATTAAATCAAATTAAAACATATTAAATTAAGATTAAATTAAATTAAATTAAATTAAATTAAATTAAATTAAATTAAAATAAAATAAAATCAATTAAAATTTAAATTAAAATTAAAATTAAAAATTAAATTAAATTAAAATTAAAACTAAATCAAATTGAATTAAATTAAAATTAAGTTGAATTAAATAACATCACCTAAGACATAAAGAAGTTAAATATAAAACAACTTGAACACTATTCCAAATTTAAACCCATTAACTTAAATTAAATCATTTGAACACCAATTTGCCCTCGAAAGCTTTGGTTATTATAACTCCTAAATAAAACATTAAATGAAATGCTACTTCACTTATAGGATATTTAAATGTCCTAGTTCACTGAGCAAGATGACAAAACTTGAATTCCCGGACGATTAATTCATTTGTATAATTAAATTCATTTGGACTTAAAACAATCCTAGAAATGTTGAAAAGATGTTTAAGATTTGTCTTAAGCACTTCCTCGATATGATAGGATGTTCATAAGAACAATTGAATTTAATTATTCTTTGATGAAAAAATCGTCCTCAAACTAAAACACAAAGACCTAGACGTCATAGGAAATGACTAGCTATAGGATTAGGAATTTGGTAGAAAACCATAACCCTTCCCTTAGCTTTACCTAGGAACTTGTTTAAATATTCTAATTGTGTTTTAAGTGCAGCTTGGGATGATGGGAAGACCCTCCAGGTACGCTTTTATTTTATTGCAATTTACATTATTGCAATTTCTTTAATTGCATCGCACTTACTTTTTCTTGCATGATAAACAACTGTTGCATGAAAATCCACACCTTTAGGATAGTCCCTAAAACTCGAAACCAAAACTAAATTAAAAGTCATTGCAAGATAAAATTCACCTCCACAACATTTCAAAATATAAAACAACTCAAAATTTAATCACAAACTGTAATACAAAACTACAATTACAACTAAATTAAAACGTCATGTTGGATGATCGGAATACATCGGATGATGTAACCTACGTGTTGCTAACAGGATTTCCCACGGTCTAAATGAAAGTGTGGAACTCATTCAACTGAGTTTAGCAAATTCATCTGGACTAAGTGAATCCGATAAAAATAACGATGCCGGAAGGATGGAACCGTGGGATCTTAACCGGTGTCGTTAAAATCAACTTTAAGATTTGTTTTAATTAAAACACAAAAACACTTGGAAATTAAGACTTCTCTAAACCAAAACACTTCTCTCATCTCCTGATTTATGACTTCTAAAACTAAACCTCTCGCAACAACAAGGAACTTGGAGCATGGTGGGCAAGCACGGCCATCGTCGTCGCAAAAACTTGAATCTACATCAGCAAAACTTTCCTAGAATTAAACAACAAAGTCATAGGACTTCGAGGTAGTTTGCCTAATGCAACATAAATCCTCAACCTTTTGTTAGGCATTTGCATTGCAAATTAAGCCCTAACCGGTCTTAGGATTCCGAGGTAGTCGTCCGATACGACATAAACCCTCACATCTTCGAGGCTATTTGTATGATCATGTCATACGGATATAAGTCCTAATTAACTAAAAATGGCAAGATCAAAAAATTAAATAAACATTAGACTTTCCTAAATCCAAGCCAAACAACAGGATAGTCGAGAAATTACCGAAGTTCGCTTCGAATCTGTAATTTCTCCTACTTTTCTTCCTTTGAATTCCCAAAACAAAATGTTCCAAATTTGATCTATTCCCTATTGAAATTCCAAAATTCGATCCCTTGAAAACTTAAACCTTGAAATTCCTGAGAGCAGAATTACTGATTATTATCGAGAGTTTTCTTAGGTGATTCCCCTCACCTAAGATGTAATTAACTATAGGGGCTTGCCCTTATAGGGAATTTTAAAGAACCTGTGTAATATAAACCCCGTTTAATGTTTTTCATATTAAGCGAGGGAATTTGTCGAGCACATAAAATTGGTTCGCGTACCAAACGGATGTCACAAATCTTTTAGTTTATTTATTGGAGCCCCACCATCAAGAAGTGTGTCTATCCTTAGGGATAGATACACGGTTTGGGTTGTGGTGATCATTTATATAAACTATTTGGGATGTGAGATCAATTTGATTTCATATCTTAAAATTTTCAAATTTAAAATTATTTTCAAAATCAAATACTACTTTTCAAATTATATATATTTAAACTAAATTTAAAATTTTAAAATTCGCCGATAATTTCTGTTAGGCGACCCCTTTTCTAAATACAACATAACCCTAAAAAAAAAAATAATGCCGACAAACCTCTCTGGCACCACCTAACCATGGCCTAACTTGACCCTGGCCGGTCGACCACCACAATCACCGGGAAACACCAGGCTGAGAGGTCTAAATCAATTCAAAAGTTCAAAACTTCTTTGTTGAGCTGTCCCATTTTAATTGGACTTCACAACTCTTCTTCTCCTCCCCTAAGCAGCTGATACCAACCTCTAATTGGCCCTGGTGAACCCCATAACCATGGCTATTTAAATAGCCATCTTCCATGGCCAAAGGGTTGGATAAAATTAAGTTTCACAGAACTCCTCCAAACTCCTCACATAACTCCTCCTAGCCAAGAGAAGATCATTCCCACTGTTCTCCTGCCCTAAAATCCTCTAGCTGAGCCCAATTATTCAGCTGAAATCGGGTCAGAAACAGGACATCACCAGAACCTCCACCAAAACCAAATTCAACTCACCCACACCTTCACCAGACCAAGAGAAGAAGTTCTCCAGTGGAAGCCCCCTCACCAGGCCACCAAATCTCTCCAGCCATCAAAGCTTGAAATCGGTCTTGGTCGAAGTCACACCTAGGCATCTCACCAGTACCAGAGACATCATCTGGAGGATCCTCTCACCCCAACGAACATGCCGAGCATCTCTAATTAAGGCTTCAATTCTCAGAGCCAAGGTATTGTCCTCTCCCCCTCCCGAGCTTCCAGCGATTCTCCATTTTGTTCTGTGCAATTCCAATGCATGTTAGCCGTATGGATAGCTTTGTCTAGGCTAGACGCGTCGAATGAGACCAACCACGCTTGATTTGGTTGAGTCTGGAGCGAGATCTTAAGGTTTTAGGGTGGACGGCTCTCGGGGTAAACCAGACAGAGACGATGACCAGGGATCGTCCGATCGCGCATGTATCGGATGGACGGTGTAGATGCAGTCGGATGGAACCACAGAACGTAAAGCGTGGGTCGTGTGGCATCCCAGTCAGATGGCAGTGTCAAATGGTGGAGCGACGCATGTAACTTTGAAGCTACCAAGGATGACGAGGCGCCGCGTGGATAAGTAGATAAATAGGGTATTTTCTGAATTATTTAAATACCTGAACCTTTAAAAATGCATATCTTTGCATAGAAAAATCATAAAAATAAACTAAAATTATTCTCTTGCTCAGTGAACAGAGGAGATTAATGTGAAAAAAAAATTAAATTATTTTGTTAACTATTTTATTTTTAATTAATTAAATACTGTTTTGAATGTTTTAATTCTCCATTCATGCATACAATTCATCATGGCATGAGACCATAGGGCTTTTGTAGCCTCTGAGCTTGGGAACATTCCCTGAATTTTCCATGGCCAGAGTCTACCTCTGTGGCAAGTTATTTATTTTCCAAGTTTATGTGTCTATTTTAGTATTTTAATTCCAATAATTATCATGTTGATTAATAAAATCTATAAAAATTAAGGGAAGTATCTATGGATCACATGATCCTATGAAAATTATGGTTGGGCTTAAATCATTCAAATGAACCATAGTTTGGCCAAAACCCTAAAACTAAGATTGAATTAATTTGAAATAATCACTCATCAAAATAACTTGAAATCAATTCTCCACTGATCTTTAGGATCAGAGGAACCCCAATAAAAATTTTGAAGTCAATTGAAAATGGTTTAACCCACCAAATGGATTTTCTAAGTAACATAGCCAAAATTAAACTTTAAAAACTCATAAAATTTAAAATATAATTCAAAAAATCACTAAAATTGGTCCAAGTGATCCTCTGGTCAGTAGGAACATCCCATAATTTTCCTAGTGATAGAAACTTTACCTTGGTCATGTTGTTGAATTTTCATCGAAAATCCTTATTTTTTTATTAAAATAAATATATAAATTAAATAAAAAATGGAAAAATCACATTTTCTCCTATAATGTCTTAATTGACATGTGAGTAAGGTGACATAAAAATTTCAATTTCATTTGAGCTTAATTTAGTGAATTATGAAGGGGAATGTGCTTAAAAGGGCATAAAGGTAATTAAGGGATTTTAACCCTAATTAATATTTTAGGCCTAGTCAAAGGGAGGGTAAAATATTTGATCTTAATTTTCTCTTGGATGATTAAAACTTAGGGAATTAAAGGTAGAAACCCATTAATCACTTTTAATACATCAAAATGGAACCTTAATTAATTAAATCATTTAAATTTTGGGAGAATAATTAAAATTTGGATTATTAAGATTAGGGATATGACTTAAGAAGATACCAATTCCTTAATCTAAAATCCCTAAATGGCTAATTCAATAATATTTAACTCTTTAATTAATTCTAAAAAGAAATGATGATTGAAATTAATAATTAAAAGGGAAATATTTTTCTTTAAAATAAGTTAAAGCTTAAAACATTAAATGACTTAATAATCAAATTGAAATAAATTTAAAACATTAAAACTAATTTGAAATCACTTGAGAACAAACTTAAAACAATTTTGAAACATTAAATAATCTCAAAACAATTTATAATTAAAAATGTGAAAATCAAACCAATTAAAATTAACCTAAAGTAATATGATTTATTCGGATCAAATTTAAATCATCAAAATTTAATGAAATTAAGTAATTTAAACACCTCTTTCAACTCAAGTAATTTAAAACATTTAAAAAAAATCAACCCGAACTTTGAAACTAAATTGAATTATCCTAAATCATCAATTTAACCTTAATCAAAACGGTTAAATTCTTTAACGAACTAATTTGCCCATAAAGACTTTCATTATTATAACTCTTAAATGAAGCATCAAATGAAATGTCACTTCAGTCATAGGATAATCAAACATCCTAATTCACTGAGCGAGGGTAACCCGGGTGATTGATTCGCCACCTCAATGAAACCAACTGAACTTAAAGTAATCCCTAAAATGTTTAAAAAGATGTTCAGAATTCAATTCCGAGCACTTCCTTAACTTGACGGGATGTTTTAAAGAGCAGTGAAAATTCATTATTCTTTGGTGAAGAAAATCATCCTCAACAAAACACGAGGACCTAGACGTCATAGGGATTGACTAGCGATAGGATTAGGATTTTGGTAGACAATCAGAACCTTCCCTTAGCTTTACCTAGGTACTTGTTGCAAATATTTAAATGTTCTGACATGTGTTTTAAGTGCAGTCAGAAATGACGAGAAGACCCTCCAGGTATGCTTTTATTTTATTGCAATTTATTTACCTGCACTGTACTTTACTTCTCTTGCATGTTAAACGAGAATGTCACCCTGCATGAAAACTGAAACTTTAGGATAGCCATAAAACTGAAACCCAAAACTAAAAGTCACAATAAGATAAAAATTCACCGCCACAACATTCAAAAATACAAAACAACTCAAAATTTAATCACAAACAGAACAACAAAACTGCAATTACAACAAAATTAAAATGTCTCGTTGGATGATCGGGAATCCCTTAGATGATGTAACCCACGTGTTTCTAACGAGATTTCCCACGGTCTAAATAAAAGTGTGGAACTCATTTCATTTGGACTAAGTGAATCCGATGAAAATAGCAGTGCCGGGATGACAAAACCATGGGATCTTAATCGGTCCTGCTTAATCAACTTTAAGATTTGTTTTAATTAAAACATTAAGACATCTGAACCTTAAGACTTTTCTAAACCATGACACTTCTCTCATCTCTTGATTGTCACTTTTTAAAACTAAACCTCTGCAACAACAAGAAGCTTGGAGCATAGTGGGCAGCACGGCCATCTTCATCAACAAAACTTGGATCTACATCAGCAAAAACTTTTCTTCACATTAAATAACCAAGCTATAGGATTTCGAGGTAGTCTGCCTAGTGCAACATAAATCTTCAACTTTCTGTTAGGCATTTGCATAATCATATTATGCAAATTAAGCCCTAATCGGTCTTAGGACTCCGAGGTAGTCGTTTGGTATGACATAAACCCTCACACCTTCGAGGCTATTTATACGATTATGTCATATAAATATAAGTCTTAATTAATTAAAATTGGCAGGATTGAAACATTAAATAATATTCTCAAATTGAAGCCAAACCATAAGATAGTTAGGAAGTCACAGAAGTTCACTTCGGATCCGTAACATCCCGTACTTCTCTTCCTTTGGACTCCTGAAATAAATTGTTCCAAATTTGAGCTATTCCCTATTGAAATTTCCCAAATTCCAATTGTTTGAAAACCTTAAACTTTGAAATTCTTGAGAGCAAAACCACTGATCATTATCGAGAGTTTTATTAAATGATTCCCGTCATTTAAGATGTAATTAACTATAGGGTCTTGCCCTTATAGAGAACTTTAAGAACCCAGGTAATACAAAACCTGCTTAATTCCTTTATATTGAGCAGAGGAACTTGTCGGCTTATAAAATTGGTTCGCAGACCAAACAAATGTCACAAATCTTCTATTTTATTTAATCGAGCCCCATCATCAAGCAGTGTGTCTATTCCTCGGGATAGATATACGGTTTGTGATGCGGTGCTTGTTTATATAAACTATTTCAGATGTGAGAACGATTTGATTTCATATCTTAAAGTTTTCAAACTTAAAATTATTTTAAAAAAAAATCAATTGCTTCTTTCTAAAATTATATTTATATTTAAATTAAATTTAAAATCTAAAGTTCGCCAACAACTTCTGTAGGCGACCCCCCTTTAAAACACTAAACCTAAAAATATGTCGACACTAAGTAAGGGTAAAGAATATAATTGCTCCTATTTGGCACAATACTTTTAAATACTTCCACAACATTAAACTCCATAGTTATTACTGATTCATTGAAGAAAGAAAAAAGATATTTGATTCTTATAACTTTTATATCCTGTTTAGAGTATTGATAATTTCATTTCCTGCTTAAACTTGTTCTTAAAAATATTAAAAACAACTTTTCAAAATTGAAACCTTAAAACATACTTACAAAAATAAATTAAAAAAGTAAAAAATTATTTTTCTTATTTCTTTAAATTTTTACTCTTTTCCCTGTGGGTTTGATATCTCGAGGCTTAATCAGAAAGTCATATATTACTTGATAAACGATACGTATACTTGCGTAGAATGCCATATTCTAAATCATAATTTTTTTATCTAAATTGTAAGCATAAATATTTGGGCATCACTAAGCCAATTAAGTTTTACCATGGTGCTTCTTCTTCTAGCCATGAAAATGATGTAAAAATAAAAGATATTGCTGTTAATAAATATTTGCGTAGAATGCCATATTAATGAAACTGTTGTTTGAGTGGTATTCTCCTTATGTTCAAAATTTTATTCAACGTGGTGTCATTTTTAAACAATGGTCAAAGAACAATCACACCATTTTGAGAAGCTATGGAATAATGTTAGTCGACCTCCCAATTCAAAGCAGGGCCTCTAATTCGGCACAGTGAGGCTAGTTGATGATACAAAATTTTGTCTAGTTATTACTAATGAGTCTAATGAAGATTTCTTAGAAAATTTAGACAACCTCGAGGATCTTCTAGTCAAAGATGCTCCACCAGAATTCAAAGAAGAAATTAAATCCATGATCGATGAGTTAATGGAAGTTAACTTAGGGACTGATGAAGAGCCTATACCGACCTTAGTTAGCTCCTTGCTCAATGAAGAAGACTCCACCAATATGGTCAAATTGTTAATTGAATTTAAAGATTGTTTTGCTTGGAGTTATGAAGAAATGACGGGACTAGCTCCGGTAGTGGCAGTTCACAAGTTGGGAGTGGATCAAATTGTAGTTCCAATCAGAAAAGTTCTTATAGGAATGCATTTGGAGATTGAGCAGTAGGTCATAGGAGAAGTCAAAAAATTAATAGATGTTAAGTTCGTCTATGAAGAACAATACCCGACTTGGTTGGCCAACATGGTACCAGTTAGAAAGAAGAACAGTCAGATTCAAATCAGTGTAGATTTCGAAGACCTAAACAAAGCTTGCCCAAAGGATGAATTCCCGCTACAAATTTCAAAGTTGATGATTGATATCGCGTCGACCCATGAAATTTTGTCTTTTATGAACGGGTCCTCCGGATACAATGAAATCAAAATGGCACTAGAATATGAGAGACTCACAGCTTTCAGAACAACAATTGGAGTATACTATTACATGGTAATGCCTTTCGGGTTAAAGAACACCAATGCAACATATTAGCAAGCGATGACAAAGATCTTTGACGATCTCATTCATAATCAAATCAAATTTTACGTGGATGACATAGTCATTAAGAACAAACTGAAAGAAGACCACCTGTATGATTTGAGAATTGTTTTCGTTTAGTTATGACAATTTAACCTTAAGATGAATCCCTTGAAATGTGCCTTCGGCATCGCCTCTAGGAAATTCTTAGGATTTTTTGTCCAACATCATGTAGTTGAAATCGATCCGGAAATGATTAAAGCCATCTTAGAAATGCCCCCTCCTAAGAACATGAATAAATTGTGATCATTTCAAGGGAAGTTGACATATCTTCAACGCTTTATTTCTAATTTGTCAGGAAGGTTTCAGTGTTTTTCTGCTTTGGTTAAAAATGATTCCAAGTTTACTTAGGATGCCAAATGTCAACACGCCTTCAAGGAAATTAAACGATATTTAATGACACCTCCTGACTTAGCAACCCCAGTCTCAGGTAGATAGTTAGTACTTTACAACGCAACTTTAAACGACTCTCTCAGAGCCCTGCTAACCCAGGTTGATGATGAGGGTAAAGAAAACGCTCTCTACTACTTAAGTCATCGTTTAATTCTGATAGATGTGAAATATCCTCCTATCGAGAAGCATTGTTTGGCACTAATCTTTGCCACTTAAAAGCTCAGACACTACATGCTTTCTCATAAGATTAACCTTATTTTAAAGGTTAATCCATTGCAATACTTGATGATCTGTCCAACGATTTTTGGTTGGTTAGCCAGGTGGTCAATGATATTATTGCAATTCGATATAACTTTCGTTTCTCTTCATGCCGTAACGAGACAAGTCTTAGCAGACTTCCTAGCAATACACTCTTTACCGGTAGAATTGCCTCTCAATGACGATTTGCCAGACGAACAAATAATGAACTTAGCAGACCTCGATAATCGACGTTGGGAGTTGTACTTCAACGGAGCGTTATCAGCATAAAGAAACAAATAATTGCAAATAATAATGCTTGGTAAGGTAAGAATCAGACTAATCTTTATAACACCAAAGTGGGGAATATTGAGGTACATTTACCATTTAATAAAGTTGTGTATGAATAACGAACCAGAATACGAAGCCTTCATAGCTGGATTAGAGTTGACCATTCAGATGGGTATAACTGACATCAATATCTACGATGACTCGCAATTGATCAAACAACAGGTCGTCGGATAATACACAATTCTAAAACCCTGACTCGAGCAGTATTTTCAGTATACAATGAAGTTGTTGGAGTAAATTCTCAATGTATCACCATATATAATTCTTAGAAGAGAGAATGCCCTTGCAGATGCTTTGACCCGACTTGCAAAGGAATTGGCATGCCTATAGGAGGAATCCATTGGAGTGACAGTTTAGGGACAACAATTCCTATCACAAATTGATATAGATAAATTGCTAAAACTGGGAAATGAAGAAACAATTGTAGTAGTGGCAGAAACTACAAAAGATTGGCGGCGAAAATTAATAGAATATTTGCAAATGGGAAAACTATCGGATGACAAATCAGTAGCACATCAAATAAAGAAAAGAAATTTGTCATACACTTTAATAGACAATGTCTTGTATAGAAGGTCTTTCGATCAGATGTGGCTGAGGTGTCTAAGTAGGTCTAAGCTCAAAAAATTGTTAAAGAGGTACACACAGGACATTGTGGTGCTCATCAGTTGGGTCGAAAGATGAAAATGAAAATTAAAAGGCTAGGATACTACTGGCCATCAATGATGACTCACTGCATGGAGGTTGCCAAAATTTGTCACCAATGTTAAGTACATGGAGTGTTTCTACATTATCCAAATTGTCTACACCCAATAGTCGCATCATGGCCATTTGAATGTTGGGGCACAAATACAGTGTGTCCCATAGAACCACCGTCTTCTAAAGGACATCACTTCATCCTTACAACAACATACTACTTTTTAAAATGGGCAGAAGCAGTACCACTCAGAGAAGTGAAAGCACACCACGTGCTACAATTTTTTAACAATCAAGTCGTCTACCATTTTCAGGGTACCACGTAGAATCATTTTAGATAACAGGTTCACATTCAAAAGTATAAAGATCTACAATTTTGTCAGAAGACATGAGATAGTTCGGCGCTACTCAACAATATACTATCCAAGATCAAACACCTTAGCTGAGGCTTTTAATAGAACTCTCATCCAAATCCTAAAGAAAAATTTAGATGACAACAAATTACGAGCAGTAATTAGAAGCCTTATAGGCTGATCCTTGATAAATATATGTGCACTAAAAATCTTGACTTCACACCGAATATATGTGCTGATGATTTAGATATGAAAATTATGATTTTATAATATGGGATACTATGCAAGTATATGTATCGTTTATCAAGTAATATAGGACTTTCTGATTAAGCCCCGAGATATTGAACCTACAGAGAAATGTAAACTTTTTAAAGAATTAAGAAGATTATACTTTTACTTTTTTTTTATGACTTTTGAAAGTATGTTTTGATTTGAAAAACTTGAAAATTGTTTTTGGTATTTTTAATTAAAGTTAAGCAAGAATTAAAATTATCAGAATTTTAAAATGCGGTATAAAATACTAAGAAATAAAATATCTTTTTCTTTCTCTTATAAAGCAGTAATAATTATGAAAGTATTGTTGTGGAAGTATTTAAATGTGTTGTGATAAATAAGAGGAAATTTTATTATTTTCCCTTACTTGGTTCTATAAAGAACATTTGTTAATTTAAAATTTTAAAATCTTGAACAAGGTTAGGCAGGGAAGATACTAGCTCTCACTCTAAAGTTCCCTCAATTCCCTCCACCTGGGGGCTAACTTCTCATAACAAAATTTAAAATATAAAAAAAAAGAGGGCTTTAGCTTGTCACTCTAAATACCTCTAATTCTACTCCCCATTAAAAACATATCTCCTAAGCATTCAATTATATGGACTACAATTCTCATTTATATAATTGGATGTGATTTATACCATTTGTTGTTTGAGACAATACCGCATTAGATCTTACATAATCTCAAAACAAATTTAACATCTTAATTGGCCAAATTAAGAAGTAAATTAAGTTCATGGAATTAAATTTTAACAACATATTCCAATTTTAAACACTTGTACATTCCACAACGATCCTACATAATTTAATTACTTCTTTATTTAAGAAAGAAAAAGATAAAGAAAACTACTCAAAATTCATGGAGAAAACACAAGAAAACATCGATTTGAACATAGAAATCATAAAGAAAGCACAACAATAAAGACTAAATATTAAAAACAGAAGTAAACACTTATCTGAAAATCCTGTCCACAAGACTCCGGAAGTTCCTTTCAAACTTGACTTTTCACAGGACAACACTACAGAGGTTGGCGCCCAACTCTGTTGACTCCAACTCTAACTTTAGACTTCAATAAAAACTAGATAAATGGAAGAAAGTAAATTGGTAGAAAGAAAGTTTCACACCAAACTAACTATCTTTAAAACAATAAAAGACTGAAAGTAAATCTCTTTAAACTAGAAGATGAAACTGAAAACTAGAAGAGACTCTTAAAAACTAAACTAGAAGACTCGCTCTCACTAAATAAACACACTCTCACTAAAGACAAACTCATGACATAAGTTTAATATAATCCAAAAGGTGCATTGGTGTCTCTTCAAATCATATCCCGATTCAACGTATCCACCAAAAGATGCATCCCTTCATTCAAATTTGCCGCCTATGGGAAGTTAAGGAAGTCACCACTAAAATTTTCTTCAAACACCCCTTGAAATTGGAGCCAAAAATAAAGAAAATTTGATTTTTTATTGTGTTGGCTAAGCGCCAACCAGGCGGCGCTTAGCCGCCAAGGTCCAATTTTTCATTTTTTATTTTTTTGCTCCAAATTCGATCCAATTTTTGCTCCAAATTTGATCCAATTTTTGCTCCTTTCATCATAATCACTCATTTTCATTATATCTGCAAGAAAAACACAAAATACCTTCCATTACAGTTCAATATCATAAAAAATAGGTATAAAAATGTGCATAAAAACACTATATATTTTAGGTGTATCAAAATCCCTCAAACTTAAAATGTTACTTGTCCTTAAGTGACTCTTAATCATATAAAAAATTTTAGCATGAAAATTATGTAATGATTTTCTTAAGAAGAAAACAAAATTTTGTTCTAGAAATGAAATGGTCCAATTTAGAAAAAATTTTAGTAATTAAGACCAACTTAAAGTTTAGAAAGTTCTTAGGTAAAGGATAATGTAAAATATAGTTGTCTATCTAATTCAGAAATATTTGTAGATTTTTCAAAATATAGGATTCACACACTTATTTTTCTTACTTAAAAATATTTATTTGAAAGTAATTTTACTTGTTATATTATAACCTTAAGCTTTAGATTTTCTCAGAACTTATATCTTATACTTTAGGTATGGAACCAATTTTTTATTAGGCCCTTAAATCCTCAAGCTTCTCCTCCCTTTTCACATACCTTTTTTCTGACTTTTTTCTCTTATTTTTCTTTTTTTTTTCTTCTCTCTTTTTTATTTTTTATAAGGCAAACATTACTGTACCTGGATAGGCCTTTAATGATTTTGAATTCCACCCTTCCATTTAAAATAAAGGTCTAATATGCATCTTTCACTTGAAATCCATAACAACAGTATTTGAAAATTACTCCTCAATAAAAGAAATTTAAGCTTTGAAGAATAAAAGTCAAATCTTCTATTTATTCAAAAATACAGTATTTCTCACTAAAGATAGTTGAACTATATTTAACACTTCTTTACTAAGAAAATTTTAACTTTAAATTTTTCATTCTTACTAAAAATTTTAACTAAATTCTCTTATTCATTTATATATTCAAAATTTTGTTCCTCTAACATAACTTCTTATACATAATTGTTTTCAAAAAAAAAATCAAATTAATTTTATGTTTTCTTTAGAACAAATAAAATTTTAGGTTTTTGAAAATTTTCTATTTTTTAAAATTCCCCCCAAAATTTAATTTTTAGTTAGGATAAAACATTTAAGCATAAGAAATAATACATGGGTGAGAATTAAAAATTAAAATAGCATGCTTGCATGAATCTTAAGATCCTAAATATGCAAGTATAACAATTTAAAAATAGGAGTAAAAAGAAATTAAATTCAAAAAAAAATTTTAGTTTTTCATTAAATGGAAATTCAAAAATTTAAAGGACTTCTACAATAGTGGTGGTTTTCAAAGCCAATACACACCGACTGAAAATAACTGAAATCACACCAATACTAGATAACAAATGGTAGTAGTAGGTTTTGAAAAGTTTTAAATATGCAATTTTAAATAATAGTTTTTAATAGTGTTCCAAATTCTTCTAACAATTTTGGAATTAAAGTACGCACTATAAAAACTTTGACACAACATAACATTAAAACATTTACTACTACACAAATATCACAAAACAACATATATAATATCAATCCAACACAGATACATCTGAATATGAAAAAATAGTCTAACTATAATCAACATATGTCCAGAGTTCACACAACAAACACAATATCAAAATAAATTAATAGACATAACATACATCAACTCATCAAAAAAAAAGACTCAATAACACATAAAACAAATCAACTCATCGTCCTCATCATCTTGCTTGTTCTAATCTCTGGATGGCACATAAGGTATGTAAAATGGATGAGGGAGCATCTCAGCACTCATATCACCTATGATCAATTTATCCAAATAATGCTGATAATTATCCTCATATTCATCATGTTTAACAATATATCTTTCCATATTATCCTTTTTACCATCCATGTCTCTAATATGCTCACGAGTAAGACTCAGCTTCTTCAGAATCTTTCTTAACAAACAGTCTTTGAATCTCTAGATGATGAAGCTCTCGAAGTAGTAGCATGGGAAGTAGAAGCAGTAGAAGCATAAGCAGAAGCAGTAGAAGCCCTACCAAATCCTCCTCTCCAGTAAACTCTGAATGTACAGTGTAAGGCCCAACGTTTACACTGGTAATAGGTTTCAAAGGCTGAAGGACCTCTTCCCAAGTTTCAAATTTCACTCCAGATCTTTCACATAATGAATGGATCAAGGAGGGAAATCCCATACCTGTAGTAGTGGTAGATCTAGCACAATTCAAAATATAACCATACATGATTGCTCCAATATCTATAGGCGTCTCTTGCTGAATGCAATAATTCATAACATCTCTCTCCCTTGTAACTTCACTAGTATGGCTTAAAGGCAACAACTTAGATGAGATAAAATAATTCCATGCTTTAGAAATGACATTTAACTTTGAGGATTGAAAATTTACTCTTCTATCATTTGTGATCTTCCATAAAGCTCTTCTGTTAGTCAGAAATGCCAAAATCTCATCTAACTCTCCCTCAGTAGGATGATAGTTTGAGTAAAAACAAAACATATCGTAGAGGCAGTCAAAAAAGACATTGATTACCGTAGATGTAAAATGTACTTCTTGCCTTCTCACCATCACCAAATTTTCTTCTCCTGCAGGTAAGTTTGCATAAAACTCTCTGACCACAGAAACAATAGCAACAGCGGAGAAGCAGCAGTAATTTTCCCAATTTTTTTAGCAATCATCTCTTTAATAACTTCTCCTGGCTTACTAAATACACGTTCAAGATTCAATTTATGTGACTGTAGTGCGTCAACGTATCATTCCTTAGCCCTTGCACTAAAAAATTTATCAGAATCAAATCTCGTCTTTTCTCTCGAGCGCTTTGTTGGAGCCATTTCTAAAAATTCATGAAAAATTCACCATAAATTCCAAAATCAAACTAAACTTGTTAAATTAACTTCCAAAAGTAATTTCCACTAAATCCGAGCAATTTTACATCCTTTTCCTCAAATTTTCACCATAATAGTGATTTTAGGATTTTCCAAAATGTACTCAAAATACATGGTGAAAATCAAAAAATTTTTCTTAGGAGTAGTGCTCTTACCTTAAGGAATCCAAATTTAATAATTTTTGTTGAAATCGGCCTTCAAACAATCCAAAATGTTGATGCCCTAGGCTCCTTTCACAAAAGTTAGAGGTTGAAGATGACAGGTAAATTTAAAAAAATGGCGATTTTCAGGTTTTAACTACTGAAAACCAATTTTTACGAACCGACGCCTAAGCACGAGGCTTTCAGCGCTTAGCCGTGAAATTTGGCGCGTAAGCACCGGCAATCTGGTGCTTAGCCCCAGTGCCAAGATTTTCACAATTAAGAAAAATGCACTAAACCACTTAGTTAATAACCCTTAATCTTCTCAAAATAATTATCTCTTACTCAGTAATCTCCAATACTCCAATTTCAAACTTTAATATCCATCAATTCAAATTAAGTTTCACACAAACACAAACTTATATTTATTAAAATCAAACCACACTTAATACAAACTAAAAATTTCTATCTAAACACTTTGGATGAAATTCCCTAAACAAAAATGGACTCAATAAGCATAATGATAAGTTTACATCACTAAGATGTAACAATCACACATTAAAGTGCAACAGATCACAAATATAAAACATTAAACACTTTAAAACATCAAAATCATAAAACAGAAAACACTCAAAATAAATCACAAGATCAAACCAACATTTAATTCTACTCTTTAGTAGGTGGAATATATCCAGAACCACTATTATTTCCATTTGACCCTTTTGAAATATAAATCTGATAGAATGGATGATGATTGAACACTCTTACATCTTCTTCTTCTAACCACTTGTTCTTCAAATACATCACCGTATCCGCTTCTTCCACGTGACTTGTATGATTGAATTGCATTTTGAGTTGCCATCCCATATGCTCCAAATGTGCATTAGTTTCATTGATCTTTGCTTCGATTGAAGTCACTCGGGTTTTGATCATTGCAATCTTTTCTGTAATTCCCTGAATACAAACAGTAAGAAATCCATTGAATAACTCTTTAGCATTATCATTAATAAACTTACTCTTGTCAGACTCCTCTTTCTTCTTAATCTCATTCACCCAGGAAGACATTATGCACTCAAAACACTCTTCTTAAGACTCAAGAATGAAAATAGGACTTGGGGCAAGTGTTTCTCTTAATCCAGGGCCTTTTTATTGACTTTAGAAGTGCATAATCCAACCCTTTAACTTTTAAAAACTCCAAAATAACATCCAAAACAATTGTCTTATGATCTAGGCTTCTAGAACCTCATTTTTTACATATTTCATAACTCCGGCGCCTAAGTGCCAACTAGGCGGTGCTTAGTTGCCAGTGCTCATTTTAGCACAAGTCTGCCAAATATCTAAAATTTCATTCCGACTCCTCTAAGTCATAAAATAAGGTCAAATAAACACTACTATAACATAAAAACTCCAAAATACTGCCACTAAAACATGAAAACAAACCAAACAAAGCACACAAAGCAAACATAAAGTAAAGCACACTGATAACTACGGGTTGCCCCCCACAAAGCGCTTGGTTTAACGTCTTTAGCCTGCCATACCCAAAACTCATTATGAGTGACCCAACATCAGATTTTCATCAGATTTAAGTTGATTGACTAAAAAATAAGATTTAAGTCTATGACCGTTAACTTTAAATATTTTTCCAGTCTTAGGATCTTGAATATCCACAGCTCCATAGGAATAAAATTTTAGCACAATAAATGGACCCATCCACCTGGACTTAATTTTTCTAGAAAAAATTCTCAATATGGCATTATATAGTAAAACTTTCAGTCATGGCACAAGATTTTTAGTAAGAATCTTCCAATCATGCCATAACTTCATCTTTTCCTTATAAATCTTAGCATTTTCGTAAGATTCATTCCTTATCTCTTTAAGCTCATTTAATTGCAATAATATCTTTTCAGCAGCATCTTTCAAATTATAATTGAACTCTTTAATAGCCCAATATGCTTTATGCTCAAGTTCAATAGGCAAATGACAAGCTTTTAAGAAAATCAGCCTATATGGAGACATTCTTATAGGGGTTCTGTAGGCAGTCCTATAGGCCCACAAAGCATAATCTAGTTTGATTGACCAATCCTTTCTATTTGGATTAACAGTCTTTTCCAATATTCTTTTAATTTGCACGATTGGATAATTCAACCAAATCACTTGTCTGAGGATGATAAGCAGTAGCAAGGCGATGATTTATATGATATTTCGTTGCTAACTTCTCAATAATCGCATTTTTAAAATGACTTCCCGCATCTTTTATGATTACACTTGGTATTCCAAATTTGTAAAATATATTATTTCTTAAAAACTTTGCAACACTTTGAGCATCATATCGAGATAAAGCAATAGCTTCAATCCATTTGGAAACATAATCTACTACTATCAAAATATAAACATTTCTGAAAGATGGTGTAAATGGACCCATGAAATCTAATCCCCAAACATCAAATATTTCAACTTCCAACATATAATTGAGGGGCATTTCATTTCTTCTAGAAATATTGCCTACTCGCTGACATCTATCACAATTTTTAATATAAGCATTCACATCATTAAAAATTATAAGCCAATAAAATCCAGATTGTAAGATTTTATATGCAATTCTTTCAACTCCAAAATGTCCCCCATAATCAGAATCATGACATTTTTGAATAATTTCATAAGTCTCTTCCAAAGGTATACATCTTCGAATTATAAGATCCTTTCCTTGTTTATATAAAAATGGGTCATCCCAAAAATAAGACTTAACATCAGACATAAATTTCTTCTTTTCCTAGTATGTCAAAACATAGGGTATAATATCACTGACAATAAAGTTTACTATGCCGGCATACCACGGAACACTCCACTCATTAACAGTGAATATTTTTTCATCAGGAAAATGTTCATTAATTTCTTCAACATCATAGAGAGATTTTTCATTTTCAAGCCTGCACAAATGATCAGCAAGTTGATTATCGGAACCCTTTCTATCTACTATCTCAAAATCAAATTCTTTAAAAAGAAGAATCCATCTAATCAATCTTGACTTCACATCCTTCTTCTTCATTAAATATTTGATAGCAGAATGATCAGTATGCACCACACATTTAGTTCCAATTAAATATGATTGAAATTTATCAAAGGCAAATACTATAGCTAATAACTCTTTCTCGGTAGTGGTATAATTAATTTGAGTTTCATTAAGAGTTTTACTAGCATAATAAATAACTTTGAAAATTTTATCATATTTCTGACCCAAAGCAACACCAATAGGATAATCACTAGCAATTCAAAAGTTTTTTCCCAATTTGGTGAAATTATAACATGTGTAGTGATTAATTTTTCTTTTAATGTTTCAAAAGCTTTTAGGCAATCATCATCAAAATAAAAAATTTCATCCTTTTCCAATAATCAACATAAAGGTTTCGTAATCTTTGAAAAGTCTTTGATGTAACTCCTGTAGAATCCAGCATGTCCCAGGAAACATCTAATTCTCCTTACATTGGTCGGGTAAGGTAAATTAGAGATAACTTGAATTTTTGTAGGATCTACCTCCAAACCTTTTTCTGAAATTTGATGTCCCAAAAAAATTCCTCCTACTAACATAAATTGGTATTTTTCCTAGTTAAGGACTAAATTAGTTTCTTCACAGCGTTTTAGAACTTTAGTCAAATTTTCTACACATGATTCAAATGAAATTTCAAACACTGAAAAGTCATCCATAAAAACTTCAATCTCTTTTTTAGTTAAATTACATAAAATAGTCATCATACATCTCTGAGATGTAGCGGGGGCATTACATAAACCAAAGGGCATTCTTCTAAAAGCAAACATACCATAATGACTGGTAAACGTAGTTTTTTATTGATCCTCAGGAGCAATTTGAATTTGATGGTAACCAATATATCAATGCATATTTGACATCCTGTAACTTTAATTTTCTAGAATATCCATCCAGTATATCTAGAAAACAAAAGTATTTATGCCCATCCAGTCTATCTAGCATATGATCCAGAAATGGGAGTGGAAAATTATCTTTTCTTGTGACAAGATTTAATTTTCTATAATCAATGCATATTCGACATCCTGTAACTTGTCTTGTTGGAATCATTTCATTCTTTTCATTAACAACATGAGCTTACTCCTCCTTTCTTAGGAACACAAATGAATAGGACTAACACATGCACTATCTGAAATAGGGTAGATAATTCCAACATCCAACCACTTCAAAATTTCTTTCTTAACATCTTTCATGATAGGATTTAATCTCCTTTGGGGATCAGCCCGAAGTTTGCAATTATCTTATATAGGAATTCTGTGCAAACAAATTGAAAGACTGATTCCTTTAATATCAGCAATTGTCCATCCAAAGGCTTTCTTATACTTCTTCAAAATTTTAAGCAAACTCTCTTCTTCTTTTTCAATAATTTGAGATGAAATTATAACATGCAAGGTTGAGGATTCACCCAGAAAACCATATTTCAAATGATCAGGAAGAATTTTTAACTCAAGTTCAGGACGTTTTTCAATTGATGGACCATAAGATTCATCTTTTCAGTCATATCCAACAATTCAAAATTTTCATGAACATAATTTAATTCTTCCTCTTGAAAATCTTCAAAATGATGTAACTCCTCTTCTTGCTTATGTTCCAATTCTTCTCTTTCAGGTTTTTCTTCATAAGTTGACTTGAAATGACATTCACTCAAATATCCGATAACATCCATCCTATAACATTCATCATCTTTATCTATTGTAGAATATTTCATCAATTTTGAAATATTGAATGTAACAGTTTGATCATTAACCCTCATCGTTAATTCCTCTTTTTGCACATCTATCATTGCTCTGCCCGTTGCTAGGAAAGGTCTTACCAAAATGATGGGTATCTCTTTATCTTCCTCCATATCAAGTACCATGAAATCAACGAGAAAGATAAATTGATCCACTTTAAACATAACATCTTCTATAACTCCTTTTGGATAGGTGATTGAACGATCTGCTAATTGCAGAGTTATAGTAGTTGGGGCTATTCTCCTGATCCCAGTCTTTTGAAAATTGATAGAGGCATAAGGTTAATGCTTGCACCCAAATCACATAAAGCTTTTCCATATAATTTGTCTCAAATTGCACATGGAATTGTGAAACTACTAGGATCTTTAAGATTTTCAGGAAGCTTATTCTGAATTATTGCACTGCACTCCTCACTGAGTGCAACTGTCTCATTATCTTCAAACTTCCTCTTTTTGTTGAGAATATCCTTCATAAATTTCACATAGCTCAGCATTTTTTCTAAGGCTCTAACAAATGAAATATTAATGGTAAGCTTCTTAAATATCTCCAAGAATTTTGAAAATTGCTTATCCAACTTTTGTTGACAAAGTTATCTGAGGAAATGGATGTGGTGTCTTTTCCAAATCAACCTTAGGTGGAGAAATTGGTCTTTCCAAACCTTTCAGAGTGTCCTCTTTTGGTTCTTCAATCCCTTCTTTCTCTACTTCAGCTTCTTTCTGAACTCTACCTTCTAACTCTCTTCCACTTCTCAGTTGAATTGTTTTTACATGCTCTTTATTTTTATCTCTTGGATTCAATTCAGTATTACGTTGAAGCATTCCTTGGGATCTATTACTTAATGAATTTGCAATTTGCCCAATTGATTTTCAATATTTTTGATGATTGCTCCTTGAATTTGCAATTGATTTCACATATGTGACACCACTTCTTCAATAGACAACTTCTTCTCCTTTAATTGTAAAGAATTGTTAAAACCTAGAGGATAGGTTAGTCTATAATTATTATTTCCTTGGTTGTTCCAATTCCCCAATGGGTTTACTTGGTGGTTCCCCCATTGTTGATTAATACCACCCTGATTATTGGTATTCCAGTTAAAGTTTGGATGATTCTTCCAACCTGGGTTATAATAATTGGAATATGGGTTATTAAGCTTACTTATAGCATTCAAAGTTTCTAGTGAAGAATAAGAATCAACCATTTGGCCTAATGAATTTTCTTCAATCATGTAATTTGGCTGAGAAAAATTCATCCCAAATTAGTATATCTTTCTCGAAATCGCAAAGAACTCGATTTGCTAATATTACAAAAGCATCATTGTCATGAACACCGGCTACCTTTTTAGGATTTAATCTTTCGAAGGCTATTAAAAATTATTAGTAACCATTTCTTCAATTAAAGCATAAACATCGAAAACTCGTTTAGACATTAATGATGCACCAAAGTAGAAGATCGATAATTGATCTAAAAGATCCAACTAATCCATTGTAAAAGGTTTGAATTATTAACCAATTTGGTATCGAATGATGTAGACACTTCCTGAGGAGATCTTTAAATCTTTCTCATGCTTCATATATTGATTCACCCTCAAACTGACAAAAAGATGTAATATCATTTCTCAACTTTACAGTCTTCAATGGTGGAAAATATTTAGCAAGGAATTTTTGTGCTAAATCACACCAAGTTCTGATAGATCCAGGTGCTAACAAATTTAACCATATCTTAGCTTTATTCTTTAGTGAGAAAGGAAAAGTCTGAGTCTAATAGTATCATCTGAAACACCAGCATATTTAAAAGTAGAACACAACTCTAGAAAATTAGCAAGATGCAAATTAGGATCTTTAGTTGTTACTCCCCCAAACTGATTATTAGAATCCATTTGGATAATAGCAGGTTTAAGTTCAAAGGAATTAGCAGCTACAGCAGCGTGTTGAATACTACCATGAAATTCATCCATTGTAGGGTTAGCATAGCATAATCACTTAAAGGTTTGAATTCATGATGGATGCCAACATTTTGATTTTGATGATTTGTCATTTCTTGAATATTTTTATCTTTTTCAGTCTGATAGTTCTTTCTAATTCAGAATCGTAAGACATAAGTCCCTTAGAACTTGAACTATGCATACAATAATAAAATAAAACAACACATAACACACAAACAAAAATAAAGAAAAGTAAAAATTTAAATTTTTCTTAATTTTCTTTAAAAATGCAGTTTTAATTAATTTTCTCCGGCAACGGTGCCAAAACTTGATCTCCGATAAATATATGTGAACCAAAATCTTGACTTCACATCGAATATATGTGCTGATGATTTAGATATAAAAATTATGATTTTATAATATGGGATACTACGCAAGTATACATATCGTTTATCAAGTAATTTAAAACTTTCAGATTAAGCACCGAGATATCTAACCCACAGGGAAATGTAAAAATATTTTAAAGAATTAAGAAAATTATACTTTTACTTTTTTTAATGATTAAAAAACTTGAAAATTATTTTTAGTATTTTTAATTAAAGCTAAGCAGTAAATGAAAATTATCAGAACTTTAAAATGCAGTATAAAATACTAGGAAATAAAATATCTTTTTCTTTCTCTTGTAAAGCAGTAATAATTATGAAAGCATTGTTGTGGAACTATTTAAATGTGTTGTGATAAATAGGAGCAAATTTATTCTTTACCCTTACTTATTTCTATAAAGAACATTGGTTAATTTAAAATTTTAAAATGTTGAACATGGTTAGGAAGGGAAGATACTAGCTCTCACTTTAGAGTTCCCTTGATTCCCTCCACCTGGGGGCTAACTTCTCATAACAAAATTTAAAATATCAAACCAAATTAGGGGGCATCAGCCTGTCACTCTAAAGACCTCAAATGCTACTCCCCATTAAAAACATATTTCCTAAGCATTCAGTTATATGGACTATAATTCTCATCTATATAATTGGATGTGATTTATATCATTTGTTGTTTGAGACAATACCGCATTGGATCTTACATAATCTCACAACAAATTTAACATCTTAATTGGCCAAATTAAGAAGTAAATTAAGTTCATGGAATTAAATCTTCACAACGTATTTGACCCAAGAAAAAAAAGGTTAAAATTTTCATGCCTATTTTATACTGATTTTGATGATATAGCACTTTAAAGAAGGGTATTTTTGGTGTTTTCTGCAGGTATGAAGATTTAAGGACAAAGGAGAAAAAATATGCAAAAAGGAGTGAATTTGGAGCAAAAAGGATCGAATTATGTAAAATTGACCTAGGGCGCCGACGGTGAGGTCGATGGCGCCGACGACACGATTTTCTTGAGAGTTCAGAATTAATTCCAAGGAAGGCGGCCGACGGCGGAGATCGAGGCCGCCGACGGTGGAGATCGAGGCCGCCGATGGCGGGGCCTGTTTAAAAAGTATTGTTTCTAGAAGATTGCCGACAACAAGCTTGAGGCCTCCGACGGTGGGGTCGATGGTTCTTTCTAGAAATATGTCGAATGTGGACGATTTTTGAAGGGGTGCCTGCAAAACACTTAGAGACTCTTCTACAACTTTAAAAAGAACCAAATTAGATCGAAAAAAGTGTCTCCTACGTGATTACTAGTGAGTCCAAAGTGTTCTAAAGAGTTTATTAGTGAGTCATTAGTGTTGTTATTTAGTGAGTAGTGAGTTCAAATAGAGATTTTGTGAGAAATTCTTCGAGGGATTGTAAGAGTGGAAGGGAAGTGAGAGATCTCTTCTGCATTGCCATTTCGAAGGAGAATTTCATGTGCTGTAAGAAAGGAAGAAATCCAGAGGAACTTCAAAGAGTTTGTTTGCGGAGGAATTTGAGATAAGTAGTGTTTATTTACTATAATTTGTAGAACTTTTACTTTATTATATGAAATCCAAGTTTTATTGCATCCTTTCCATGAATTCTGAGTAGTTATTCTGTCTTTCTCCTTGTTTTGATGTTTTTGTGAAATGATTAAATGAATTAGTCTATTAAACAAAATATAAAAAAGTTGTGATGATACTATACCTAAACCTACTTTACTATACGAATTAGTCATTTGTATTGTTAAAATCTGTGAAGAATTTTTAAGACCTGACCGTGGGCTAAGAATTCTTAACTAGTATGTATCACATTTCTCTTTGAAAGGTAGACGGGTAAATCTTTAAAAGGTGAAGTGCAAATAAATAGGGAAATAATATTAATCGGACGTAGAATTAGAGATTTTAGAGTGACAGGCTAAAATCCTTAATTCGGTCCTATCATTTGGGTGCTGAGGTGTAGATTATTAGACCTCGTGCGAGGGGAACGTGGGAGCTCCGAAGTGAGAGCCGGTATCCTCCCGCACTTAACCGCAGATTCAGCAACTCAAGCATAGGATTAGTCAATGTTCTTTCTGTCTGGACCAAAGGATAAATAATAGGTATGCTCCTATTTGGCACAACACTTAAAAAAACTAATTTTAATTATCATTTCACTTAAATATATTAACAAAGAAGTGTCGGCATATTTTTGAGGTTTGTATTTTAAAAATGGGTCGCCTATAGAAATTGTCGGTAAATTTTAGGTTTTAAATTTAATTTAAATATATATATATATATATATATATATATATAATTTAGAAAGTAGCATTCGATTTTGAAAATAACTTTAAGTTCGAAAATTTTAAGATATGAAATGGAACCGATATCACATCCCAAACAAGCTTATATAAACGAGCACCGCATCACAAACCATGTATCTATCCCAAAGAATGTATACATTGCTTCGATGATGGGGCTCGATTAAATAAACTAGAAGATTTGTGATATATGTTTGGTCTGCGAACCAATTTTATAAGCCGACAAGTTCCCCTGCTTAATATAAATGAATTAAGCAAGGTTTATATTACCTGGGTTCTTAAAGTTCCCTACAAGGGCAAGACCCTATAGTAAATTACATCCTAAATGTCCGAAAACACTCGATAATGATCAGTGGTTTTGCTCTCAAGAATTTCAAAGTTTAAGGTTTTCAAAGGATTTGAGTTTTGGAAATTTCAATAGGGAATGGATCAAATTTGGAACAATTTATTTCAGGAATCCAAAGAAACGAAAGGTAGGGAATGACATGGATCCGAAGTGAACTTCGGTGAGTTCCTGACTATCCTATGGTTTGGCTTCAATTTGAGAGTTTATTTAATATTGTAATTCTTGCCAATTTTAGTTAATTAGAACTTATATTTGTATGACATAATCACACAAATAGCCTCGAAGATGTGAGGGTTTATGTCGTACCAAACGACTACCTCGGAGTCCTAAGACCGGTTAGGGCTTAATTTGCATAATATGATTATGTAAATGCCTAACGAAAATTTGAGGATTTATGTTGCACTAGGCAAACTACCTCGAAATCCTATGGCTTGTTATTTAAACTAAGAAAGGTTTTGTTGATGTAGATTTCAGTTTTGTTGACGACGATGACCGTGCTGCCCACTATGCTCCAAGCTCCTTGTTGTTGCAGAGGTTTAGTTTTAGAAAGTGAAAATCAGGAGATGAGAGAAGTGTTTTGGTTTAGAAAAGTCTTAAAGTCCAAATATTTTTAATGTTTTAATTAAAACAAATCTTAAAGTTTGTTAAACAGAACCGATTAAGATCCCACGGTTCCGTCATCCCGGCACTGTTAGTTTCATCAGATTCACTTAGTCCAGATGAATTTCCTAAACTCAACTAAATGAGTTCCACACTTTCATTAAGATTGTGGGAAATCCCGTTAGCAACACGTGGGTTACATCATCCGAGGTATTCTCGATCATCCAACAAGACATTTTAATTTAGTTGTAGTTGTAGTTTTGTGTTCTGTTTGTGATTAAATTTTGAGTTGTTTTATATTTTGAATGTTGTGGAGGTGAATTTTATCTTGTTGTGACTTTTAATTTAGTTTTGGGTTTTAGTTTTGTGGCTATCCTAAAGGTTTCAATTTTCATGCAGGGTGACATTCTTGTTTAACATGCAAGAGAAGTGAAGTACAGTGAAGGTAAATAAATTGCAATGAAATAAAAACGTACCTGGTAAGCATTCCTATTTATTTTCTCCTACACTTAAAATACAGGTTAAAGCATTTATATAATTTGCAAGAAAACACCTAGGTAAAGCTAAGGGAAGGTTTTGGTTGTCTACCAAAATCCTAATCCTATAGCTAGTCAATTCCTATGACGTCTAGGTTCTTATGTTTTGTTAAGGATGATTTTCTTCATCAAAGAACAATGAAGTCTCACTATTCTTTTAAAACATCCCATCAAGTTAGAGAAGTGCTCGGAATTGAATTCTGAAAATCTTCTTAAACATTGTAGAGATTATTTTAAGTTCAGTTAGTTTCATTGCGATGATGAATCAATCACCCAGGTTACTTTAATGTTCTGATTTCATTTGACTCTTGCTCAGTGAACTAGGATGTTTAATTGTCCTATGAGTGAAGTGACATTTCACTTAATGTTTTATTTAAGAGTTATGATAATGAAAGCCTTTAAAGGCAAATTAATTTTTTGAAGATTTTTAACAATTCTTAATTGGGAAATTGATGATTTTGAAATAATTTGGGTCAATTATAAAATTTTAATTAATAATTTTAAGTTTGGAATAGTGTTCAAGTTGTTTCAATTCAATTAAATCTTTATATTTTAATGATCTTAATATTTTAGATTAATTTTAATGTTTTAAATTTGTGTAAGGTTTGTTTTCGAATGATAAATTAATTTTACTGTTCTCAATTTAATTTAATTTAGTTATTAAATCACTTAATGTTTTAAAGTTTAATTTAATTAAGGGTTATTTTCTTTTTAATCATTAATTTCAATTATCATTTTAAGTTTAATTAAGAATTGAAACGTTATTAAAGTAATTTATTTAGGGATTTCAAATTAAAGAATTGGTATCTTCCTAAGTCATATCCCCAACTTTAATAATCCAAATTTTGATTATTCTCCCAAAATTTAATTGATTTAATTAATCAAGGTTTACTTTAAATATTTTCAAGATGATTAATAGGTTTATACCCCTTAATTACTTAAGTTTCAATCACCCAAGGGAAAATTAAGATCAGATATTTTACCCTCCCTTTTTGATTAGACCTAAATATTAGTTAGGGTTAAAGTCTTTAATTACCTTTATGCCCCTTTAGGCTTATTTATTTCATAACTCATCAAATTAAGCTCAAATGAATTCAAGATTTTTATGTCACCTCACTCATATGTCAATTAAGACACTAGAGGAGAAAATGTGATTTTTCTGAAATTAATTTAATTTATATATTTATTTTTGTGAGAAAATGAGGGTTTTCAATGAAAATTCAACAACATGACCAAGGTGAGGTTTCTATCCTTAGGAAAATTTTGTTATGACCCTACTGACCAGAGGACCACCTAGACCAATTTTGGTGATTTTTTGAATTATATTTTATTTATTATAATTATTTTAAGTTTTATGGTGTTAATTAATTATAAAATAAAATTAAAGTTGAAAATTAAGTTTTATATTTTTCTTAAATCTCTCTGACCTCAAGGAGTTTAAAGAAGAAAATTTTATATTTTTTTATTTTTCTTTGATTTACTAGAATTAATTTAGTGAAAATGTGGGGAAATTCATTTTTAATATTAAAATTTGTCCTAAGCCTTTAAAATTCAATTTCTTACCCTATAGACTTGAGAAAAATATTTGATTTGTTCTTAAGTGATTAGGAGGCAAAATGTGACATTTTTATGATTTTTAATATTTTTGTGATTTTTATTATTTTTTAATTATTAAAATATGAAAAATATGATTAAAAATGAAAATTTTTAGAAAATTTCAATTTTAATTTTCTTAGACTCCTCTGATATCAGAGAGCCCTTAAAATCATTTTAGTGAATTTTTGAAGTGTATTTTAGGTTTTATGAATTTTTTAATTTTAAAAGTGGTCATACAACTTAAATAATTCATTTAATGGGTTAAATTATTTCAAATTGACTTCAAATTTTTATGTCGGTTCTCTCGCATCCCAAGTGATAATGGAGAATTGTTTTAAAGTGATTTTGATATGTGGTTAATCCTAATAAATTAAAACTCAGTTTTGGGTGTTTAGGCCAATTAGGGTTATTCTTAAGGAATTAAACCAAACCAAAATTTTCCTAGGGTCCTCTGGTCATAAGATACCTCCCTAAATTTTCCTAGAATTTTCTAAGCAACATGCTAATTACTGGAATTAAAATGGCAAAACAGATACATAAATTTGAAAAATCAATATCTTGCTACGTAGATGGCCTCCTGCCTTGGATAATCTCGTGAATGTTCCCAAGAACAGAGGCTACAAAAGCCCCGTGGTCTCATGCCATGTTGAATTGTATAAATGCATGGAGAATTAAAATACTAAAATTAGTAAATAATTAATTAAAAATAAAATACTCATCGAAATAACTTAATTCATTTTCCACATTTTTCTCCTCTATTCACTGAGCAAGAGGGTATTTTTATTTTATTTTTGTGATTTTTCTACACAAAGATATGGATTTTTGAAGTTCTGGCTATTTAATAAATTCAGAAAATACCCTAATTTCCTACTTAACCCAGTCAGTGCCGCGTCAACCTATGGCGGTTCGAAAGCCCTCGCGGCACCTCCCTATTCGACGCCGCCATCTGATTCAGCGCCACGCGGCCCGCGGTTCATGTCCTGTTCCCTGGTCCGGCGTAATCTAGATCATCCATTCGATACACGCGCGATCCGACGGTTCCTGGTCATCGTCTCCGACTGGTGTATCCTGAGAGCTGTCCACACTAAAACCTTAAGATCTCCCTCATTTCTCCACTAAATTTCATGTTCTTATACTCTATGGATTCGTCTCAACAAGACGCACACATCTATATGGCTAACATGCTATGAAATTGAGCCAAACAAAATGGAGAAATCACAGAAGCTCGGGAGGAAGGAGAGATCCATACCTTTGCTCTGAGAAGTGAAGCTTCAATCAGAGAGTTGTGGCACCTTCGATTAAACCCAAGGAAGCTCCAGATGAAGCCTCTGGCTCTGGTAAATTGCTTAGACCCGATTTCCACCAAGCCTGATTTCAATGCTTGGTCAATAGAAGAAATGGCTGGCCTGGAGAGGGGGCTTTTGCTGGGGAACTTCTTCTCTTGGTCTGGTGAAGGTGCAGAGTCAATCAATTTAAGGATTGGCTCACCGTGGTGAAGTGTCCTAGTTTTAGGCTTCGAAATCGAACTCGAAATCGAGCTCCGCCGCAGGAAATTAGTGCTGGATTTCAGTGGGGATCAAGTGCTCTATGTATGGAGAGGAGTGTGGAGCAATTTTGGCAGAGTTTTGGTAAGGTTTTGTTCAGCACCTCTTTTGGCCGAGAGGGGGTAGAGTTTAAATAAAGTTAGTTAGAGGGCTTCCCAGGGGTAATTGAAGGCTGGGATCAGCTGCTCACGGGAGGAGAAGAACAGCCATAGTGGCCATTTGGGTTGGGACAACTCAGCAAGTGAGTTTTGAATTTTTGGCTCACATGGAGCTCTCGGCCATGGGGTTTTCCGGCGGCTGTGGTGGCTGGCCGGCCAAGGTCAGGTCACCATCTGACTCAGTGTGGTCAGGGTTTGATGTTTGTGAATTCAATTGGAGTTTGACATGTGTAAAGGAGTGGATTTAAATGGCATGGGAGAATTGGATCTTTTGGGTCCAATTTGGTCAATTCATGTAAATGGGTTGGGTGCACCCTCCCATGACTTGTTTTTGGGCTAAGGGAATTATTTGGATCAGCTAGGAAGGGGTGGTGAAGTCTCCATCCATGGTGATGTGGCTAAACTTGGTTTAGAGTGTAGCATAAATGGCGTTAAAAAGATTAATGAAGGATTAAGAAAGAGCCTCCTCCTTTTTCCATTAATGGCTTGGTGAGGTGGAAAGTGGCTCCCATGGCTTGCATATGGCTTATGCATGGCTGAATGGCTCCATGTGGCTTAGAGCAAGGCTTGGTCAATTTCATGGAAGTAGATTTTAGGAATTTTGGTATTTTGGTGGAAAATTTTCATGAAGCTTGATTTGGAATGGTTTAATGATGATTTTGAAACTTAGGGGTGATTTTGATTAAAGGGATGATAGAAAGAAATGTCATGTGGGCTTTGGAATGGATTTTGGGCTTTTTGAAATCATTTTGGATGGGCTTTTAAATATTTTAAAACAGTGGGCTTTTAGATTTTAAAACAAGTTAGTGGATAAAAGTTTTGTAAAATATTGGGCCCAATAATTATTGGATTCTATTTGGGAATGTTTCATGAATGTTTTGGAGCAAATTTAGGGTAATTTGGGGTTGAATTGAATTTAATTTGGGTCTCTTTGGTAATGGGGCCAAAGTGGATCAAATTGAGCTAACTTTTAGTTATGGTTGGGCCAATGTTGGGTTTGATGTAAAATTAATGTTGAAAAGTGTTTATGGGGGTGTGACAAAGAGTTTTCAACTTTGGTTGGGCTTTGAATTTGGGATTTGGGCTCATTTGGGTTTATGATTGATTTAGGCCAAATTGAGAATTTTTGATTTGGGTTAGGCTTGGGTGGCATTTGGGTTCAAATTTTGGGCAAATCAAGTTAGTTTTTTGTTTGTGGGGATGTTAGGAAGGTTTAGAAAAAGATTTGGGGTTAATTGGAGTTGAGTTAGGTTGGTTTGGGCTAGGTTTAAGTCATGGGCCAAAATTGGACTTTAAGCTTCAAATTGAAATTGGATCCACATGTTGATGAAATTGGATTTAGATTTGGTCTAAATTGGTATTGGGGATATTAAATTGAAGTTTAGGATTTAATTGGATCAAAATTGAGGTCAATTGGAGTGATTTGGTTGGACATTGGGCTCTCTTAGGTTAAAAATAGGTTAAATTGGAGTTTTTGGTAAAAGTGGGCTAAATTGACAAAATTAGCTTATGGTGTAGTTGAACAAAATGGAATTAGGAATATTTTTGATTTTTTGAAATTTTTTAGGAATTTTCTGAATTTTTGGAATTTTGGGTCAAAAAGGGTATTTTGGGTATTTGGAGGTTATTGAGGGGGTATTTTCAAAATTTTGGTATATTTGACCAAGGATGATTAATTTGAGTGGTGGGAAATGTTTAGGACTGATTTTGAGGAGTTTTGGGTAATTTAGGCATTTTTTCAAATTTTGGACAATTTCAAGGGCATTTGGTAGGTTTGGAGGGTTTAGGGTCCCGGGGGTCAAAAATTAAAATTTTGGAAAAATGAAGGCTGATCAAGAGTGAGTGAAATGAAATCATTTTGGTTGAGCCAAGAATCCATGTTAAGCTCACAAGAGCCATGAGAGGGCTCATTTTAGACATTCACTATGTTGTTCCTAACCCTCTTTGCAAGGGGCGTAGGGGTTAAGATCCTTCCATATGAATTACCTACATGAGTCAGGAAGTTAAATTGAGTAAGAATGATTTTAGGGTTGGAATGTATGTGAGAGTGTAGTGTGTGTGCAAGTCAACCCTCACCAGACCAGACCATCCAGGGTAGTCCTAAGGCCAAAGAGTCATATAGGAAACTCATCCTTTAAACCTGCATATATTGATTTTAACCCTCGAAGTGGTTTAGGGGTTTACAATCAAACATGTGGGGTTTAAAGGGAGTTAAAAAGTGGTTTGAATTTCTAAGTGGTGGGTCCCATTTCTAGTCCTCTAGGATAGTCAAAGGGAAAACCTATGGCTAGATCCTAAGCACTAAGAAGAGAAGAAAAGACCTCACCAAAAATGAGGTCAACAAATGGACCTCCAATAGGTGTGGTGTGCTAACCAAGAACACCGCACGTATTGGCGTTGATCGGAGAGATCAACAAAACTAACACAAATGTCTAAGTGACACACTTAGAACAGAACGTAGAAAATTTCTGCTGGGGAGTATCGAGTATATCTCCAAGACTGAAGATCCTTGAACTCTCGCTGGGGAAAAAGAAAGTGAATTCCAAATCACGAGATTTGGGGAGATTTGATTTTAAATTAATTTTTTCAAGTTTCAATTTCAAGTTTTTAATTTTGGAGTTTGAGTTTTGATTTAATCAGAGTTCTGATTCTGATGGAAGTTTAATTTAAGATTAATTTTAAGGTGGATCTTGTTGAGATTCAGAATTTGGAATGAGAATTGGAACCTAGTTTCCAACTTCAGGATTGTAAAAAAGATTGGAGATTTAGGCTCCAGCCTCGCAAGTTTGAAAGAGAACTAGAATTTAGGCTCTAGCCTCAGAAATTTGAAAGAGAGCTAGAAGTTAGGCTCTAGCCTCGAAGATTTGAAAGAGAACTAGAAGTTAGGCTCTAGTCTCGAAGAGAACTGGAAGTTAGGCTCCAGGCTCGGAAATTTGAAAGAGAGCTAGAAGATAGGCTCTAGTCTCGAAGAGAACTGGAAGTTAGGCTCCAGCCTCGAAAATTTGAAAGAGAGCTAGAAGTTAGGCTCTAGCCTCGAAGAGAACTGGAAGTTTGGCTCTAGCCTTGAAAATTTGAAAGAGAGCTAGAAGTTAGGCTCTAGCCTCGAAGAGAACTAGAAGTTAGGCTCCAGCCTCGAAAGTTCGAAAGAGAGCTAGAAGTTAGGCTCTAGCCTCGAAGAGAACTGGAAGTTAGGCTCTAGCCTCGAAAGTTTGAAAGAGATCTGGAAGTTAGGCTCTAGCCTTGAAGAGAACTGGAAGTTAGGCTCCAGCCTCGAAAGTTTGAATGAGAACTAGAAGTTAGGCTCTAGCCTTGAAGAGAACTAGAAGTTAGGCTCCAGCCACGGAAGTTTGAATGAGAACTAGAAGTTAGGCTCTAGCCTCGAAGAGAACTGGAAGTTAGGCTCCAGCCTCAGAAGTTTGAATGAGAACTAGAAGTTAGGCTCTAGCCTCTAAGAGAACTGGAAGTTAGGCTCCAGCCTCGGAAGTTTGAATGAGAACTAGAAGTTAGATTCTAGCCTCGAAGAGAACAGGAAGTTAGGCTCCAGCCTCGAAAGTTTGAATGAGAACTAGAAGTTAGGCTCTAGCCTCAAAGAGAACTGGAAGTTAGGCTCCAGCCTCGGAAGTTTGAATGAGAACTAGAAGTTAGGTTCTAGCCTCGAAGAGAACTGGAGGTTAGTCTCCAGCCTCGAAAGTTTGAATGAGAACTAGAAGTTAGGCTCTAGCCTCGAAGAGAACTGGAAGTTATGCTCTAGCCTCGAAAGTTGGTCTGTATGAAGATGGACCCAGTCCCATGCCATCAGAACCAATTCGAACAAAGTTCGTGGCTCCGTGTCAATAGAACTAGTTAATCCTCCAAGACATAGAAGAAAGAGAATTGAAAGGAGCTGGTAAGTGTACCAAGCTGAAAAGGCTCGACCTAGCAATAAGTCGAGGAAAATATTTGAATTACAGAAGAGTTTCAAACGAATTTCGATTTAAAGAATAATCGAAGGATTCAGATCAGAATTCAATTCGAGATTTAGATTCATTTCGTTTGTTCTGGTGATTCAATTTCATTTTTTTTTTCAATTAAAGTTCGTGTTTATTTGCAGTTTGTTTTGACATTCAGATTCTTAAAAAGAGTTCTTATTCATTCTCTTTTTCATTTTCTTTTCCTTTTCTCTTTTTTTGTCTTCATTTTCGTTTTTCATTTTCTTTTCCATTTTCTTTTTATTCTCTTTCATTTTTTTTATATTCTCTTTCTTTATGTTCTTTGTTCAAATTTCATTTAACTTAATGGCGTTTCCAAGTCAATTTGCACAAAAGAGGTGAAGGCAAAACATGACATAGTCGTTTCCATTTCAATATTGAAATTACATCACATAGTCTGATCCAAAACATGATGATATCTTTCTTGAAAATTCAGTATCTCGTACAATCCAAATAAATCCAAAACAGATTGTGTAAGATTCTTGTTGATTCTTCCAAAGCATCTGTCAAAATCCATGTCTGAATAGTAAGATACATGGACATTAACATCAACTTCCAAGCCACCCTAGGCATGAATGCCGTGCGGATGTGCATTGGAAGTGTGCTATCACACATGTAACTTACGTACTCGTAGGACCGAAGACTCTCTAACTCTGGATCTGGCTGAAAGTGGAAAGGCATGTTTATGTCGTCCATCCTCCTGAAAGTGACGGAGATCCGTTACACAGGCACTCCAGGGATGCAATGTTTTGTTATGTCGGCTCTGTTTCCTTTTAACACCAAGACGGAACCTACCGGTAGTGGTATCTCCACCGGCCCTCAGAATTCACCGGGGCCTGTTATCCGGAGGTTAGATTCGAACATGATGTTACACTGGTTGACGAAAGACATTGTACAGAAAGGCCTGACGAAGTCATGGTGATCTATGAGTGGAGGTATGCAGTCGCCCTCCCTGTATATGTTAATGATGAAACTATTGGGTATGCAATCTGCAGGCAATACCCTCCATGTTACCATCCTTTTTACCATTCTCTTGATAATTCTTGGCATCGAATCCACCTCACTACGCCGGAGTTTCCCTGGTGAATTTCCTTTTCTGTCATCTGCAAAGTTGTAGCAACACCTGCACTGAATCGTAACTCTTCCTTTTCCTCTCATCCACTTTCGAGGTTCTGAGTAGGTCTTTTCTCTTAAACGACCGGCTCGACCCATTTTCTGAAGCTCAGCGACGCAGTCCACAATTTGCTGCTACTCGTAGTCTGAAAACACATTCGTATGCAGCTCGAGGCCTTCTAGGATGTTGATCCTCCTGCCTCGAATCCTTTCAAAATATTCAAAAGTTTTCTTTTCAACATTCTGCATCTTTTCCAGCTCGTATTCTGAAATTATCTGCAATCGGCGAGGCCTGGTGACGTACTGAGGAATGTATGGTTCAACCCCAGCACGCTCTCCTACATGTCTTAGCTCCTCGGGGATAGTCTCTGTCGGGACATCCTCCGGGGTTGCTTTCGCAACAAGACTCTTCGAACCGGTACATCCGCTCGGCGTCGAGGTGCTGATTCTATTTCTGCTCTTTTTAGAGTTTCTTTCATCCTTTCTGTTGTTCTTGGAATTTCTTTCATCCTTTCTGCTATTCTTGGAGTTGGCTTTCTCTTTTCTGGTTCCTGACGAATTGATTTCTTAGGAATATTTGCATTGACGGTAGCAACTGTCTCTTTTTTTTGATCCGCTGCCAGCTTGGTCATCATCTTGCGTATGCGGCGATTCTTGTTTCTTCGTTGAGTAGGAGTGAGAGTAGCTCTCCTTACTTCTTGAATTTCTGTGGGCATGGAGCTGACAAGCCTGCCCTCTGCTGTAGCAACCACAGACTTTATTTTCTTGTCTTCTCCCATTGCATGAGCGGCGTTTGCTTTTCTTTTCTTGCTAGTAGATGACTGACTTGGGTCACCCAATTTCATCACTGTATGGCTGCGGAGCTCTTCCCAGTCAATCGGGGTCCAATCGGTCTCTTCATATTGTAGCCCAGCTGGTGTGAAATTAGAGTCAATGTCAATCACAACTTCATCCCTCACCCTCTTTTCATCAAGTGCTAGACTCACGCCATTTTTAAAATTCAGAACCAACAGCCCGTTCGACATTTCTCTGCGAAAAACAAGGAAAGGATCAGGGGCTGTACTAAGAACAAGAACAATAAGAAAACATTTATTAATGAAAAATTTTATTTATTTCTTTTAAATTTTAAAGAAAGTAGGAAGAGATGAGGAAAGATCAGGAATGAATTGATTAAAAAGGAAACATCAACATTTTATCATTACGATTTCACATGTTTTCTTTTAACACATTTTTGTTAATGATTTTTTTTTATCATCCATTTTATTTTGGGTTCGAACCCAGTCACAAATGATTACTCTACCCATTTTTCTAGGAATGAGACTCTACTTTTTAAAGTTTATCCTTCGAAACATCAGGTTGCGTAATATTTCTTCAAATATCGTCCATTAATTGGAAGCATATGTCGTTCTCCATGGCAATTCACCAGTTGGTAAGAACCTCGAGAGTAGACTATCTTGACCACGAATGGCCCCTCCCAAGTTGGTTCAAATTTACCTCCTATCTTGCGGTGTGCAAGAACAGGCCTCTTGAGAATTAAAACCAAGTCACCAACTTTGAACGTCCTCGGGAGGACCAGTTTATCGTGGGCCTGGATCATCTTGGCTTGATACAGTTCCAAATTCTGCTGCGTACGAAAGTCATTTTTCTTCCAAGCTTTCCAATTCTTCTAGTCGTAATTTAGCATTTTCTTCTGTAGTGATCTTATTTGCAACTGTAATTCTGAGTGAGGGAAGCTATACCTCCAAGGGTAAGATGGGCTCGGACCCGTACACTAGAGCATAGGGCGTAGACTGAGTAGGCATTCTGAAAGTTGTCCTGTAGGCCCATAAGGCTTCTAACAACTTCTCGTGCCAATCTCTTTTGTTGTCGTCCAAAGTCTTCTTTAGAATCTGGACGAGAGTTTTATTAAAAGCCTCAGCCAAGCCGTTCGCTCTTGGGTAGTAGATTGTTGAATAGCTCCAGTCGATCCCGTGCCTTCTAACAAAACTGTTGATTTTCATGCTTCTGAATGCGGACCCATTATCCGAGATAATCCTATGTGGTACCCCAAAACGATAAATGACTTGATTCTTGAAGAACTGTAGCACGTGGTGTGCCTTCACTTCTCTGAGCGGTACTGCTTCTGCTCACTTGGAAAAGTAATCTGTAGCTGGAAGAATGAAGCGATCTCCTCTTGAAGAAGGCGGTTCTATCGAGCCCACAATATCTGTGCCCCAACATTCAAATGGCCACGACGCAATTGTCAGATGTATCACATTTGGAGGTTGATGTAGGACCACTCTATGCACTTGGCACTGGTGACAACTTTTGGAAACTTTCATGCAGTCGGTCATCATTGAAGGCCAGTATTACCCTAGTCTTTTAATCTTCATCTTCATTTTCAGACCTGACTGATGAGCGCCACAAAGTCCTGAGTGCACTTCTTTAACAATCTCATGAGCCTTGGACTCGCTCAGGCACCTTAGCCACATCTGATCGAAAGACCTTCTGTATATTGTATTATTTATTAATGTGTAAGACAGAGTTCTTTTCTTGATCTGATGAGCTAATGACTTATCGTCCGGTAGGTTTCCTGTTTGCAGGTAGTCTATGAGTGGTTGACTCCAGTCTTCTGCATTTTATGTTACGGCTGCAATTGATTTTTCTTCTTTTTCTGACTTGTGTATCGTGTCCATGTCGAGCTGCGAGAGAACCTGACGTTCCTGAACTAACACTTCAACTAATTCATCCTGCAAGGCGCAAATTTTACGTTACATTCGGAATCTGTTCTAGCAACTTCATTGCATATTGAAAGTACTGCTCGAGTCTTGGCTTTAGAATTTTGTACTGTCCGGCGACCTGTTGAATGATTAACTGAGAATCCCCGTAGATATTGATGTCTGTTATCCCCATCTGAATGGTTAATTCCAGTCCAGTTATGAGAGCTTCGTATTCGGCCTCGTTGTTCATACATGGTTCCGTTAGATGGTAGGAGTATCTTAACATTCCCATTTCCGGTGGTATAAATATTAGTTCGATTCCTGCCTTACCGGGCACTATCGTTTGCGATTCTTTGTCTTTCTATGCTGAAGAAGCTCCATCGAAGTACAGCTCCCAACGCTGATCGTCGGGGTCTTCTAGGCTCATTATCTGCTCGTCAGGCAAGTCGTCGTTGAGAGGCGATTCTGCCGTTAAAGGGTGTGTTGCGAGGAAGTCTGCTAAGACTTGTCCCTTTACGGCACGAAGAGGAATAAAAGTTATATCGAATTTTAATAGTATCATTGAACACCTGGCAAGTCTGCCGGAAAGCATTTGTCGGGTCATCAAATATTGCAACGGATTAAACTTCGAAATAAGGTTGACCTTATGAGAAAGCATGTAGTGCCTGAGCTTTTGAGCGGCGAAGATCAGGGCCAAACAATGCTTCTCGATCGGAGGGTACTTTACCTCCGTCGGAATTAGATAATGGCTCAGGTAGTAGAGAGCATTTTCTTTACCCTCGTCATTGAACTGGGCTAGCAGGGCTCCGAGGGAGTCGTCTAAAGCCACGATATAAAGTATTAACGGTCGACCCGAGACTGGGGCTGCTAAAACAGGAGGTGTCATTAAATACTGTTTAATGTCCTCGAAGGCCAGCTGGCATTTCTCTTCCCAAACAAATTTGGCGTCCTTTTTAACCAATGCCGAGAAGGGCTGACACCTACCTGACAAATTCGAGATAAAGCGTCGAAGATATGCGAACTTCCCTTGAAAGGATCATAGTTGTTTCAAAGTTTTGGGAGGAGGCATTTCTAAGATAGCTTTAATCTTCTCCAGATCAATTTCAATTCCACGATGTCGGGCGACAAATTCTATGAATTTCCCAGAGGAGACGCCGAATGGGCATTTCAAGGGATTCATCTTAAGGTTAAATTGTCTTAGTCGCTCGAAAACAATTCTCAAATCATACAAGTGATCTTCTTTCAGTTCGCTCTTAATGACCACATCATCAATGTAGTACTCAACTTGGTTGTGAATGAGATCATCAAAAATCCTCATCATAGCTCTTTGATATGTTGCTCCTGCGTTCTTCAACCCAAAAGGCATTACTGTGTAGCAGTATATTCCAATCGGCGTTCTGAAGGCTGTGAGCTTCTCATCTTCTGGTGCCATTTTTATTTGATTGTATCCTGAAGATCCATCCATGAAAAAGAAGATTTCATGTGTTGAAGTGATGTCAATCATCAGTTCTGGAATTGGTAGTGGAAATTCATCCTTTGGACATGCTTTATTCAAATCTCTGAAATCCATGCAGATTCTGATCTATCCATTCTTCTTTCTGACTGGTACCACAATGGCTAGCTAAGTTGGGTATTGTTCTTTATGGACAAAGTTAGCGTCTATTAGCTTCTTAACTTCAGCTATTACTTGTTGTTCAATCTCTAGAGGCATTCTTCTAGAAGCTTGCCTGACTGGAACGGCGGTGGGATCCACTCCTAGTCTGTGAACTGCCACCTCTGGAGCTAATCCTGGCATTTCATCGTAACTCCAAGCAAAATAGTTCTTGAATTCCATCAGTAGCTTGATCATGTTTTCGGAGTCTTCTTTACCTAGTAAGGAGCTAACAAAGGTCGGCCTAGGCTCTTCGCTAGTACCTAAGTTAACTTTCATTAATTCGTCTATTATAGATTTAATCTCTTCTTCAAATTCGGGTGGAGCGTTTCCACTTGCAGATCTTCGAGATTATCTGAGGCTTCTAAATAGATTTCATTAGGCTTGCAAGTGACAATCAAGCAAAATCCTGTATCATCAACTAATCCTACTGTGCCGAATCTGAGACCATGTTTTGAATTGGGAGGCCGACTGGCATTATTCCATAATTTTTCAAAGTGTTGTGATTAAACTTTTGTCCATCGTCGAGGTAAGATACCACGTTGAATTAAATTTTGAACACAGAGAGAATACCACTCAAAAGGTAGTTCCATTAATTCGGAAGAAGTAACATCTTCAAATTGTACATCATTTTCAGTTTTGGAAGAAGAAGCACCACGGTAGAACTTAATAGGCTTAGCACTGCCACCATGCACTTCCTCGACCACCATACCCTTGAACTTATTAGAATGGATCGGGGTCGTGGTCATAGTATGTACATAATGGTTAATCTTCTCGTACATCGATTTGTACTCTTCATTCTTTTCATCTTCGAGAGAGATCTTGAACTCGTGGTTTCTTCTAACTTATCGCCGTCGCTTCTTTCGATTTCTTCTTCTTCGGAACTGTTCTCCCAATCAACGTCGATGACTGGTTTCTTCGTCCCTGTTCCAACGTCTCTTCCTCGACCTCGTCCCCGGCCTCGACCTCGGGTGTGAGTTCTGGAGAAACCTTCACCATCTCGTCGTAAGGGAGTGGTGAGTAACTGTTGGACTAGAATTTCAGGTTCTTCATCGTCTCGAACTTCTTTTGCTTCATTTGGTACGGTGTTTCTGGAGAAGATTATTTTATTCAGAGGCGCGTAGTAGGCTGCATCTTCGTGAATCCCAATCTCGTGTAGGGAGAATGGTTGCAAGTCACCCTTAATACACTGTTCTCCTCCTTCGTAATACTTTATGCATTGGTGCGTAGACGACGGTACCATCCGGTTCTCATGGATCCACGACCGACCCAAGTAGAGCATTGAACGATGTCTCGTAATCAATTATATGGAATTTTGCGGTTGTCTTTGCTAAGTCACCGATCTTCATTAATAGTGTAATCGATGCAAGAGCTCTTTATCCTTTCTAATCGAACCCTCTTAATAACATCTTGTCTGCTTCAAGCTTGCGAGCAACAATTTTGAAATATGCCAATGTCTGAAGATTCATTATGTTGATTGATGCTCCCCAATCAACCAACACTCGGGAGAGCGTAAACTTTCCAATAGTGACTGAAATGTACAACGTTTGGTTGTGATCAGCTGTTCCCAGTAGTAGATCATTGTCCGTGAAGGTAACACCTCGCTGTTCTTTTAACGAGCAAACCTCGTCAAAGGAATTACCGGCCATTCGAGCTAAGCAAATTTCCGGATTAAGTAAAGCATTGATCGAGTTTCCCTCATCTCCTTTGACGTGATCGCAGCGTCGTAGATGCTCGGCTTGGTCGGTAGCTTCCTAAGATGGGCTAGCACGTTATAATCCACCTTATTACCATGTTCCTCGCTTTCTTCCCAAATGGGCAATTCTATCGTCGGGGTTGGCTCCTCCCGAGCAACGACCTGCTTTCCTTTATCCTTTGGACCCCTTCTCGGAGGTAGAACTTTTTGGCTTCTTAGATTGACTTCTGTTACTTGTCCTGAATCTGGTGGTGAATCTACCGGTGTCTCCTCTTGAATCGAAATTACTGGCTCTTCTAGAGTTGCTTCGAAATCTGATAACTCTAATTCTATCGTGATTGGAGCTCCTTGAAATTCACAAATAGTACTCGTTGCTTGTTGAGCTTTCATAGACATCTTTGTGAGCATCTTCTCCTTCGTCGTAGTCATCGAGGTTCAGTATGATTTGAGAATCATTTATCGTATTGGAACCTTGATCCGGATTCGGTTGGTTGTCGTTAGTTGCGTAATCATTAGAAACAGTCAAAACGTAGCCAACACCAAAACTCTTATCATTATAAGATCCCTCCGAGGTGAGCAAATAATCATACAGAGTCAGAGGTCGAGGGATTTCTCCCCCGAATCGGAAACAACCATCCTAGGATAAGCAGCCTCTAGTCTACCCTTCGGAGCCTCGGCTTTCTTTTCTTCAACAATCTTCTCCTCCTCTGAGGCAGTTCTTCAATTGCAAGCGATAGTGCCGACTTGGCAAGTTTCAAACTTTGAGTTGAAGCACGCACCGAAGCATTCTGGATGTGATCTAAAATTTTCTTCGAAGATTTTGTCCAGACGGTACTCCATCCATCATTGGTCGTGTAAGGGTCTATCAGAAAAATAGGATCCATTGAAATAACATTGATGGAACCTCCTTTTTGGGGTTCCTTCAGGTATTCTTTCGAGATCATTATGTTCCCCCTTCGGAGATTATCTTCAAGCCAATTCTTAAAGGTGAAGCAGTCTTCGATCTTATGTCCGAGCATCCTATGGCAGGGACAGTAGTTCAGATGATCCTTCTTGTTAACTTCTTCTGGCCTCCTGGGCTCTGGCAACTGAAATCGGGTGTCTTCATCAAACTGCGAAACATTTTAGCCCCTGCTTCGGTTTTGAAATGATATTTCTTGTTCAGAAGTTCCTTCAGGGGACGTGACGAACGAGGCAGTGGTTGATCGTGCTTCCATGACGGATAGCTCGGTTGAGGCTGTTGATAGCCCTGCTGAGGTTGTTGATAAATCTGTTGTGGGGGTTGCTGATAAATCTATTGTGGTTGTTGGTAAGTCCGTTGCGGTGGTTGATAACTGGGCTGTGGCTGCTCTGGCCGTATTTGCATTGGTTGCTTTCCCTTATCGACTGCCGCGACAATCCCAGATTTCTTTTCAAATGCTTTCACGGGCTTCTATTTATCAGTCTTATCGATGAAACTTAGCTGCTTTGCCTCTCTTGCATGCTCCCGGCCTTGTTAAGAAACTTCTCAAAAGTCTTTATTGTAAATCCTTTAAGGAGAAGCGCTATCGGGCCATGGATACTCTTAAGTAGGATACCAACTGCATGTTGTTCCTGTAGTTGTGGTTCACACTTCATGCTTAATTCCTCCATCGAAGTATGTAGTCCATGTCGGCATACTTTTATGTTATGTGTTTTGAAAAAGGGTCTCCTACAAAAATTGTCGGCGAATTTTTAGATTTTAAATTTATATATATATATATATATATATATATATATATATATATATATATATATAATTTAGTCCAGTATGAATTTGCTAAACTCAACTCGAATGAGTTCCACACTTTCATTTAGACCGTGGGAAATCCCGTCTAGCAACACATGGGTTACATCATCCGAGGTATTCCCGATCATTCAACGAGACGTTTTAATTTAGTTGCAATTGTAGTTTTGTTGTTCTGTTTGTGATTAAATTTTGAGTTGTTTTATATTTTGGAATGTTGTGGCGGTGAATTTTATCTTGTGGTGACTTTTAATTTAGTTTTGTGTTTCAGTTTTGTGACTATCCTAAAGGTTTCAGTTTTCATGCAACAATCTTGTTTAACATGCAAGAAAAAGTAAAGTGCAGTGCATGTAAGTAAATTACACTGTTCTCCTAAGTTAACTTTCATTAATTCGTCTATTATAGATTTAATCTCTTCTTCAAATTCGGGTGGAGCGTTTCCAATTTGCAGATCTTCGAGATTATCTGAGGCTTCTAAATAGATTTCATTAGGCTTGCAAGTGACAATCAAGCAAAATCCTGTATCATCAACTAATCCTACTGTGCCGAATCTGAGACCATGTTTTGAATTGGGAGGCCGACTGGCATTATTCCATAATTTTTCAAAGTGTTGCGATTAAACTTTTGTCCATCGTCGAGGTAAGATACCACGTTGAATTAAATTTTGAACACGTAGAGAATACCACTCAAAAGGTAGTTCCATTAATTCGGAAGAAGTAACATCTTCAAATTGTACATCATTTTCAGTTTTGGAAGAAGAAGCACCACGGTAGAACTTAATAGGCTTAGCACTGCCACCATGCACTTCCTCGACCACCATACCCTTGAACTTATTAGAATGGATCGGGGTCAGGGTCATAGTATGTACATAATGGTTAATCTTCTCGTACATTGATTTGTACTCTTCATTCTTTTCATCTTCGAGAGAGATCTTGAACTGTGGTTTCTTCTAACTTATCGCCGCTGCTTCTTTCTTGATTTCTTCTTCTTCGGAACTGTTCTCCCAATCAACGTCGATGACTGGTTTCTTCTGTCCCTGTTCCAACGTCTCTTCCTCGACCTCGTCCCCGGCCTCGACCTCGGGTGTGAGTTCTGGAGAAACCTTCACCATCTCGTCGTAAGGGAGTGGTGAGTAACTGTTGGACTAGAATTTCAGGTTCTTCATCGTCTCGAACTTCTTTTGCTTCATTTGGTACGGTGTTTCTGGAGAAGATTATTTTATTCAGAGGCGCGTAGTAGGCTGCATCTTCGTGAATCCCAATCTCGTGTAGGGAGAATGGTTGCAAGTCACCCTTAATACACTGTTCTCCTCCTTCGTAATACTTTATGCATTGGTGCAGAGACGACGGTACCATCCGGTTCTCATGGATCCACGACCGACCCAGTAGAGCATTGAACGATGTCTCAGAATCAATTATATGGAATTTTGCGGTTGTCTTTGCTAAGTCACCGATCTTCATTAATAGTGTAATCGATGCAAGAGCTCTTTATCCTTTCTAATTGAACCCTCTTAATAACATCTTGTCTGCTTCAAGCTTGCGAGCAACAATTTTGAAATATGCCAATGTCTGAAGATTCATTATGTTGATTGATGCTCCCCAATCAACCAACACTCGGGAGAGCGTAAACTTTCCAATAAGGATCGAAATGTACAACGTTTGGTTGTGATCACTGTTCCCGTAGTAGATCATTGTCCGTGAAGGTAACACCTCGTCGTTCTTTTAACGAGCAAACCTCGTCAAAGGAATTACCTGCCATTCGAGCTAAGCAAATTTCCGGATTAAGTAAAGCATCGATCGAGTTTCCCTCATCTCCTTTGACAGGATCAGAGCGTCGTAGATGCTCAGTTTGGCTGGTAGCTTCCTAAGATGGGCTAGCACGTTATAATCCACCTTATTACCATGTTCCTCAGTTTCTTCCCAAATGGGCAATTCTTCTGCTGGGGTTGGCTCCTCCCGAGCAACCACCTGCTTTCCTTTATCCTTTGGACCCCTTCTCGGAGGTAGAACTTTTTGGCTTCTTAGATTGACTTCTGTTACTTGTCCTGAATCTGGTGGTGAATCTACCGGTGTCTCCTCTTGAATCGAAACGACTGGCTCTTCTAGAGTTGCTTCGAAATCTGATAACTCTAATTCTATCGTGATTGGAGCTCCTTGAAATTCACAAATAGACTCGTTGCTTGTTGAGCTTTCATAGACATCTTTGTGAGCATCTTCTCCTTCGTCGTAGTCATCGAGGTTCAGTATGATTTGAGAATCATTTATCGTATTGGAACCTTGATCCGGATTCGGTTGGTTGTCGTTAGTTGCGTAATCATTAGAAACAGTCAAAACGTAGCCAACACCAAAACTCTTATCATTATAAGATCCCTCCGGGGCGAGCAAATAATCATACAGAGTCAGAGGTCGAGGGATTTCTCCCCCGAATCGGAAACAACCATCCTAGGATAAGCAGCCTCTAGTCTACCCTTCGGAGCCTCGGCTTTCTTTTCTTCAACAATCTTCTCCTCCTCTGAGGCAGTTCTTCAATTGCAAGCGATAGTGCCGACTTGGCAAGTTTCAAACTTTGAGTTGAAGCACACACCGAAGCATTCTGGATGTGATCTAAAATTTTCTTCGAAGATTTTGTCCAGACGGTACTCCATCCATCATTGGTCGTGTAAGGGTCTATCAGAAAAATAGGATCCATTGAAATAACATTGATGGAACCTCCTTTTTGGGGTTCCTTCAGGTATTCTTTCGGGAAAGATGTTGAACTGGGGTTTCTTTTGACTTATTGTCGCTGCTTCTTTCTCAATTTCTTCTTCTTCTTCGGAATTGTTCTTCCAATGAACATCGATGACCGGTTTCTTCAGTCCAACTGTTCACGTCCTCGTCCCCGGCCTCGACCTCGGGTGCGAGTTCTAGAGAAATCTTCACCATCTCGCCGTAAGGGAGTGGTGAGTAACTGTTGGACTAGAACTTCAGGTTCTTCATCGTCTCAAATTTCTTTTGCTTCATTTTGTATGGTATTTCTGGAAAAGATTGTTTTCTTCGGGGGCACGTAGTAGGCCGCATCTTCATGAATTCCAATTTTGTTACGGAGAACGGTTGCAAATCACCTTTGATGCAATATTCCCCTCCTTCGTAATACTTTATGCACTTGTGCAGAGACGACGGTACCATCTGATTTTCATGGATCCACGGTCGACCTAGTAGAGCATTGAACGATGTCTCAGAATCAATTATGTGGAATTTTATGGTTGTCTTTGCTAAATCACTGGTCTTCATTAGTAGTGTTATCGATCAAAGAGCTCTTTCTCCTTTTTGATTGAAGCCTCTTAATAGCATCTTATATGCTTCAAGCTCGCGAGCATCAATTTCCAAATACGCTAGCGTCCAAAGATTCATTATGTTGATTGATGCTCCCGGATCAACCAACACTCTAGAGAGCGTAAACTTTTCAATAGTGACTGAAATGTATAACTCTCGGTTGTGATCAACTGTTCCCAGTAATAGATCATTGTCTGTGAAGGTAACACCTCACTGTTCTCTTAACGAGCAAACCTCGTCGAAGGAATTACCGGCCATTTGAGTTAAACAAATCTCTGGATCAAGTAAAGCCTCGATCGAGCTTCTCTCATCTCCTTTGACAGATCGAGCGCCGTATATGCTTAGTTTGGTCGGTAGCTTCCTAAGATGGGCTAGCACGTTATAGTCCACTTTATTACCATGTTCTTCATTTTCTTCCCGAATGGGCAGTTCCTCTGCTGGGGTTGGCTCTTCCTGAGCAACCACCTGCTTTCCTTTATCCTTTGGACCCATTCTCGGGGGTAGAACTTTTCCGCTTCTTAGGTTGAGTTCAATTATTTCTTCTGCATCTGGTGCTGAATCTGCCGGTGTCTCCCCTTGAATTGGAACAACTGGCTCTTTTGAAGTTGCTTCGGTGTCTGATGGTTCTAATTCTATCATGATCGAAGCTCCTCGGAATTCATAAATGGACTCGTTGCTTGTCGAGCTTTCGTAGCCTCCTTTGTGAACACCTTCTTCGTCGTGGTCGTCGAGGTTGTGTATGATTTGAGAATCGTTATTTGTATTGGAATCGAGATCCGGATTAAGCCGGTTGTCGTTAGTTACGTAATCGTTAGAAATAGTCAAAACGTAGCCAACACCATAACCCTTATCATTATAAGATCCCGCCGGGGCGAGCAGATAATCATACAGAGTCAGGAGTTCGAGGGATTTCTCCCCCAAATCGAAAATAACCATCCTAGGATAAGCAGCCCCTAGTCTACCCATCGGAGCCTCGGTCTTCTTTTCTTCCACGATCTTCTCCTCCTTCTTGGGAGGTTCTTCAATCGCAAGTGATGGTGCCGGCTCGACAGGTTTCAAACTCTGAGTTGAAGCACGTACCGAAGCGGTCTGGATGTGATCCAAAATTTTCTTCGATGATCTTGTCCAGACAGTACTCCATCCATCATCAGTCGTGTATGGGTTTATCAGAACAATGGGATCCGTAGAAATAACATTGACAGAACCTCCTTTTTGGGGTTCCTTCATGTATTCCTTTTGGATCGTTATGTTCCCTTTCCGGAGATTATCATCAAGCCAACTCTTGAAAGTGATGCAATCCTCTATCTTGTGTCCGAGCATCTGGTGGTAAGGGCAATAGTTCGGATGATCTTTCTTATTGACTTCCTTCGGCTTCTTAGGCTCTGGCAACTGAAAATCTGGTGTCTTCATTAAGCTGCGGAACATCTTTGCAACTGCTTCAGTTTTGAATGGATATTCTCTATTTAGAAGTTCTCTTAAGGTACGCGATGAACGAGGCTGTTGTTCATAATGCTGAGGCAACTGATAGCTCGGACGAGGCTGCTGATAGCCCAACTGAGGTTGCTGATAAGTCCTTTACGGTGGTTGGTAACTAGGCTGTGGCCGCTCTGACTGTATCTGAACCGGCTGCTTACCCTTATCTACTACCGCGATGATTCCAGATTTCTTTTCTAATGTTTTCACGGGCTTCTGCTTATCGTTCCTATCCACGAAACTTAACTGCTTTGCCTCTTCTTGCAAGCTCCCGGCCTTGCTAAGCAGCTTCTCAAAAGTCTTGATTGTAATTCCTTTAAGGAGAAGTGCTATCGGGCCATGGATACTTTTAAGTAGGATGCCGACTGCATGTTGTTCTTGAAGCTGTGGTTCACACTTCATGCTTAAGTTTCTTCATCGAAGTATGTAATCCACTAAAGTCTCGTTTGGCTTCTGTTGCTCCCCCACTAGATCACTGATAGTGATGTGGTGCTGAGCCCCGACAAATCATTTAACGAAGAGATTCTCCAGTTCTAAAAAGGTCTTTACTGAAACATTCGACAATTCTGCGTACCAGTCGAAGGCAATCCTTAATAAACTGCTGACGAACTTGAGGAAGAGTAGAGCGTAGCTTCCACCGGCATTGCAGCAACTAGCACAAAAATGGGTGACATGCTGCCGAGGGTTTCCCGTCCCATCAAAAGTCTTAAACAGAGGTGGTACGAAGCCTTTCGGGTATTGGAGTGCATCGAACTCTTCGGGGTAAGGTCTACCCGTCTGAATAGATGAGCCACTCTTAGATTGTGCTAGGGCTTCTCGCACCTGTTGTTCTACCATGCTCTTAATGTCCTTTTCTGGAATCATGCTTTGTGCAGGATCTTTCTTTGGTTGTTCGTCTTCATTGACGGATGTGATCTCTTTTCCTCCATCTGCAATATGGATAATTTATGGGGGTGTCTCTTTCTGAGGTTGTTCCTGACTCTGGAGAGTGGCTAAGGCAGCAGCCATCTCTTCCATCCTCTTTGCCATCTGGGAAATTTTGTCATCTCTTTCCCGAAGCTGAGCTCTCAATACTTCCGGTTCATCTCTTTCTGCAGCTGCCGGAGCACCTTGCGAAGCTGACGATGCTTGTGTCTCAACCATGTTGATCTCGGCATACTCCTCATCCATGAACTCTGATGAGACAACTTCATCTTCTAGTTTTTCTTCTCTTTCTTTTGCTAATCGTCAGATGTCGGTCCTTAACTTGTCCATGACATCCTCTAGTGGCCTTTTCCACACGGTTTCGCAGTTGTCTCGTGACGGTTGTTGAACTTCTTTCCCGGGAGTCCCGTTTATTTCAGAAGCACTTTCTTCTGATTCAAGTCTCCTGACGAGACTTTTCTTCTCAAGACATTGTTTTGGTCTTAGCTCGCCAGTAGTAGGTCGCCATACCATCCTTCTTGTAGCCGAAGCCTAGGACGAGATGATCCGTCGACAATATGCCGGAAGGTGGTATCCTCCCTAATTTGTAGACCCGATACAACAACGGGTGAACCGGCTTTTATCTTCTTCTTTGGTTTCTTTGTGCAACGAATGAGCTCTATTCGCAATCCGAGGTGGGATTTAGCTGGCACCCATCCTATCCTTCTTAAGATTTCTGACACAGGGCATCTTTCTTTCTTTGCCAATCTTTCTATCACAGCTTGCAGTCGAGCAAATGGCATAGTCTTATCCCTTTTCCTTTTGTAATTGTTATAGTACGCAGGTCGAGGTAATGCAGCAGCGATCCTACGGGCATTCTCTTCGTCTGATGCGGCAGAGAGAGGGTGAAACCTGCTCCCTTCCAACAGAGGTATATACTCAGGCAGTTCTTCTCTTTCCTTAGGAATTTCTTCTAGAAAAGCAACTTCAGCAGCTCTGGCTTTCTCAATCCTGGCGATCTTTCTATTTCTATTTCTTCTTTGAGTTCGAGTTAGGGGTGCAATTCTCAAACTGGACCCAATCTCAAAAACAGATGGTATTGTAGCAAGATCTGTACCCTCCACGGTGACAGGCTCATCACGTACTCGGATTTCCTTCCCTTTTAGTTTGCGAAGTCGGGGTAGGTGCGGAGATGACTAGACCGGTGGGGGTAGAGACAATAGTCCTTCTATGAACAGTAGTACTTCTTTCACTGGAACCCTTTGTAGGGAGGGAATTCTCGAGTCGATTTCGAGTCGAACTCAATCACGGGCTCTTCGCTTTCGACACTTTGTCCATTAGTGTGAAGAGAGTGACATCGCAAACTTAATATCCGTGTTGCCGAATCCTTGTCCGAAATGGATGATCCCATTGTCGCAGTGCCTCATCCTTGTAAACGGTGAAGTCCATTCCATTGGTGAAGGAGAAGATTAACTTTGGGGCAGTCATTTTCTGCAGGGCAGATTCCGAATGTCAGTTCCAAATTATGGTTCTTTTTGTCGTAAAGTTTTGGACGAAAAAAGAGTCTGAATTATCTTAGTGTATTTGTGATTTTTTTAAAAGAGATTGTTCATTAGGAGGTTCGTTTGCTAGAAACAAAACGATTAAGGGAAAAAGGTTATAGAAAAGGTAAACGACCTGATTTAGAATTGGAAAGGAAGAGAAAGTCTTATGCAAGACTTCTCAAATCGAAGGACCGCTCCTAAACTAACACCTATTGGGGGTCCACCCCACCTCAAAAAAGAGGTAAAAGGATCTCGGAACCTCTCCGTTTAGGGGTGTCTAAACAGTGGCTCATAAATCCGAGAGGAGTTGGCTATACTTGTTCAAGACAGAAATGAACGGGGTATCCCAACGGAAGAATGGTAGTTTTGGTCCACTAGGGATATGGACTCACTATCGATTTATGAAAGCAAAACCATCTAATCAAAAATGGAGAGAGGAACTAGACCCCAGCGGAGTCGCCAGAAATTGTCGGCATATTTTTAGGTTCTGTGTTGTATTTTGAAAAGGGGTCGCCTAACAGAAATTGTCGGCAAATTTTAGATTTTAAAATTAATTTAAATATATATATAATTTAAAAAAATAGCATTTGATTTTGAAAATAATTTTAAGTTTAAAAATTTTAAGATATGAAAAATCAAACCGATCTCACATCCCAAATAGTTTATATAAATGAGCGCCGCACCACAAACTGTGTATTTATCCCGAGGAATAGACACGCTGTTTGATGATGGGGCTCGATTAAATAAACTAAAAGATTTGTGACATTCGTTTGGTCTGCGAACCAATTTTATAAGCCGACAATTTCCCCTGTCTAATATAAAGAAATTAAATAGGGTTTATATTACCTGGGTTCTTAAAGTTCCCTATAAGGGCAAGCCCCTATAGTTAATTACATCCGATAATGATTAGTGGTTTTGCTCTCAAGAATTTCAAAGTTTAAGGTTTTCAAAGGATTAAATTTTGGAATTTCAATAGGGAATGAATCAAATTCGGAATAGTTAATTTCAGGTGTTCAAAGGAAGAAAAGTAGGAGAAGCTGATGATCTAAGAAGAATTTTGGCAACTTCCCAAACCATCCTATTGTTTGGCTTCAATTTGGGAATTTATTTAATATTGCAATCCTGCCAATTTTTAATTAATTAGGACTTATATTTATATGACATGATCGTACAAATAGCCTCGAAGATGTGAGGGTTTATGTCGTACCGAACGACTACCTCGGAGTCCTAAGACCGGTTAGGGCTTAATTTGCATAACATGATTATGCAAATACCTAACGAGAAGTTGAGGATTTATGTCGCACCAGGCAAACTACCTTGAAATCCTATGGCTTGGTTATTTAATTCTAAGAAAGTTTTGCTGATGAAGACATAAGTTTTGCTGACGAAGATGGCCTTGCTGCCCACTATGCTCCGAGCTCCTTATTGTTGCAGAGATTTAGTTTTAGAGGATGAAAATCAAGAGATGAGAGAAGTGTTTCGGTTTAGAGAAAATCTTATCTAAGTGTTTTTAATATTTTAATTAAAATAAATCTTAAATTTGTTTAAAACTGAACCGATTAAGATCCCACGGTTCCGTCATCCCGGCACCGTTATTTTCATTGAATTCACTTAGTCCAGATGAATGAAGTGACATTTCACTTAATGCTCTATGTAAGAGTTATAATAATTAAAGCCTTTAATGGCAAGTTAGTTTATCGAGAATTTTAATTATCCTTAATTAAAAGTTTGAGTTAATGATTTAAAGTGTTTCAATTTAATTATGAAGTTTTAATTAATAATTTTAAGTTTGGAATAGTATTCAAATTATTTTAGATTTAATTTAAATCTTTGCATTTTCAATTATCTTGGTATTTCAAATTGATGTTCATGTTTTAAATTTACTTAGATAGAAAGAGGTGTTGAAATTATTGATATGTTTTGATTTAACTCTTAATGATTTCATTTAGGTTTGTTGTTAAATGATTTTAATTTAATTTAATTCAATTTTATTTTCATTAAATTTAAATTTAATTTAATTTAATTTAATTTAATTTTAATTTAATTTTAATTTAATTTTAATTTTAGTTTAACTTTAATTTTAATTTAATTTTAATTTAATTTAATTTAGTTTTAATTTTAATTGTTAATTTTAGTTTCTTTAATTTTAATTTAATTTTAATTTTAATTGTTAATTTGGATTATTATTTTAATTTTTAATTAAGAATTAAATATTGTTAAAGTGACTTATTTAGGGATTTTTAAATTAAAGAATAAATATCCTCTTAATAATATCCCTATTTTAATAATCCTAATTTTAAATATATTCTTTCCAAAATTTAAATTATTTAATTAATTAAAGTTTCATTTTGATATTTTCAAAGTGTTTAATGAGTTTCTACCCCTTAATTTCCCTAAGTTTAAATCATCCAAGAGAAAGTTAAAATCAAATATTTTACCTCCCATTTTGATTAAACCTAAAGTTTTAATTAAGGGTTAAAATTTTTAATTACCTTTATGCCCTTTTAAGCTTATTTATTTCATAACTCACTAAATTGAGCTCAAATGAAATTGAAATTTTTATGTCACCTCACTCACATGTCAATTAAGACATTAGAGGAGAAAATGTGATTTTTCTGAATTTAATTTATTTATATAATTATTTTTAGTAGAAAATAAGGGTTTTCAAAGAAAATTCAACAACATGACCAAGGAAAGGTTTCTATCCTTAATAAAATTATGTGATATTCCTAATGACCAGAGAACCACTTGGACCAAATTTTGTGATTTTTTGTATTACATTTTATTTATTATAATTATTTTGAGTTTTAGAGTATTAATTAATTTTGAAATAAAATAAAATTTGAAAAAAAGATTTTATATTTTTCTTAAATTTCTTTGACCACAAGGAGTCTAGAAAAAACAATTTATAATTTTTTGATTTTTCCTTGATTTATTAGAATTATTTTAGTGAAAGAGGTTGAAAATTCATTTTTTAATATTAAAATTTACATTAAGCCTTTAAAATTCAATATCTTATCCTAGGGACTTAGGAAAAATATTTGGTTTGTTCCTAAATGATTAGGAGTTAAAATGTGATATTTTTATGATTTTTAATATTTTTATGATTTTTATTATTTTTTAATTATTAAAATATTAAAATATTGTGAAAAAATCAACTTTTTTAGAAAATTTCAATTTTAATTTTGCTTAACGCCCATAATATTAGAGAAGCTCCAAAACCATTTTTGTGAATTTTTGAAAAGTATTTTTGGAGTTATGAATTTTTAAAGTTCCATTTTACTTATGAGGCTTAATCAATCCATTTGGTGAGGTTAATCAAGTCCAATTGATTTTAATATTTTATGTAAGGTTCCTCTAACCCTAAAGAGTAATGGAGAATTATTTTTAAGTTAATTTGATGTGTGGTTAACCCTAATTAATTCAAATTCAATTTTAGGAGTTTAGGCCAATTAAGGTTATTATGAATGAATTAACTCAAAATATATTTTTCATAGGGTTCCTTGGTCCTAAGAAACATCACCAAATTCTTCTAGAATTTATTTTATAACATGCTAATTATTGGAATTAAAATACCTAAAACAGTGACATGAACTTGAAAAATCAATAACTTTTCACATAGATGGCCTCTAACCTTAAAAAATTCAAGGAATGTTCCCAAGATCAGAGGCTTCAAAAGCCCTATGGTCTCATGCCATGGTGAATTATCTATGCAATTGGAGAATCAAAACATTGGAAACAGTAAATAAATTATTAAAAATAAAATACTCATCCAATTAATTTGATTTTTTTCCACATTATTCTCCTCTGTTGACTGAGCAAGAGGGTATTTTTATTTTATTTTTGTGATTTTTTTATACAAAGATATGAATTTTTGAAGTTCAGGGCATTTAAATAATTCAAAAATACCCTAATTTCCTACTTATCCACGCGGCGCCGCGTCAACCTCGGCAGCTCCGAAAGCCCACGCGTCTCGCTGTGATTCAGCGCCGCCATCTGACTCAGCTCTCCAGGGGCCCGCGGTTCACATACCATTGCGCTGGCCGGCTTGATCTCGACCGTCCGCTCGATACACGCGCGATCCAACGACTCCTGGTCATCGTCTACGACTGGTGTGCACCGTGACCATCCACACTCAAACCCTAATATCTCTCTTGATTCTCAATGGATTTTTGAGTTCTTATACTCTATCGATTCGTTTTGAAGAGACGAACACTTCCATACGGTTTATAAACTATGAAATCAACCAAAACAAAATGGAGAATCGCTGGAAGCTCGGGAGAAAGAATGAGTTCATACCTTTGCTCAGAGAAGTGAAGCTTCGATCTGAGTGTTGTGTCACCTTCGATTGAGTCCAGGTAAGCTCCAGATGAAGTTTCGGCTCCGGGAATTGTCTAAGTATGAAAGTGACCAAGGCCGATCAAAAAGCTTGGAAGCTGGAAGCAATGGCTGGCCTGGTGAGGGGGGCTTTTGCTGGGGAACTACTCCTCTTGTTCTGGAGAAGGTGTAGGGTCAATCAATTTGAAGATTGACTCACTATGGTGAAGTGTCCTTTTTTTGGGTGGATTTTCAACTCAGAAATCGAGCTCGCAGCAGAGGGTTTTAGGGCTGGATTTCAGAGGGGATCAAGTTCTCTATGTCTGGAGAGGGATCTGGAGTGATTTTGGCAGAGTTTTGGTAAGGTTTTGGTTCAACTCTTCCTTTGGCCGAGAGGTGGTGGTGCTTAAATAGAGGTGGCTGGTGGGCCTCCCAAGGGGGTTTAATGGCTTGGATCCACTGCTCAGGGCAAGGGAAGAACAGCTGCAATGGTCATTGGGCATGGCACAGCTTAGCAAGTTCAAATTGAATTTTTGATTCAAATTAAGCCTCTCGGCCTAGTGTTTTCCGGCGGCTGTGGTGGCTGGCCGACCAGGCATGGATCACCCTCAGGGTCAGAGAGGTCAGTGCTTGAGTTTGGTGCCAACAATTGGCTTTGGACATGTGTAAAGGAGTTGGATTGAAATAGTATGGGGAGAAGGTCATTTTGGGTTCAAATGGGTCAACCCATGGTTTTGGGCTAGGTGCACCACCCAAGGCCTGGATTTAGGCTGAAAAGGTTCATTTGGGTCAGCGAAGATGAAATGGTATAGTCTCCATCAAGGATTAGGTGGCTAACTTGATTTAATGTGTATCATGGATGAGGTTAAAAAGGCTTAAGAAAGGCTTAAGAAAGGGGTCCCTCCATTTGCCATAAATGGTTTGGTGATGTGGAAAGTGGCTTCCAAGGCTTGCATATGGCTTATGCATGGCTTCATGGCTCAATGTGGCTTGGGGCAAAGCTTGGTCAATTACATGAAAAAGGGTTTTGAATTTTTAGAGATTTTGATGAAAAATTTCCATGGGGCCACATTTGGTTTGTTTAAATGATGAAATAAAACTTAGGGGTTGATTGTATCAAATGGATGACCAATGAAGATGTCATATGGGTTTTGAAATAGCTTTTGGGTCTTTTGAATTTTGGTGAAAATGGGCTTTTAAAGGCTTTATGGAAGTGGGTTTTAAGATTTTAAAATGGGCGTTTGGATGAAAGTTAGTGTTTTGTTTATGGGGGTGTTAGGAAGGTTTTAGAAAAAATTTGGGGCCAATTGGAGTTGAATTGGGTTGGTTTGAGCTAGGTTTAGATCATGGGCCAAAATTGGGCCTTACGCTTGAAATTGAAATTGAGCCCAAATGTCAATCAAATTGGAGTTGGATTTGGTCTAAATTGATATTAGGGATATTGAATTGAAGTTTATAATTGAATTGGACCAAAATTGAGGTCAATTGGAGTGATTTGGTTTGACATTGGGTTCACTTGGGTTAAAAATGGGTCAAATTTGGGGTTTTGGTAAAAGTGGGGTAAATTGGCAAAATTGGCCCATGGTGTAGTTGAACAAAATGAAATTGGAAATATTTGGGATTTTCTGAAATTTTTTGGGAGTTTTCTGAATTTTTGGATTTTTGGGGTAAAAGGGTATTTTGGTAATTTTGAGGGGTTTAGGGGTTTTTTTGGAAATATTGGTATTTTTGGACAAAGATGGTCAATTTGAATGGTGGAAAGTGTTTAGGATTGATTTTGAGGGATCTAGGGTAATTTAGGCAATTTTGCAAATTTTGGGTCATTTCAAGGGTATTTGGTAGGTTTTGTGGGTCCGGGGCCCCGTGGATCAAAAATTGAAATTTCGAAAAAAAGAAGATTGATTAAATGTGAGTAAAATGGAATCATTTTAGTTGAGCCATGAAGCCATATTAAGCCCATATAAGCCATGAGAGGACTCATTTGAGGCATTCACTATGTTGTTCCTAACCCTCTTAGCCAGGGGCTTAGGGGTTAAGGACCATCCATATGAATTACCTGCATGAGTCGAGAAGTCAAGTTGGGTGAGAGTGTGGTTTTAGGACTTGGAATGTGTGTGAGAGTGTAGTGTATGTGCAAGTCAACCCTCACTAGACCAGGCCATCCAGGGTATTCCTAAGGCCAAAAAGTTCTATAAGGAACTCATCCTTTAAACCTCCACATTTGATTTCAACCCTCTAGGTGATTAGGGGTTTACAATCAAGCTTGTGGGGTTTGCAAGGAGTTAAGAAGTGTTTGAATTTCTAAGTGGTGGGTTCCATTTCTAGTCCTCTAAGATTAGTCAAAGGAAAAGCCTAAGGCTAGATCCTAAGTACTAAAGAGAGGAGCAAGAGACATCATCAAAAATGAGTTCAACAGTTGTGATTGACCTTTTGTCCATTGTCGAGGTAAGACACCATGTTGAATTAAATTTTGAACACAGGGAGAGTACCACTCAAAAGGAAATTCCATTAATTCAGATGAAGTAACATCTTCAAATTGTACATCATTTTCGCTTTGGAAGAAGAAGCACCACGGTAAAACTTGATTGGTTTAGTACCACCACCATGCACTTCCTTGACCACCATACCCTCGATCTTATTAGAATTGATCGGGGTTAGGGTCATAGTGTGTACGTAATGGTTAATCTTCTCGTACATTGATTTGTATTCTTCATTCTTTTCATCTTCGAGAGAGATCTTGAACTGGGGTTTCTTTTGATTTACTACCGTTGCTTCTTTTTTAATTTCTTCTTCTTCGGAACTGGTCTCCCAATCAACGTCGATGACTGGTTACTTCTGTCCAACTGTTCTAATGTCTCTTCCATGACCCCATCCCCGGCCTCGACCTCGGGTGCGAGTTCTGGAGAAACCTTCACCATCTCACCGTGAGAGAGTGGTGAGTAACTGTTAGACTAGAATTTCAGGTTCTTCATCGTATTACACTTCTTTTGCTTCATTTGGTATGACATTTCTGAAGAAGATTGTTTTCCTCAGAGGCACGTAATAGGCTGCATCTTCATGAATTCCAATTTCATGCACGGAGAATGGTTGCAAGTCACCTTTGATACGCTGTTCTCCTCCTTCGTAATACTTTATGCAAGGGTGTAAAGACGACGATACCATCCGATTTTCATGGATCCATGGCCGACCCAGTAGAGCGTTGAATGATGTTTCAGAATCAATTATGTGGAATTTTGCGGTTGTTTTTGCTAAATCACCGGTCTTCATCAGTAATGTTATCGATCCAAGAGCTCTTTCTCCTTTCTGATTAAACCCTCTTAATAACATCTTGTCTGCTTCGAGGTCACGAGCATCAATTTCCAAATACGCTAACGTTCGAAGGCTCATTATGTTGATTGATGCTCCCGGATCAACCAACACCCTGGAGAGCGTAAACTTTCCAATAGTGACTGAAATGTACAACGGTTGATTGTGATCAGCTGTTCCCACTAATAGATCATTGTCCGTGAAGGTAACACCTCACTGTTCTTTTAACGATCAAACCTCATCGAAGGAATTACCGACCATTTGAGCTAAACAAATCTTTAGATCAAGCTGAGCCTTGATCAGAGCTTCCCTCATCTCCTTTGACAGGATCAGAACGTCGTATATGTTTAGTTTGGCTGGTAGCTTTCTAAGATGGGCTAGCATGTTATAATCCACTTTATTACCATGTTCCTCAGTTTCTTCCCGAATGGGTAATGCTTCTGCCGGGGTTGGCTCCTCCTGAGCAACCACCTGCTTTCCTTTATCCTTTGGACCCATTCTAGGAGGTAGAACTTTTCTGCTTCTTAGGTTGACTTCAGTCCCTTGTTCTGAGTCTGTTGTTGGATCTGCTGATGTTTCCCCTTAAATTGGAACAACTAGCTCTTCTAGAGTTCCTTCGAAATCTGATGACTAATTTTATTGCAATTAGAGCTCCTCGAAATTCACAAATGGACTCGTTGCTTATTGATCTTTTGTAGCCATCCTTGTGAACGTCTTCTCCTTCGTCTTGGTCATTGAGGTTTAATATGATTTAAAAATCGTTATTTATATCGGAATCGAGATCCGAATTAGCTTGGTTTTCGTTAGTTATGTAATCGTTAGAAACAGTCAAAATGTAGCCAACACCAAAACTCTTATCATTATAAGATCCCACCGGGGCGAGCAAATAATCATACAGAGTCAGAGGTTCGAGGGATTTCTCCCCCGAATCGGAAACAATTATCCTAGGATAAGCAGCCCCTAGTCTACTCTTTGGAGCCTCGGTTTTCTTTTTCTACGATCTTCTACTCCTTCTGGGGCTGTTCTTCGATCGCAAGCGATAGCACCGGCTCGGCAGGTTTCAAACTTTGAGTTGAAGGGCGCACCGAAGCGGTCTGGATATGATCCAAAATTTTCTTTGAAGACTTTGTCCAGACGGTACTCAATCCATCATGGGTCGTGTAAGGGTCTATCAGAACAATAGGAAAGGGTCTATCAGAACAATAGGATCCGTTGAAATAACATTGATAGAACCTCCCTTTTGGGGTTCCTCAGTTTCTGGCACTTTGTCCATTAGTGTGAAGAGGGTGACGTCAGCGAACTTAATATCTGTATTGTCGAATCCTTGTCCAAAACAGATGATTCCATTGTCGGGCAGTTCATCCTTATAGCACGGCGAAGTCCATTCCATCGGTGAAGGAGAAAATTAACTTTGGGGCAATCATTTTCTGCAGTGTAGATTCCAAATGTCAGTCCCGAATTATGCTTCCTTTTGTCGCAAAACTTAGGATGAAAAAGAAAGAGTCCGAACACATTCCCGTTTATCTTAATATATTTATGATTTTTAAGAGAATTCTTTTATTAGAAGGTTGTTTATTAGAGGATTTGTTTGTTAGGAACAAATTGATTAAAGGTATAGAAAAAGTAAAGGACCCGATTCAGAATTGGAAAGGAAGAGAAAGTCTCGTAAGACTTCTCAACCCGAAGGACCGCTCCTAAGCTAACACCTATCGGGGTCCACCCCACCTCAGAAAAGAGGTAAAAGGATTTCAGAACCTCTTTGTTTAGGGGTGTCTAAACAGAGGCTCCTAAATCCGAGAGAAGTTGGCTATACCCGTTCAAGATAGAAATGAACGTGGTATGCCAACGGAAAGAATGGTAGTTTGCTACACTAGGGACATGGATACACTACCGATTTATGAAAGCAAAACCATCTGATCAAAATGGAGAGAGGAACCAGTCCCCAGCGGAGTCGCCATAAATTGTACGGCTTATTTTTTAGGTTATGTGTTTTGAAAAGGGGTCGCCTACAGAAATTATCGGTGAATTTTTTAGATTTTAAATTTAATTTAAATATATATATAATTTAGAAAGTATTATTTTATTTTCAAAATAATTTTGAGTTTGAAAATTTTAAGATATGAAATCAAACTGATCTCACGTCCCAAATAGTTTATATAAACGAGCACCGCACCACAAACCGTATATCTATCCCGAAGAATAGTACACTATCGCTCGATTATGGGGCTCGGTTAAATAAACTAGAAGATTTGTGACATCCTTTTGGTCTACGAACCAACTTTATAAGCTGATAAGTTCCCCTGCTTAATATAAAGAAATTAAGCAGGGTTTATATTACATGGGTTCTTAAAGTTCATTATAAGGGCAAGCCCCTATAGTTGATTACATCTTAAATGACGGGAATCATTTAAGAAAACTCTCAATAATTATCAGTGGTTTTGCTCTCAAGAAATTCAAAGTTTAAGGTTTTCAAACAATTGGATTTTGGAAATTTCAAATGGTAATGGATCAAATTTGGAACAGTTAATTTCAGGAGTCCAAATGAAGAGAAGTAGGAGAAGCTGAGGATCCAAGAAGAATCTGAATCTTGGCAACTTCCCAAACTATCCTATGGTTTGGCTTCAATTTGAGAGTTTATTTAATGTTGTAGTCATGCCAATTTTAATTAATTAGGACTTATGCTTGTATGATATGATCACAGAAATAGCCTCGAAGATGTGAGGGTTTATGTCGTACCAAACGACTACCTCAGAGTCCTAAGACCGGTTAGGGCTTAATTTACATGACATGATCATGCAAATGCCTAACAAAGAGTTGAGGATTTATGTTACACTAGGCAAACTACTTCGAAGTCCTATGGCTTAGTTATTTAATTCTAAGAAAGGTTTAGCTGGTGTAGATCCCAGTTTTCTGAAGTAGATGGCCGTGCTGCCCACTATGCTCCAAGCTCCTTATTGTTGCAGAGGTTTAGTTTTAGAAGGTGAAAATCAGGAGATGAGAGAAGTGTTTTTGTTTAGAAATCTTAAAGTCCAAATATTTTTAATATTTTAATTAAAACAAATCTTAAAGTTGTTTAAACAGAACCGATTAAGATCCCACGGTTCTGTCATCCCGGCACCGTTATTTTCGTCAAATTCACTTGGTCCAGATGAATTTGCTAAACTCAACTGAATGAGTTCCACACTTTCATTTAGACCATGGGAAATTCTGTCAGCAACACATGGGTTACATCATCTGAGTTATTCCCAATCATTCAACGAGACGTTTTAATTTAGTTGCAATTGTAGTTTTGTTGTTCTGTTTGTGATTAAATTTTGAGTTGTTTTATTTTTTGGATTATTGTGGCGGTGAATTTTATCTTGTAGTGACTTTTAATTTAGTTTTGGGTTTCAGTTTTGTAACTATCCTAAAGGTTTCATTTTTCATGCAATAATCTTGTTTAACATGCAAGAAAAAGTAAAGTGCAATGCATGTAAGTAAATTGCAATAAAGTAAATTACAATAAAATAAAAGCGTACCTGAAAGGTCTTCCCATCATCCCAAGCTGCACTTAAAACACATGTTAAGGCATTTAAATATTTCAACAAGTACCTAGGTAAAGCTAAGGGAAGGTTCTGGTTGTCTACCAAGATCATAATCCTATAACTAGTCATTTCCTATGACGACTAGGTTCTTGTGTTTTATTTATGTATGATTTTCTTCACTAAAGAACAATTAAGTTCAACTGTTCTTCTAAAACATCTCAACATATTGAGAAAGTGCATAGGACGAGTCCTAAACATCTTTTCAATACTTCCGAGATTATTGTGAGTCCAAGTAAATTTAGTTGCACAGGTAAATTAATCATCCAGGAGTTCAGTTAAGTTTTGTCTCTTGCTCAGTGAACTTGGACATTTGATTACCTGATGAATGAAGTGACATCTCACTTAATACTCCATTTAAGAGTTATAATAATTAAAGCCTTTAGGGCAAGTTGGTTTGTGGAGAATTTTAATCATTCTTAATTTGAAGTTCGAGTTAATGGTTTAAAGTGATTTAGTTTAATTATGAGGTTTTAATTAATAATTTTAAGTTTGGAATAGTGTTCAAATTATTTTTGGTTTAAATCTTTATACTTTAAGTGATCTTAATATTTTAAATTAATCTTCGTGTTTCAAATTCACTTAGATTATTCATATATCTTAATGATTCGTTTAGGTTAATTATGATATTTTAGGTTAATCTTGATTAGTTTGATTTTTTATATTCTTAATTATGAATTGTCTTAATATTTCAAATTTGTTTTACTTTTATTATCGAGTGATGTTAATTAATATAATTTAAATTTGATTTAGTTGAATTTAACTTAATTTAATTTAATTTAATTTAATTGTTAAAATGTTAATTTAATTTAATTTTAATTTTAATTTAATTTTTACTTGATTTAATTTAATTGTTAAACCACTTAATATTTTGAGCTTTCCTTTAATTTAAGGGTTATTTTTCTTTAATTTTTAATTTACTTAGTTTGGATTATCATTTTTATCTTAATTAAGAGTAAAATATTATTGAAGTGATTTATTTAGTGATTTTTTTTATTAAAGAATTAATATCCTCTCAAGTTATATCCCTATTTTTAATAATTCAAATTTTCATTAATCTTCCAAAATTTAAATTGTTTAAATAATTAAAGTTTCATTTTTGGTTTATTAAAAGTGATTAATGGGTTCCTACCCTTTTAATTTCCCAAAGTTTCAATCATCCAAGAAAGATAAAATCAAATATTTTATCCTCCATTTTAATTAAACCTAAAATTTTAATAAAGGGGTTTAAATTCTTTAATTACCTTTATGCCCTTTTAGGCTTATTTATTTCATAACTCACTAAATTGAGTTCAAATGAACTTGAAATTTTTATGTCACCTGACTCACATGTCAATTAAGACATTAGAGGAGAAAATGTGATTTGTCTGTATTTAATTTATTTATAGAATTATTTTTAGTGAAAAATATGGGATTTCAAGGAAAATTCAACAACATGACCAAAGTAAGGTTTCTGTCCTTAAGAAAATTATGAGATGTTCCTAATGACCAGAGGACCACTTGGACCAATTTTGGTGATTTTTTAAATTACATTTTATTTATTATAATTATTTTGAATTTTGGAGTGTTAATTAATTATAAAATAAAATTAAAGTTGAAAAAAAGATTTTATATTTTTATTAAATCTCTCTGATCTCAAGGAGTTCAAAAAAACAAATTTTATAATTTTCTGATTTTTTTTTGATTTATTGGAATTAATTTAGTGAAAAGGTTGGAAAATACATTTTTTAATATTAAAAATTATTTTGAGCCTTTAAAATTCAATATCTTAACTTAGAGACTTAGAAAAAATATTTGGTTGGTTTTTAAGTGATTAAGAGTCAAAATGTGACATTTTTATGATTTTTATTATTTTTGTGATTTTTATTATTTTTTAATTATTTAAATATGAAAAATATCATTAAAATGAAAAATTTTAGAAAATTCTAATTTTAATTTTTATAGACTCCTCTAATATTAGAGAGCCCACAAAACCAATTTGGTGAATTTTTTAAATTTATTTTTGGGGTTATGAATTTTTAAAGTTTAATTTTGATCATGTGGCTTAATTAATTCATTTAGTGGGGCTAATCATTTCCAATTGACTTTAAATTTTTATGCAAAGTTCTCTATATCCTAAAGATCAATGGAGAATTGATTTCAATTTATTTTGATGTGTGGTTAACCCTAATTAATTTAAATTTAATTTTGAGTATTTAGGCTATCTAGGGTTATTCTTAATGAATTAAGCCTAACCATAATTATCCTAGGGTCCTCTAGTCCTAAAAAACTTCTCCAAATTTTTCTATAATTTATTGAGCAATATGCTAATTATTGGAATTAAAATACCAAAAAAGTGACATAAACTTGAAAAATACATAACTGTCATAGAGATAGCCTCTGACCTTGAAAAATTCAGGGAATGTTTCTAAGATCAGAGGCTTCTAAGCCCTATGGTCTCATGTCATGGTGAATTGTGTATGCAAATAGAGAATTAAAATACTCAAAATAGTAAATATTAATTAAAAATAAATTACTCATCAAATTAACCCAATTCTTTTTCCACATTGTTCTCCTCTGTTCAATGAGCAAGAAGGTATTTTATTTTATTTTTGTGATTTTTCTATGAAAAGTTATGATTTTTTGAAGTTTATGTTCAAAAATAAATCAAAAATCCAATTTCCCTCTCAAACTATCACTATCAAGGGGGCCACGTGTCGCTCCGTGATTGGCTGGTGCGTTTCTGCTTATGGATGAAGCTCTCATCCAACTGCATCTCGGCCATCCGTGCGATACACATGTGATCGGACGGCTACTGCTCCTCTCTCCTAGTTCTATTCACCCAAAACCGTCTACCTTTAAACCTTGATATCTCACTCGTGTCTCAACGAAATTGAGTAAAATTTTTTTATAAAATGATCATCTAATTGAGTAGCACACATCTATATGGTGATGATATACTTAAAGCATGTGAATATTTACAGAAATTTAAAATAAGCTCGGTTAGAGGAGAAAAAATTTGATACCTTTGTCTAAGAGGTGAGGCCTCAATTGGAAATGGTTGGATTGAGCTTAGGAGTGCTTGGAGAAGCTTTGGAAATAATTTGGCAGAGTTTCCCCAAGTTAATCTTTTGCATCTCTTCTCTTTGGCCATGAATGGAGCTTAAATAGAGCAGTTTAGGTTCAAATTGGTCAAAGCATGAGGTTGAGCTTGGTTCACCTTTCAATGGTCTGATTTGGGCTGAGAAAAGCTCCCTTAATTCAGCTTGATTAGTGGGGAGAAGTCACAATCCAAGTACAATTAGGCTTAAGCATGGGTTAGGGGAGACATGGGAGTGCTTAATTACTTTAAGGAAATCAAGAAAGAGACTCCTCCTCTTGCCCAATATGGTATGGTCACATGAACACCACTCACATGGCTTGCATGGGGCTTAAGGATGGCTTCATGTCTAGCCTTATGGCTTGTTCATGGCTTGGTCAATTTTCATGAAAAAGGTTATTTGGAATTTTTTGAAAACATTGGATTTTTTGATTGGTTTTGTCATGATGCTATTTTGGTTTAATCAAAATGATGAGTTTTTGACTTAGGGATGATTTAAATCATAGGGAATGATGAGGGAAAATTTTATGTGGGCTTTAGAATGAAATTTGGGCTTTTGATATTGTTGGAAGTGGGCTTTTAAAAAGGTTTAAGGAGGTGGGATTTTAGGTTTGAAAACAAATTGGTAGATGGAAATTTTGTAAAATATTTGGTCAAACAAATGTTGGGTTTAGTTTAGGGATGTGTCATGAGTTATTTGGAACAAATTTGAAGTGATTGTGAATTGAATTAGGTTTAATTTGGGTCTTTTTGGTAAAGGGGCCAAAGTGGGTCAAATTGGGCTAACTTGGTTTAAGGTTGGGCTAATGTTGGATTTGATGTAAAATTAATGTTGAGAAATGTTTATATGGTGTAACAAATAGTTTTCAATTTGGTTGGGCTTTAATTTTGGGATTTGGGCCTATTTAGGTTAGGTTTGGGTTTAGGCCAATTTAGGGTATTTTGACTCTGGGTTAGGTTTGGGTGGAGTTTAGGTTCAAATTTGGGGCAAATCTTGTTAGTGTTTTGTTTGTGAGGATATTAGGAAGGTTTAGGAAAAGATTTGGGGCTAATTGGAGTTGAATTGGGTTGGTTTGGGATAAGTTTAGGTCATGGGCCAAAATTGGACTTTAAGCTTCAAATTGGAATTGGATCCAAATGTTAATAAAATTGGGCTTGGATTTGGTCTAAATTGATATTGGGGATATCGAATCGAAGTTTAGAATTGGATCGGATCAACATCGAAGTTAATTATAGTGGTTCGGTTCGACATCGGGTTCACTTTAGAGTTAAAAATGAGTCAAATCGGGGTTTTGGTAAAAGTGGGTTCAATCGACAAAATTGGCCCATGGTGTAGTTGAACAAAATGAAATTGGGAATATTTGGGATTTTTGAAATTTTTTGAGAATTTTTGAATTCATGGATTTTTCGTTAAAAGGGCATTTTGGGTATTTGGAGGGTATCGAGGGGTATTTTTGGAAATTTTGGTATATTTGGCTAAGGATGATCAATTTGAATGGTGGGAAATTTTTAGGATTGGTTTTGAGAAATTTTGGATAATTTAGGCAATTTTGCAAATTCGGGTAGATTCAAGGGCATTTGGTTGGTTTGGTGGGTGTAGGGCTCTCGAGATCAAAAATCGAAATTTTGGAAAAATGAAGATTGATCAAGTTCGAGTAGAATGGAATTACTTTGGTTGAGCCATGAAGCCATATCAAGCCTATAAGAGCCATGAGAGGACTCATTTCGAGGCATTCACTATGTTGTTCCTAACCTTCTTAGCCAAGGGCTTAGGGGTTGAGGACCATCCATATGGATTACCTACATGAGTCAGGAAGTCAAGCTAAGTATGAATGGTTTTAGGATTTGGAATGTGTTTGAAAGTGTAATGTGTGCAAGTCAATCCTCACCGGACCAGGCCACCCAGGGTAGTCTTAAGGCCAAAGAGTCCTATAGTGAACTCATCTTTTAAACTTCCACATTTGATCTTAACCCTCCATGTGACTTAGTGGTTTACAATCAAACATATGGGGTTTGCAGGGAGTTAAGAGGTGTTTAAATTTCTAAGTGGTGGGTTCCATTTCTAGTCCTCTAAGATAGTCAAAAGGAAAGCCTAAGGCTAGATCCTAAGTACTAAGGAGAGAGAAGAGAAAAGACCTCATCAAAAATGGGGTCAACAGTCCACTAGAGTTTTGTTCGGTTTCTATTGCTCCATCACTAGATCACCGATAGTGATGTGGTGTTGAGCCCCGGTAAACCACTTAACGAAGAGGCTTTCCAATTCTGAAAAGTCTTGACTGAACCATTCGGAAGTTCTGCATACCAATCAAAGGCAATCCCTAACAAACTGCTGACGAACTGATGGAAGAGTAAAGCATCACTTCCACCGGCATTGCAGAAACTAGCACGAAAATGTGCAACATGCTGCCGGGGTTTCCCGTACCATCAAAAGTCTTCGAACGTAGGTGGTACGAAGCCTTTCGGTATCGGACCGCATCAAATTCTTCGGTGGTAAGGTCTACCCGTCTAAATAGATGTCCCGCTCTGGGATCGTGCTAAGGCTTCTCGCACTCGCCGTTCCGCCATGTTCTCGATATCCTTCGGGAATCATGCTTTGTGCTTCTTTGGTTGTTCATCTCCGTTGACGGATGTGATTTCGTTTCCTCCATCTGCAATGTGAATGACCTTCGGGGGTGTTTCCTTCTGTGGTTGAAGCTGACTCTGGAGAGTGGCTAAAGCGGCATCCATCTCTTCCATCCTCTTTGCCCTCTGAGAAATCGTATCATCTTTCTCTTGAAAACATGCTCTCATTACTTCTGGTTCATCTCTTTCTGAGGATGATGGAAATCCTTGCAGAGCTGACGACGCTCTGGTCTCGACCATATTGATCTCGGCATACTCGTCATCCATGAACTTGTCGGCATATTTTTAGGTTATGTATTTTGAAAAGGGGGTCGTCTACAGAAATTGTCGGCGAATTTTCATATTTTAAATTTAATTTAAATATATATATAGTTTAAAAGATAACACTTGATTTTGAAAGTAATTTTAAGTTTAAAAGTTTTAAGATATGAAATCAAACCGATCTCACATCCTAAATAGTTTATATAAACGAGCATCGCATCACAAACCGTATATCTATCCCGAAGAATAGACACACTCGCTTAACGATGGGGCTCGATTAAATAAACTAGAAGATTTGTGACATCCTTTTGGTCTCGCGAACCAATTTTATAAGCCGATAAGTTCCCCGCTTAATATAAATGAATTAAGCAGTGGTTTATATTACCTGGGTTCTTAAAGTTCCCTATAAGGGCAAGCCCCTATAGTTAATTACATCTTAAATGACGGGAATTATTTAAAAAAAACTCTTGATAATGATTAGTGGTTTTGCTCTCAAGAATTTCAAAGTTTAAGGTTTTCAAAGGATTAGATTTTGAAAATTTCAATAGGGATCAGCTCAAATTTGAAACAATTTTATTTTAAGAGTCCAAAGAAAGAGAAGTAGAAGCTGAGGATCCAAGAAGAATCTTGGCAACTTCTCAAACTATCCTATTGTTTAGCTTCAATTTAGGAATTTATTTAATTTTCTAATCCTGCTAATTTTATTTATTTAGGACTTATATTTGTATGACATGATCACACAAATAGCCTCGAAGATGTGAGGGTTTATGTCGTACCAAACGACTACCTCGGAATCCTAAGATTAGTTAGGGCTTAATTTACATGACATGATCGTGCAAATGCCTAACGAAAAGTTGAGGATTTATGTTGCAATAGGCAAACTACCTCGAAATCCTATGGCTTTATTGTTTAGTTGTAAGAAAGTTTTGCTGATGTAGAATTGTTTTGCTGATAATGATGGCCAAGCAGCCCACCATGCTTCGAGCTCCTTGTCGTTGCAGAGGTTTAGTTTTAGATGTCATAAATCGGGAGATGAGAGAAGTGTTTTGGTTTAGAGAGAATCTTAAAATCCAAGTGTTTTTTTTAACATTTTAATTAAAACAAATCTTAAAGTTATTTAAACAGAACCGATTAAGATCCCACGGTTTCATCATCCCGGCACCGTTATTTTCATCGAATTCACTTAGTCCAGATGAATTTGCTAAACTCAACTGAATGAGTTCCACACTTTCATTTAGACCGCGGGAAATCCCGTTAGCAACACGTGGGTTACATCATCCGAGGTATTCCCTATCATTCAATGAGACGTTTTAATTTAGTTAAAGTTGTAGTTTTGTTGTTCTGTTTGTGATTAAATTTTGAGTTGTTTTATATTTTGAATGTTGTGGCGGTGAATTTTATCTTGCAATGACTTTTAATTTAGTTTTGGTTTCAGCTTTAAGGACTATCCTAAAGGTTTTGGTTTTCATGCAATGAGCCTTGTTTATCATGCAAGAAAAGTAAAGTACAGTGCATGTAAGTAAATTGCAATAAGGTAAATTGCAATAAAATAAAAGGGTACCTGGAGGGTCTTCCCGTCATCCCGAGCTGCACTTAAAACACATATTAAGACATTTAAATGTTTCAACAGGTACCTAGGTAAAGCTAAGGGAAAGGTTTTGGTTGTCTACCAAAGTCCTAATCCTATAGCTAGTCATCTCCTATGACGTCTAGGTTCTTGTGTTTTGGTTTAAAGATGATTTTCTTCATCAAAGAACGATTAAGTTCAATTGTTCTTATAAACATCCCATCATATTGAGGAAGTGCTTTAAGACGAGTTTTAAACATCTTTTCAATACCTCTAGGATTGTTTTAAGTCCAAGAGAATTTAATTATACAAGTGAATTAACCATCCAGGAGTTTAAGTTTTATTCTCTCGCTCAGCTGAACTAGACATTTGAATATCCTATAAGTGAAGTAACACTACACTTCGATACTTCATTTAAGTATAATAATAAGAGCTTTAAAAGGGCAAATCAACTTATTAAGTATTTTAACGATTTAAACTTAATGATTTAATTTTAATTTCGACTTAATAAAAAAAATTAGTTTAAGTTCGAATAGTGTTCAAGTTATTTTAGATTTAATTCTTAATGATTTCATTTAGGTTCAACTTAATTTTAATTTAATTTATTTTAATTTTAACATAATTTGATTTGATTTTGATTTTAATTTAATTTGGTTTAATTTAATTTAATTTAAATTTTAATTTAATTTAATTTAATTTTAATTTTAATTTAATTTAATTTATTTTTAATTTAATTTAATTTCAATTTAATTTTAATTTAATTTTAATTTAATTTAATTTAATTTAATTTTAATTTTAATTTAATTTAATTTAATTTAATTTTAGTTTAATTTTAATTTGGATTATTATTTTAATTTTTTTTTAATTAAGAATTAAGTATTATTGAAGTGATTTATTTAGAGATTTTTTAAATTAAAGAATAAATATCCTCTTAATAATATCCCAACTTTAATAATTACAATTTCTATTATTCTTCCAAAATTTCAATTAATTAATTAATTAAAGTTTTATTTTAATTATATTTCGAAATGGTTAAGTAGGTTTCTACCCTCAATCATTTAAGTTTCAATCATCCAAAATCAGCTTTAAAATCAAATATTTTACCCTCCCTTAAATCTCCTCGACCTCAAGCAGCTTCGTAGAAATAAATTTTATAATTTTTTAATTTTTCTTTGATTTATTAGAATTATTTTAGTGGAAATATTAAAGAAAATCATTTTTTAATTCAAAAATTGTTTTAGGCTTTTGAAATTTAATATCTTATCCTAGAGACTTAGGAAAAATATTTGGTTTGTTCCTAAGTGATTAGGAGTTAAAATGTGACATTTTGGTGATTTTTAATATTTTTATGATTTTTATTATTTTTTAATTATTAAAAATATTAAAATAATGATAAAAATCAATTTTTTTAGAAAATTAAAATTTTAATTTTCCTAAGTTTCTCTGATATCAGAGAAGTTTCAAAACCATTTTTGTGAATTTTTTAAAAGTATTTTGTGAGTTATGAATTTTTAAAATTTAATTTTATCCATTTTGCTTAAGAGGCTTAATCAACCCATTTGGTGAGGCTAATCAAATCTAATTGACTTCAAATTTTTATGTGATGTTCCTCTAATCCTAAAGATCAGTGGAGAATTATTTTCAAGTCAATTTAATGTGTGGTTAACCCTAATTAATTAAAGTTCAATTTTGGGTATTTAGGCCAATTAGTGGTCGTTCCATGCGAATTAACTCAAAACCTATTTTTCCTAGGTTCCTCTGGTCATAGAAACATTATCAAATTTTCCTAGAATTTATTTCTCAACATGCTAATTATTGGAATTAAAATACTCAAAACTGTGACATGCAATTGAAAAATCAATAACTTCTCATAGGGATGGCCTCTGACCTTGGAAAATTCAGGGAATGTTCCCAAGTTCAGAGGCTTCAAAAGCCCTTTGGTCTCATGCCATGGTGTATTGCCTATGTAAATGGAGAATTAAAACAATGCAGAGAGTAAATAAATCCTTAAAAATAAAATACTCAATGAAATTACTTGATTTCTTTTCCACATTATTCTCCTCTGTTCACTGAGCAAGAGGGTATTTTTATTTAGTTTTAGAATTTTTCTACACAAAGTTATGCATTTTGGAAGTTCTGGATATTTAATAAATAAGAAAAATCCCTAATTTTCTACTTATCCAAGCGGCGCCACGCAATCCTTGGCAGCTTCGAAAGACCACGCGGCGCGCTCTCATTCGACGCCGCCATCTGAGTCAGCTGCCACGAGGCTCGCGGTTCATGTATCGTCTCCTGGTCCGACGCCATCTGAACCGTCCGCTCGATACACATGTGATCCAACGGCTCCCAGTTATCGTCTACGACTAGTGTGCCCCCGTGACCGTCCACCTTCTAGCCCTAATATCTCCCTCATTTCTCAATGAATTTTTATGTTGTTATGCTCTATGGATTATTCTTGAAGAGACGAACACATCCATATGGTAAACATGCATTGAAATCGATTCATATCAAATTGAGAATCTCTAGAAGCTCGGGAGGAAGAGAGAGCTCATACCTTTGCTCGCAGAAGTGAAGCTTCAATCCGAGAGCTGTGACACGTTCGATCGGGTCCAAGCAAGCTCCGGATGAAGTCTCTCGGCTCGGTGAATCGCCTAGGTACAAAAGTGACCACGCCCGATCACAAAGCTTGGAGGCCGGAAGCAATGGCCGGCCCGGTGAGGGGGCTTTTGCCGAGGAACTTTTCCTCTCGGTCTCGGTGAAGGTGTAGAGTCAATCAATTTCGTGATCGACTCACCGTGGTGAAGTGTCCCGGTTTTGGGCTTAAATTTCAACTCCGAAATCGAGCTCACAGAGAGGAAATGGCAGGGGGATTTCAGTAGGGATCAAGTTCTCCAAGTGTGGAGGAGAGTCCGGAATGATTTTGGCAGAGTTTTTGTATGGTTTGTTTCAGCACCTTACTTGGCCGAGCGGAGGTGGTGTTTAAATAGGGCTGGCTGGAGGGCGGAGAGTTGAAGGCTTGGATCAGCTGCTTAGATCAAGGGAAGAACAGCCATGACAGCCATTGGACATGGGGCAGCTCAGCAAGATGGAATTTCAATGTTCGTCTCCTTCCAAGGTCTCGACCATGGTGTTTTCCACGGCCGTGGTGGTAGTCGGCTGTGCATGGGTCACCATCTCGACTCGTGGAAGTCGTGGCCGGGGTTCGGTGAAGTGAATCGGCTTTGGACATGTGTAAAGGAGTTGGCTCTAAGTGGTATGGGGATAAGGCCATTTTAGGCTTGGTTTGGTGAACTCATCCAAATGGATTGGGTTCACTCTCCCATAACCTGATTTTGGGCTAAGGCAATCAGTTGGGTCAACCTCCCATGTGTGATGGAGTCTCCATCAAGGATTAGGTGGCAAAACATGGTTTAGTGTGTGCCATAGATATGACTAAAAAGGCTTAATGAAGGATTAGGAAAGGGGGCCCTCCTTTTGCTATTAATAGCTTGGTCACATGTCAAACCCCTCATAGCTTCACATGGGGCTTAAGGATGGCTTCATGGCTCTTATATGGCTTGGGAAAAGTTGGCTTCGTTTCATGGAAATAGGTTTAAGGAATTTTGGTATTTTGGTGTAAAATTTAGATGGTTTGTCATATGTCTTTGTTTAGAAAGTTTTGATTGCTGATTTAGGTCTTAGGAGTGATTTTAATTAAGTGAGGATGAGATGAGGTTGTAATGTGGGCTTTAGGATGGGCTTGGGCTTTTGAGTTTGGTTAGGAATGGGCTTTTGAATGTCTTTTGGAAGTGGGATTTTAGATGAAAATTTTGCAAAGGGCCATGCCAAATAAATGTCGGGTTTAGTTTAAGGATGTGTCATGAGTGTTTTGGATCAAACTCGAGGTGGTTTGGAATCGAATCGGGTCTAAATCGAGTCTCTTTAGATGATAGGGTCAAAATAGGTCAAAATGGACTAACTTGGGCTAAGGTTGGGCTAATGCTAAAATTGATGTAAAATTAACATTAAGAAATGTTTATGGGAGTGTTTCAAAGAGGTTTCAACTTTGGTTGGGTTTTGATTTTGAGATTTGGGCCTATTTGGGTTAGGTTTGGGTGTAGGCCCATTTAAGGGATTTTGGGTTTGGGTTGAATTTGAGTAGGGTTTGGGTCCAAATTTTGGGCCAATTATGTTAGTGTTTTGTTTTTTGGGATGTTAGGGAAGGTTTAGTAAAGGTTTGGGGTTAATTGGAGTTGAATTGGGTTGGTTTGGGCTAAGTTTGGGTCATGGGCCAAAATTGGGCCTTAAGCTTAAAAGTGAAATTAGATTCAAATGTCAATCAAATTGACTTGGATTTGGTCTAGATTGATATCGGGGATATTGAATTGAAGTTTAGAATTGAATTGGACCAAAATTGGGGTCAATTGAGGTGATTTGGCTTGACATTGGGTTCATTCTGGGTTAAAATGGGTCAAATTGGGGGTTTTGACAAAAGTGGGGTAAATTGATAAAATTGGCCCATAGTGTAGTTGAAAAAAGTGAAATTGGGAATATTTGGGATTTTCTGAAATTTTCTAGGAATTTTCTGAATTTTTGGATTTTTGGGTCAAGAGGGGCATTTTGGTAATTTGGAGGGTATTGTGGGTATTTTTGGAATTTTTGGTATAATTGGTCGGAGATGGTCAATTTGAATAGTGGGGGAAATGTTTGAGATTAATTTTAGGAAATTTTGGGTGATTTGGAAATTTTTGAACAATTTGGGTAGTTTCATGGCTTTTAAGAGGTTAAAGTGTCCGGGTCCCGGGTCAAAAATTGAAATTTTGGCAAAATGGAGATCGACCAAGTGTGAGTGAAATGGAATCATTCTGGTTGAGCCATGAAGCCATATTAAGTCCACATGAGCCATGAAAAAACTCATTCGAGGCATTCAACATGTTGTTCCTAACCCTCTTAGCCAAGGGCTTAGGGTTAAGGACCATCCATATGAATTACTCACATGAGTCAAGAGGTCAAGTTGGGTGAGAGTGTGGGTTTTAGGATTTGGAATGTGTGTGTGAGAGTGTAGTGTATGTGTAAGTCGGCCCTCACTGCACTGTGCCACCTGTGGTAATCCTAAGGCCAAAGAGTTCTATATGGAACTCATCCTTTAAACCTCCACATTCGATCTCAACCCTCCAAGTGACTCAGTGGGCAGTGACTCGGGGGTTTACAATCAAGCATATGGGGTTTGCAGGGAGTTAAGAAGTGGCTTGAATTTCTAAAGGATGGGTCTCAATTCTAGTCCTCTAGGATAATCAAAGGAAAAGCCTAAGGCTAGATCCTAAGCACTAAAGAGAAAAGGGAAGACCTCATCAAAAATGAGGTCAACAAATGGACCCCCAATAGTGTGTGGTGTGCTAACCAAGCACACCGCGCGTATCGGCGCTGACCGAAGAGATCAACAAAACCAACACAGTATGTCCAAGTGACAAACTTAGGACAGAGTAGAAAAGTTTCCGTTGGGGAGTATCAAGTATGTTTCCAAAACTGGAGGTTCTTGAACTCTCGCTGGGTAACGGAAAAGGAGGTGAATTCCAAATCACAAGATTTGGAGAACTTCTGTTTAGATTTTGTTTCATTTTATGTTCAAGTTTTGATGTGTGAGTTTAGATTTTTGATTTGGAGTTCCAATTTAGATTGAAGTTTGATTTAAAATTAGTTTGAGGAAATTTGGATTTGAAATGAGAATTGAAACCCGAGTTTCAACCTCGGGATTGTGAAGAGAACTGGATTTTAGGTAGCAGCCTCGGAGTAAGCATCCGACTTTAAGTGTCGATTGAAAAGGATGAGAATCATAATTTAGGTACCGATCTTGAAAGAGAACTGGAATGTAGGTACCGTCTCGTAAATTTTGAATCGAAATGTAGGTATCAATCCGGATGAGAATCGGAATGTAGGTATCGATCTCGAAATGAGAACTCGGAATGTAGGTACCGGTCCTCGTAAATTTTGAATTGAAATGTAGGTATCAATTCAGATGAGAATCGAAATGTAGGTATCGATCTCGAAATGAGAACTGGAATTTAGGTACCAGTCTCATAAATTTTGAATTAAAATGTAGGTATTAATTCAGATGAGAATCAAATTGTAGGCATCGATCTCGAAATGAGAACTGGAATGTAGGTACCAGTCTCGAAAATTTTGAATTGAAATGTAGGTATCAATTCAAATGAGAATCGAAATGTAGGTATCGATCTCGAAATGAGAACTGGAATGTAGGTACTGCCTCGGAAATTTTGAATCGAAATGTAGGTATCAATTCGGATGAGAATCGAAATGTAGGTATCGATCTCGAAATGAGAACTGGAATGTAGGTACAAGTCTCGAAAATTTTGAATTGAAATGTAGGTATCAATTCAGATGAGAATCGAAATGTAGGTATCGATCTCGAAATGAGAACTGGAATGTAGTACCAGTCTCGTAAATTTTGAATTCAAATGTAGGTATCAATTCAGATGAGAATCGAAATGTAGGTATCGATCTCGAAATGAGAACTGGAATGTAGTACCAGTCTCGGAAATTTTAAATTGAAATGTAGGTATCAATTCAGATGAGAATTGAAATGTAGGTATCGATCTCGAAATGAGAACTGGAATGTAGGTACCAGTCTTGGAAATTTTGAATTGAAATGTGGGAATCAATTCAGATGAGAATCGAAATGTAGTATCGATCTCGAAATGAGAACTGGAATGTAGTATCAGCTTCGTAAATTTTGAATCGAAATGTAGGTATCAATTCAGATGAGAATCGAAATGTAGGTATCGATCTCGAAATGAGAACTCGGAATGTAGTACTCGCCTCGAAAATTTTGAATTGAAATGTAGGTATCAATTCGTATGAGAATCGAAATGTAGGTATCAATCTTGAAATGAGAACTGGAATGTAGGTACCAGTCTCGGAAATTTTGAATTGAATTGTACTATGGAGATTTGGATTTAGCGGGAGATTGAAATGAGTTGTGAAAGTGTTCCACATCCCCTGAGAATCAATTAAAGTTTGATTATTTGGCGAAGGGTATGAATCTATGCCATCAGAACCAAATCGAAAATTTTTCATGGTTCTGAAGTCATCCCGAGCGAGGGCTTCAAAGGAGGTCTGAAGTAGATCTTGATTTGAAGAAGTATTGGAGGGTTTGAAAAGATGGATTTAGACTGGAATTCAATTTGAGATTTAGGTTCATTTCATTTTCCCTTTAGCGATCTGATTTTATTTTTGTTGTTCATGTAGTGTTCATGTGAATTTGAAGTTCATTTTACTATTTAGATTTTTAGGAAAAGTTCTCATTTATTTTCTTTTCTCTCTCGTTCTTCGTTCAAAGTTCATTTAAATCTAATGGTGTTTCCTACCAATTTGCACAAAAAGAGGTGAAGGCAAAATACGACGTAGTCGTTTTCATTCCAACTCGCTGAAAGTACATCATACAACTTGATCTAGTCATGATGACATTTTTCTCGTAAATTTAATGTCTCATACAATCCATGTAACTCCAAAACGGATCGTATAAACTTCTCGCCGATCCATTCAAAAGTGTCTATCAAAAATCCATGTCTGAATAGTAAGAAACATGGGTAATAACATCACCTTCCAAGCCACCCTTGGCAGGAATGCCGCATGGATGTGCATTGGAGGTGTGATATTTCCCATGTAACTTACAGCTCGTAGGGCCGGAGACTCTCCAATTATGAAACTGGATGGAAGTGGTAAGGCACCTTTCTGTCGTCCATCCATTTAAAAGTAATGGAGATCCGCTCCACTGGCACTCCCGGTATACAATGTTTTGCGATGTCTGCTCCATTTCTTTTTAATATCATGACGGAACCTACCGGAAGTGGTATCTCCACCGGCCTCGGAACTTACCCGGGCCTCGCTATCCGGAGGTCGCATCCGAACATGATATTGCATTGGTCGACGAATGAAACTGTGCAGTAAAGGTCCGACAAAGTCGTGGTGGTCTATGTGTGCGAGGTATGCAGCCGCCTTTCCGGTAAATGTCGATGATGCAACTCGTTGGGTATGCACCAGTCGGCGCACTCTCCACGTTACCAATATTTTCACCATTCTTTTAATTATCCTCAGCATTGGATCCACCTCACTGCGACGGAGTATCCCTGGTGGATTTCCTTTTCTGTCCTCTGCGAAGTTATAGCAACATATGCATTGTATTGTGACTCTTCCTTTCCCTGGCATCCATCTCCGGGGTTCTAAATAAGTCTTTTCCCTCAAACGGCCTGCTCGACCCATCTTCTGAAGCTCTAAGATGCAAGTCCACAACTGCCGTCGCTCGTACTCCGAGAATACATCCGTGTGTAACTCGAGGCCTTCCAAAATGTCGATTCTCTCGCTTTAATCCTTTCGAAGTATTTAAAAGTCTTCTTCTCAACATTTTGCATTCTTTCTAATTCATATTCTGGGATGATCTGCAAGTGACGAGGCCTAGTAACGTACTGCGGGATGTATGGCTCAATCCTGTCACGTTCTCCTGCATACCTTGGCTCCTCGGGGATTGACATCCTCCGGAGTTGCTTCCGCAACAAGGTTCTTCAGATCTGGTCTCTCTATCTGGCGTCGAGGCACTGGCTCTATTTCTTTCTTCTTGGCACTTCTTCGATTTGTTCTGATTTTCTTGGCGTTGACTTTCTTCTTCTCCGGTTCCCGACGAACCGCATCTTCGAAATGTGTGTGCCGACAAAAGCGGCCGTCTTTTCATGTTGATCTCGTCGCTAGTTTAGTCAACATCTTGCGGATACGGCGATTCTTATTCCTTCTCCGGGTAGCAAGGAGAGTGGCTCTCCTTTCCCTCGACTTCGCGGCGCGGCGCCGACAAGCTCGCCCTCTCGCCGTGGCAACTATCGACTCGATTTTCGTCTTCCCTCGATGTTCGTCTTTCTCTTTTGTTGTTGGATTGGTGGCTTGGGCCACCCATCTTCATCACTCGTCTCGGTTGTGAAGCTCTTCTCGTTAATCGGGACCCAATCATTTTCTTCGTACCGTAGCCGGGCCGGTGTGAAGTCGAATCAACTTCTATCACCGCTCCATCCTTCACCCTCTTTTCATCGAGTGCGAGACTCACGCCATTTCTAAAGTTTAGGACCAACCGCCCGTTCGACATTTCCCTGCAAAGAAGACAAGGAAAGGATCAGGGGCTGTACTAAGAACAAGAATATTAAGAAAATATTTATTAATGAAAAGTTTTTTTTTATTCTTATTTTCTTTTAAAATTTAAACAGGAGTAGGAAAGGGAGTGAGAAAAGATCAGGAACAAGATTTGATTTGAAAGGAAGGGTTAAAACTTTATTATTATGATTTCACATATTTTATTTTTAGCACACATTTTTTTTGTTAATGCCCCTTTTTTTTTGTCATCCATTTTTATGTCTTCGGGGTTCGGACCTAGTCACAAGTGGTTACTTTCACCCGTGTTTCTAGTGATGAGAATTCATTCCTTCGAAACATCGTGTCGCATAATACTTCTTCAAATATCGTCCGTTGATTGGAAGCATTTGTCGTTCTCCTTGGCAATTCACAAGTTGGTAGGAGCCACCTAAGTGGACTGTCTCGACCACAAACGAGCCTTCCCAAGTCGGTTCAAATTTACCTCATATCTTGCGGTGTGCAAGAATAGGTCTCTTGAGGACAAGAACTAAGTCACCAACTTTGAAAGTTCTTCGGGCGACCAGCTTATCATGGGCCTAGATCATCTTAGCTTGGCATAGCCTCAAATTTTGTCGTGCTGCAAGTCTTTTCCCTTCCAAGCTTTCAAGTTCTTCCAGTCGTAATATGGCATTTTCTTCTATAGTAATCTTGTTTGCAACTGCGATTCTGAGTGATGGAAGCTGGACTTCCAATGTTAACACTGCCTCGAACCCGTACAATAAAGCGTAAGGCGTAGACTGAGTAGAAGTCCTGAAAGTTGTCCTGTAGGCCCATAAGGCTTCTAACAACTTCTCGTGCCAATTTCTCTTGTTGTCGTCCAAAGATTTCTTTAAAATTTGAACGAGAGTTTTATTAAAAACCTCGGCCAAGCCATTTGCTCTTGGATAGTAGATTGTTGAGTATCGCCAATCGATTCCATGTCTTCTGACAAAATTGTTGTTTTTTGTACTTCTGAATGCGGACCCATTATCTGAAATGATTCTGCGCGGTACTCTGAAATGGTAGACAACTTGATTCTTGAAAAATGGCAGCACGTGGTATGCCTTTACTTCTCTTGGTGGAATAGCTTCTGCCCATTTAGAAAAGTAGTCTGTAGATGCAAGGATGAAGCGATGTCCTCTTGAAGAAGGCGGTTCTATCGGACCCACTATATCTGTGCCCCAACACTCAAATGGCCACGACGCAATTTTCGGATGTAGCACATTTTGGAGGTTGGTGTAGAACCATTTCGTGCACTTGGCACTGGTGACAACTTTTGGCAACTTCCATACAACTCGGTCATCATCGAGGGCCGTAGTACCCTAGTCTTTTAATCTTCATTTTCATTTTCGGACCCGACCGATGAGTGCCACAAAGTCCCGAATGTACTTCTTTAACGATTTCACGAGCCTCGAACCGCTCGTGCATCTTAGCCACATCCGATCAAAAGACCTTCGTATAATGTATTGTTTATTAATGCGTAAGACGAGTTCTTTTCGATTTGATGAGCTAATGACTTATCGTCCGGCAGCTTCCCGTTCGCAGTAGTCTATTAGCGGCCGTCGCCAATCTTCCGCATTTTCTTTCACTCGCCGCAATTGTTTCTTCTATTTTTTTCGTCGATTCGAGTATCGTATTCATGTCGAGCCGTGATAGGACCCGTCGTCCTCGAACCGACACTTCAATCGACTCATCCCGCAAGCGGCAAATTCCTTTGCAAGGCGAGCTAGCGCATCCGCAAGAGCATTTTCTTTCTGGGGATCTTGTAGATTGTTACGTTTGGAATTTGTTCCAACAGTTTCATGGCATACTGAAAGTACTGCTCGAGTCTTGGCTTTAAAATTCTGTATTGTCCGGCGACTTGTTGCATGATCAACTGAGAATCTCCGTAGATGTTGATGTCCGTTATTCCCATTTGAATGGTTAGTTCTAGCCCTGTTATGAGGGCTTTGTATTCTGCCTCATTGTTTGTGCATGGTTCTGTTAAGTGGTAGGAGTATCTTAACATCCCCCGCTCCGTTGTTTGTGCATGGCTCTGTTTGTGAAAGGATCGTAGCTATTTCAAGGTTTTAGGAGGTGGCATTTCTAAGATAGCTTTAATCTTTTACAGATCAATTTCAATCCCACGATGTCGGACAACAAATCCTAAGAATTTCCCGGAGGTGACGCCGAAGGTGCATTTTAAGGGATTCATCTTAAGGTTGTATTGTCTTAGTCGCTCGAAAACAATTCTCAAATCATACAGGTGATCTTCTTTCGCCTTGCTTTCGATGACCACATCATCCACGTAGCACTCAACTTGCTTGTGAATGAGATCATAAAAAATCTTCGTCATCGCTCATTGGTATGTTGCTCCTGCGTTCTTTAGTCCGAATGGCATTGCTGTGTAGCAATATACTCCGATCGGCTTTCTGAATGCCTTGAGCTTTTCGTCTTCTGGTGCCATCTTTATCTGGTTGTATCCTGATGATCCATCCATGAAAGAGAAGATTTCATATGTTGAAGCAATGTCGATCATCAGTTTTGGGATTGGTAGTGGAAATTCATCCTTTGGACATGCTTTATTTAAATATCTGAAATCCACGTAGATTCTGATCTGACCATTCTTCTTTCTGACTGGTACCACGTTGGCTAACCAAGTAGGGTATTGTTCTTCACGGACAAATTTAGCGTCTACTAGCTTCTTAACTTCGGCTATTACTTGTTGCTCAATTTCTAGACGCATTCTTCCGGGAGCTTCTCCGACCGGAACGTAGCAGGATCTACTCCTAACTCGTGAACTGCGACTTCTGGAGCTAATCCTGGCATTTCGTCGTAACTCCAAGCAAAACAGTCCTTCAATTCCATTAGTAGCTTGATTATGTTTTCGGAATCTTTTTTAGTGAGTAAGGAGCTAACAAAGGTTGTCCTAGGCTCTTCGCTAGTACCTAAGTTAACTTCCATTAACTCGTCTATTGTAGATTTGATTTCTTCTTCGAATTCTGGTGGAGCATCTCCGATTGGTAGATCTTCGAGTTCTTTTGAAGCTTCAAAGCAGTCTTCATTAGGTTCGCAAGTGACAACTAAACAAAATTCTGTATCGTCAACGGATCCTACTGTGCCGAATCGGAGACCATGTTTTGAATTGGGAGGCCGACTGGCATTATTCCATAATTTTTCAAAGTGTTGTGACCGGCTTTTTGTCCATTGTCGAGGTAAGACGCCACGTTGAATTAAGTTTTGAACACAGTGGAGAGTACCACTCAAAAGGTAATTCCATTAATTCGGAAGAAGTAACATCTTCAAATTGTACATCTTTTTCGCATTGGAAGAAGAAGCACCACGGTAAAACTTGATTGGCTTAGTACCACCACCATGCACTTCCTCGACCACCATACCCTCGATCTTATTGGAATGGATCGGGGTCGTGGTCATAGTATGTACATGATGGTTAATCTTCTCGTACATTGATTTATATTCTTCATTCTTTTCATCTTTGAGAGAGATCTTGAACTGGGGTTTCTTTTGACTTATTGTCGCTGCTTATCTCTTGATTTCTTCTCCTTCTTCGGAAGTGTTCTCCCAATAAACATCGATGACGGGTTTCTTCTGTCCAACTGTTCCAACATTTCTTCCACGTCCCCGTCCCCGGCCTCGACCTCGGGTGCGAGTTCTGGAGAAATCTTCACCATCTCGCCGTAAGGGAGTGGTGAGTAACTGTTGAACTAGAACTTCAGCTTCTTCATCGTCTCTGATTTCTTTTGCTTCAATTAGTATGGTATTTCTGGAAAAAAATGTTTTCTTCGGAGGCGCGTAGTAGGTTGCATCTTCATGAATTCCGATTTCATGCACGGAGAATGGTTGCAAATCACATTTGATGCACTGTTACCCTCCTTTCGTAATACTTTATGCACTGGTGCAGAGACGACGGTACCATCCAGTTTTCATGGATCCAAGGTCGACCCAGTAGAGCGTCGAACGATGTCTCGAATCAATTATGTGGAATTTTTCGGTTGTCTTTGCTAAATCACCGGTCTTCATTAGTAGTGTTATCGATCCAAGAGCTCTTTCTCCTTTTTGATTGAAGCCTCTTAATAACATCTTGTCTGCTTCAAGTTCGCGAGCATCAATTTCTAAATATGCTAGTGTCCGAAGATTCATTATGTTGATTGATGCTCCTGGATCAACCAACACTCTGGAGAGCGTAAACTTTCCAATAGTGACTGAAATGTACAACGGTCGGTTGTGATCAGCTGTTCCCAGTAATAGATCATTGTCCATGAAAGTAACACCTCGTTGTTCTTTTAACGAGCAAACCTTGTCGAAGGAATCACCGGCCATTTGAGCTAGACAAATCTCTGGATCAAGTAAAGCCTTGATCGAGCTTCTCTCATTTCCTTCGACAGATCAGCAGCGTCGTATATGCTTAGTTTGGTTGGTAGCTTCCTAAGATGGGCTAGCACGTTGTAGTCCACTTTATTACCATGTTCCTCGCTTTCTTCCCGAATGCGGCAATTCCTCCGTCGGGGTTGGTTCTTCCCGAGCAACCACCGCTTTCCTTTATCCTTTCGACCCATTCTCGGCGGTAAAATTCTTCCACTCCTTAAATTTACTTCAGTTATTTCTTTTGAATTTGGTGTTGAATCTGCCGGTGTATCCTCCTGAATTGGAACAACTGGCTCTTCTGAAGTTGCTTCGGTGTCTGATGGTTCTAATTCTATCATGATCGGATCCCCTCGGAATTCACAAATGGACTTGTTGCTTGTCGAGCTTTCGTAGCCTTCTTTGTAAACATCTTATTCGTCGTGGTCATCGAGGTTGTGTATGATTTGAGAATCGTTATTTGTATTGGAATCGAGATCCAGCATTAAGCTCCGTTGTCGTTAGTTACGTAATCGTTAGAGACAGTCAAAACGTAGCCAACGCCATAACCCTTATCATTATAAGATCCCGCCGGAGCGAGCAGATAATCATACAGAGTCAGGACTTCAAGGGATTTCTCCCCCGAATCGGAAACAACCATCCTAGGATAAGCAGCCCCTAGTCTACCCTCTGGAGCCTTGGTCTTCTTTTCTTCCACGATCTTCTCCTCCTTATGGGGCGGTTCTTCAATCGCAAGTGATAAGTGCCGCTCGACAGTGTTTCAAACTCTGAGTTGAAGCGCGTACCGAAGTGGCCTGGATGTGATCCAAAATTTTCTTCGATGATTTTGTCCAGATAGTACTCCATCCATCATCAGTCGTGTAAGGATCTATCGGAACAATGGGATCCGTTGAAATAACATTGACGGAACCTCTTTTTTAGGGTTCCTTCATGTATTCCTTTGGGATCGTTATGTTCCCTTTCCGGAGATTATCATCAAGCCAACTCTTGAAAGTGATGCAATCCTCTATCTTATGTCCAAGCATCCGGTGGTAAGGGCAATAGTTCGGATGATCTTCCTTATCGACTTCCTTCGGCTTCTGGCTCTGCAACTCGAAAATCAGCGTGTCTTCATTAAGTCGCGGAACATCTTCACTATCGCTTCGGCTTTGAATGGATATTCTTTATTTAGAAGTTCTCTTAAGGTACGCGATGAACGAGGCGGTTGTTCATAATGCCGAGGCGACCGATAGAGTTGGACGAGGTCGTCGATAGCCCTATCGAGGTTGCCGATAAGTCCGTTGCGGTGGTCGGAAACTAGACCGCGGCCTCTCTCGATCGTATCTGCATTGGCTGCTTGCCCTTATCTACTGCCACAACGATTCCAGATTTCTTCTCGAATGTTTTTACAGGCTTCTACTTATCGTTCTTGTCCACGAAACTTAACTGCTTTGCCTCCTCTTGCAAGCTCTCGGCCTTGCTAAGCAACTTCTCGAAAGTCTTGATTGTAAACCCTTTAAGGAGAAGTGCTATCGGGCCATGGATACTTTTAAGCAGGATACCGATCGCATGTTGTTCTCGAAGCCGTGGTTCACACTTCATGCTTAAGTTTCTCCATCGAAGTATGTAATCCACTAAAGTCTCGTTCGGCTTTTGTCGCTCCACCACTAGATCACCGATAGTGATGTGGTGCCGAGCCCCGCAAATCGTTTCACGAAGAGATTTTCTAGCTCGAAAAGGTCTTTACCGAACCGTTCGGCACTCCGCGTACTCGCCGAAGGCAATCCCTGACAAACTGATGACGAATTGGCGGAAGAGTAAAGCGTCGCTCCCACCGGCATTGCAGCAACTAGCACGAAAATGTGCTACATGCTACCGAGGGTTTCCTGTTCCATCAAAAGTCTTAAACAAAGGTGGTACGAAGCCTTTCGGGTATTGGACTGCATCGAACTCTTCGTGGTAAGGTCTACCCGTCTGAATAGATGCTCCACTCCTGGATTGTGCTAAGGCTTCTCGCACCTGTTGTTCTACCATGTTTTTAATATCCTTTTCAGGGATCATGCTCTATGTAGAATCCTTCTTTAGTAGTTCGTCTCCGTTGACGGATGTGACCTCTTTTCCTCCATCTGCAATATGGATAATCTCTGGGGGTGTCTCTTTCTGAGGCTGGGCCTGACTCTGGAGAGTGGCTAAGGCAGCAGCCATCTCTTCCATCCTCTTTGCCATCTGGGAAATCGTATCATCTCTTTCCCGAAGCTGCGCTCTCAATACCTCTCGGTTCATCTCTTTCCGCAAACTCGCCGGAGCACCTCGTGAAGCCGACGATGCTCTTGTCTCAACCATGTTGATCTCGGCATACTCCTCATCCATGAACTCTGATGAGTCAATTTCGTCTCCTAATTCTTCTTCTTATTCCTTTGCTAACCGTCAGATGTCGGTCCTTAACTTGTCCATGACATCCTCTAGTGGCCTTTTCCGCACGGTCTCGCAGTTGTCATGTGACGATTGTTGAACTTCCTTCCCGGGAGTCCCCTTTATTACGGTAGCACTTTCTTCCGATTCAAGTTTCCGGCGAGACTTTTCTTCTCAGGACATTGTTTTGGTCTTAGCTGGCCGGTAGTAGGTCGCCACACCATCCTTCTTGCAGCAGGAAGCCTAGAACCGGATGGTCTGTCGGCTATATGCTTGAAGGTGGTATCCTCCCTAATCTGTAGACCCGATACAACAACGGGCGGACTAGCCTTTATCTTCTTCTTTGGTTTCTTTGTGGCATCAATAGGCTCAATTCGTATTCCGAGGCGGGATTTAACTGGCACCCGTCCTATCCTTCTTAAGATTTCCGATACAGGGCATCTTTCTTTCTTTGCCAATCATTCTATAACAACTTGCGTACCGAGCCGCTGGCGTAGTCTTATCCCTTTTCCTCTTGTAATTATTGTAGTATGCAGGTCAGGGTAATGCGGTGGCGATCTTACGAACATCCTCTTCATCTGATGCGGCAGAGAGGGGGTAAAGCGTGCTCCCTTCCAACAGAGGTATATACTCAGGTAATTCTTCTCTTTCTTCAGGAATTTCTTCTAAAAAAGCAACTTCAACGTACTCTAGCTTTCTTTGCGATCTTCCTGCTTCTATTTCTCCTTTGAGACCGAGTTAGGGGTTCAACTCTTGAACTGGACCCAATCTCAAAAATAGATGGCATTGTAGCAAAGTCTGCACCCTCCACAGTGACAGGCTCATCACAGACTTGGATTTCCTTTCCCTTCGCCTTGCGTGAGTCGGGTAGGTGTCGAGATGACTAGACCAGGTGGGGGTAGTGACAATAGTCCTCCTAAGAACAATGGTACACCTTTCACCGGAACCCGTCGCATGGGAGGGAATTCTCGAGCCGACTTCAAATCGAACTCAATCATGGGTTCTTCGCCTTCGACACTTTTTCCATTAGTGCGAAGAGAGCGACGTCGCCGAACTTAACATCTGTGTTGCCAAATCCTTGTCCGAAGCGGATGATCCCATCGTCGGGCAGCTCATCCTTGTAAACGGCGAAGTCCATTCCATTGGTGAAGGAAAAGATTAACTTTGGGGCAGTCATTTTCTGCAGGGCAGATTTCGAATGTAAGTCCCGAATTATGCTTCTTTTCATCGTAAAGTTTAGGACAAAAAAGAAAGAGTCCGAACATATTTGTGATTTTTAAAAGAGATTGTTTATTAAGAGGTTCGCTTATTAGAAACAAAACGATTAAAGGAAAAAAGGTTATAGAAAATGTAAAGGACACGATTTAGAATTGGAAAGGAAGAGAAAGTCTTATGCAAGACTTCTCGACTCGAAGGATCGCTCCTAAACTAACACCTATCGGGGTTCACCCCACCTCGTAAAAGAGGTGAAAGGATCTCGGAACCTCTCTCGTTTAGGGGTGTCTAAACAGTGGCTCCTAAATCCGAGAGAAGTCGGCTATACTCATTCAAGACAGAAATGAACGGAGTATTCCATCTGAAGAATGGTAGTTTTGGTCCATTAGGGATATGGACTCACCACCGATTTATGAAAGCAAAACCATCTAATCAAAATGGAGAGAGGAACTAGTCCCCAGCGGAGTCGCCAGAAGTTGTCGGCATATTTTTATGTTAAGTGTTTTGAAAAGGGGTCACCTACAGAAATTGTCGGCAAATTTTCATATTTTAAATTTAATTTAAATATATATATAGTTTAAAAGATAACATTTGATTTTGAAAGTAATTTTAAGTTTAAAAGTTTTAAGATATGAAATCAAACCGATCTCACATCCCAAATAGTTTATATAAACGAGCACCGCATCACAAACCGTATATCTATCCCGAAGAATGTATGCATCGCTCGACGATGGGGCTCGATTAAATAAACCAAGATTTGTGACATCCGTTTGGTCTCGCAAACCAATTTTATAAGCCGACAAGTTCCCCCGCTTAATATAAATGAATTAAGCAGGGTTTATATTACTCCGGGTTCTTAAAGTTCCCTATAGAGGCAAGCCCCTATAGTTAATTACATATTAATTGACTGAAGTCACATAAAAAAATCTTCGATAATGATTAGTGGTTTTGCTCTCAAGAATTTCAAAGTTTAAGGTTTTCAAAGGATCGGATTTTGGAAATTTCAATAGGGATCAGCTCAAATTTGGAACAAGTTTATTTTAAGAGTCCAAAGAAAGAGAAGTAGAGAAGCTCGAGGATCCATAAAGAATCTTGGCAACTTCTCAAACTATCCTATTGTTTCGCTTCAATTTAGGAATTTATTTAATATTGTAATCTCGCCAATTTTATTTATTTAGGACTTATATTTGTATGACATGATCACACAAATAGCCTAGAAGATGCGAGGGTTTATGTCGTACCAAACGACTACCTCGGAATCCTAAGACCAGTTAGGGCTTAATTTACATGACATGATCGTGCAAATACCTAATGAAGAGTTGAGGATTTATGTTGCAATAGGCAAACTACCTCGAAATCCTATAGCTTTGTTGTTTAGTTCTAAGAAAGTTTTGCTGATGTAGAATTGTTTTGCTGATGACGATGGCCAAGCTACCCACCATGCTCCGAGCTCCTTGTCATTGCAGAGGTTTAGTTTTAGAAGTCATAAATCGGGAGATGAGAGAAGTTTTTTGTTTTAGAGAGAATCTCAAAACACATATTAATACATTTAAATGTTTCAACAAGTACCTAGTAAAGCAAAGGGAAAGGTTTCGGTTGTCTACCAAACTTCTAATCCTATAGCTAGTCATCTCCTATGACGTCTAGTGTTCTCGTGTTTTGGTTTAAGGATGATTTTCTTCATCAAAGAATGATTAAGTTCAATTGTTCTTATAAACATCTCATCATATCGAGGAAGTGCTTAAGACGAGTCTTAAACATCTTTTCAATACTTCTAGGATTGTTTTAAGTCCAAGAGAAGTTAATTATACAAGGGAATTAATCATCCAGGGGTTTATGTTTTGTTCTCTTGTTCAATGAACCAGGACATTTGAATATCCTATAAGTGAAGTAACACTTCACTTGATACTTCATTTAATAGTTATAATAATAAGAGCTTTAAAAGGGCAAATCAACTTATTAATAAGTATTTTAATGATTTAAACTTAATGATTTAATTTTAATTTTGACTTAATAAAAAAATTAGTTTAAGTTTGGAATAGTGTTCAAGTTATTTTAGATTTAATTCTTAATGATTTCATTTAGGTTCAACTTAATTTTAATTTAATTTATTTTAATTTTAACTTAATTTGATTTAATTTCGATTTTAATTTAATTTTGTTTAATTTAATTTAATTTTAATTTAAATTAAATTTAATTTAATTTAATTTTAATTTTAATTTAATTTAATTTTAATTTAATTTTAATTTAATTTAATTATAATTTTATTTTATTTTATTTTATTTTATTTAATTTTATTTAAATTTTAATTTAAATTTAATTTTATTTTAATTTAATTTAATTTTAGTTTAATTTTAATTTGGATTATTATTTTAATTTTTTTTAATTAAGAATTAAGTATTATTGAAGTGATTTATTTAGAGATTTTTTAAATTAAAGAATAAATATCCTCTTAATAATATACCTACTTTAATAATTCCAATATCTATTATTCTTCCAAAATTTCAATTAATTAATTAATTAAAGTTTTATTCTAATTATATTTGAAATGGTTAGTAGGTTTCTACCCTCAATCATTTAAGTTTCAATCATCCAAAATCAATTTAAAATCAAATATTTTACCCTCCCCTTCTTGATTAATCCTAAAATTTTAATTAAGGGTTGAAATTTTTAATTACTCTTTTGCCCTTCAAGCTTAATAATTCTATAACTCACTAAATTAAGCTCAAATGAACTTGAAATTTTTATGTAACCTCACTCAAATGTAAATTAAGACATTAGAGGAGAAAATGTGATTTTTCTGAATTTAATTTATTTATTTAATTACTTTTAGTAGAAAATAAAGGTTTTTAAAGAAAATTCAACAACATGACCAATGTAAATTTTCTATCCTTAAGAAAATTATGGGATGTTCCTAATGATTAGAGGACCACTTGGACCAATTTTAGTGATTTTTTGAGTTATATTTTATTTATTATAATTATTTTGAATTTTAGAGTATTAATTAATTATAAAACAAAATTAAAGTTAAAAAATGAATTTTATATTTTTCTTAAATCTCCCTGACCTCAAGCAGTTCAGAGAAACAAATTTTATAATTTTTCAGATTTTTCTTTGATTTATTAGAATTATTTTAATGGAAATATTAAAGAAAATCATTTTTTAATTCAAAAATTATTTTAGGCTTTTAAAATTCAATATCTTATCCTAGAGACTTAGGAAAAATATTTGGTTTGTTCCTAAGTGATTAGGAGTTAAAATGTGACATTTTGGTAATTTTTAATATTCTTATGATTTTTATTATTTTTTAATTATTAAAAATATTAAAATAATGATAAAAATCAAATTTTTTAGAAAATTACAATTTTAATTTTCCTAAGTTCCTCTGATATCAGAGAAGTTCCAAAACCATTTTTTTGAATTTTTGAAAAGTATTTTGTGAGTTATGAATTTTTAAAATTTAATTTTATCCATTTTGCTCAAGAGGCTTAATCAACCCATTTAGTGAGGCTAATCAAATCCAATTGACTAAATATTTTTATGTGATGTTCCTCTGATCCTAAAGATCAGTAGAGAATTGTTTTCAAGTCAATTTAATGTGTGGTTAACCCTAATTAATTAAAGTTCAATTTTGGGTATTTAGGCCAATTAGGATTGTTCCATGTGAATTAACTCAAAACCTATTTTTCCTAGGTTCCTCTGGTTATAAGAAACATTACCAAATTTTCCTAGAATTTATTTTTCAACATGCTAATTATTGGAATTAAAATACGCAAAACAGTGACATGCAATTGAAAAATCAATAACTTCTCATAGGATGGCCTCCGACCTCGGAAAATTCTGGGAATGTTCCCAAGTTCAGAGGCTTCAAAAGCCCTATGGTCTCATGCCATGGTGAATTACCTATGTAAATGGAGAATTAAAACAATGCAGAGAGTAAATAAATCATTAAAAATAAAATACTCAATGAAATTACTTGATTTCTTTTCCACATTATTCTCCTCTGTTCACTGAGCAAGAGGGTATTTTTATTTTATTTTTAGAATTTTTCTACACAAAGTTATGCATTTTTGAAGTTTTGGGTATTTAATAAATAAGAAAAATCCCTAATTTTCTACTTATCCACGCGGCGCCACGCAATCCTCGGCAGCTCCGAAAGCCCACGCAGTGTGCTTTCATTCAACGTCTCCATCTGAGTCAGCTGCCACGGGGCCCGCGGTTCACGTACCGTCTCCTCGTCCGACGCCATCTGAGTCGTTCGCTCGATACACGCGTGATCCAACGGCTCCCAGTCATCGTCTACGACTGGTGTGCACCCGTGACCGTCCACCTTCTAGCCCTAATATCTCCCTCATTTCTCAATGAATTTTTATGTTTTATGCTCTATGGATTCGTCTTGAAGAGACGAACACATCCATACGGTAAACATGCATTGAAATCGATTCATATCAAATGGAGAATCTCCAGAAGCTCGGGAGGAAGAGAGAGCTCATACCTTTGCTCAGAGAAGTGAAGCTTCGATCTGAGAGTTGTGAGACGTTCGATTAGGTTCAAGCAAGCTCCAAATGAAGTCTCTTGGCCTGGTGAATTCCTAGGTACAAAAGTGACCACAGCCGATCACAAAGCTTGGAGGCTGGAAGCATTGGCTGGCCTGGTGAGGGGGCTTTTGCTGGGGAACTTCTCCTCTTAGTCTGGTGAAGGTGTTGAGTCAATCAATTTGAGGATTGACTCACCGTAGTGAAGTGACCCGATTTTGGGCTTAAATTTCAACTCTGAAATTGAGCTCACAGAGAGGAAATGGCAGGGGGATTTTAGTGGGGATCAAGTTCTCCAGGTGTGGAGGAGAGTCTGCAAATGATTTTGGCAGAGTTTCTGTATGATTTGTTTCAGCACCTTACTTGGCCGAGAGGAGGTGGTGTTTAAATAGTGGCCGGGCCGAGGGCTTCCTGTGGAGGGTCAAGGCTTGGATCACCTGCTAGATCAAGGGAAGAACGAGCCATGACAGCCATTGGACATGGGGCAGCTCAGCAAGATGGAATTTCAATGTTTGGTTCCTTCCAAGGTCTCGGCCATGGTGTTTCCGGCGGCTGTGGTGGCTGGCCGGCCAGGCATGGGTCACCATCTTTACTAGTGGAAGTCGTGGCTCGGGGTTTGTGAAGTGAATCGGCTTTGGACATGTGTAAAGGAGTTGGCTCTAAGTGGTATGGGGATAAGGCCATTTTAGGCTCGGGTTTGGTCAACTCATCCAAATGGATTGGGTTCACTCTCCCATAACCCGATTTTGGGCCGAGGCAATCGACTGGGTCAACCTCCCATGTGTGGTGGAGTCTCCATCAAGGATTAGGTGGCAAAACATGGTTTAGTGTGTGACATAGATATGGCTAAAAAGGATTAATGAAGGATTAGGAAAAGGGCCCTCCTTTTGCTATTAATAGCTTGGTCACATGTCAAACCCCTCATGGCTTCACATGGGGCTTAAGGATGGCTTCATGGCTCTTATATGGCTCGGGGAAAAGTCGGCTTGGTTTCACTGGAAATGGGTTTAAGAATCTTTGGTATTTTGGTGTAAAATTTAGATGGTTTGTCATATGGCTTTGTTTAGAAAGGTTTGATTGCTGATTTAGGACTTAGGAATGATTTTAAATAAGTGAGGATGAGATGAGATTGTAATGCGGGCTTTAGGATGGGCTTCGGGCTTTCGAGTTCGGTTAGGAATGGGCATTTGAATGTCTTTTGGAAGTGGGCTTTTAGATGAAAATTTTGCAGAGGTCCATGCAAAATAAATGTTGGGTTTAGTTTAAGGATGTGTCATGAGTGATTTGGATCAAACATGAGGTGGTTTGGAGTTGAATTGGGTCTAAATTGAGTCTCTTTAGTGATAGGGTCAAAAAAGGTCAAAATGGACTAACTTGGGCTAAGGTTGGGCTAATATTGAAATTGATGTAAAATTAACTTTAAGAAATGTTTATGGGAGTGTTTTAAAGAGGTTTCAACTTTGGTTTGGTTTTGATTTCGAGATTTGGGCCTATTTCGGGTTAGGTTCTGAGTGTAGGCCCATTTAAGGGATTTTGGATTTGGGTTAAATTTGAGTAGGGTTTGGGTCCAAATTTTGGGCAAATTATGTTAGTGTTTTGTTTTTGGGGATGTTAGGAAAGGTTTAGTAAAGGTTTGGGGTTAATTGGAGTTGAATTGGGTTGGTTTGGGCTAAGTTTGGGTCATGGGCCAAAATTGGGCCTTAAGCTTAAAAGTGAAATTAGATTCAAATTTCAATAAAATTAGACTTGGATTTAGTCTAGATTGATATTGGGGATATTTAATTGAAGTTTAGAATTGAATTGGACCAAAATTGGGGTCAATTGGGGTGATTTGGTTCTGACATCGGGTTCATTCGGGTTAAAATAGTCAAATCGGGGTTTTGACAAACGTGGGGTAAATTGACAAAATTGGCCCATGGTGTAGTTGAACAAAGTGAAATTGGTAATATTTGAGATTTTTTGGAATTTTCTGGGAATTTTCTGAATTTTTGGATTTTTGGGTCAAGAGGGGCATTTTGGTAATTTGAAGGGTATTGGGGGTATTTTTGGAATTTTTGGTATATTTGGTTGGAGATGGTCAATTTGAGTAGTGGGGGAAATGTTTGAGATTAATTTTAGGAAATTTTGGGTGATTTGGAAATTTTTGAAGAATTCGGGTAGTTTCAACTGCTTTAAGAGGTTAAAGTGTCCGGGTCCCGGGTTCAAAATCGAAATTTTGGCAAAATGGAGATCGACCAAGTGTGAGTGAAATGGAATTATTCTTGTTGAGCCATGAAGCCATATTAAGTCCACATGAGCCATGAAAGAACTCATTCGAGGCATTCAACATGTCGTTCCTAACCCTCTTAGCCAAGGGCTTAGGGTTAAGGACCATCCGTATGAATTACTCTCATGAGTCAAGAGGTCAAGTTGGGTGAGAGTGTAGGTTTTAGGATTTGGAATGTGTGTGTGAGAGTGTAGTGTATGTGTAAGTCAGCCCTCACTCGTACAAGGCCACCTGTAGGTAATCCCAAGGCCAAAGAGTCCTATAAGGAACTCATCCTTTAAACCTCCACATTTGATCTCAACCCTCCAAGTGACTCGAGGCGTGACTTGGGGGTTTACAATCAAGCATATGGGTTTGCAGGGAGTTAAGAAGTGGCTTGAATTTCTAAAGGATGGGTCCCAATTCTAGTCCTCTAGGATAGTCAAAGGAAAAGCCTAAGGCTAGATCCTAAGCACTAAAGAGAAAAGGTAAGACCTCATCAAAAATGAGATCAACAGAACTCTGATGAATCAACTTTATTTTTTAATTTTTCTCCTCTTTCTTTTGCCAACCGTCGGATGTCCGTCCTTAGCTTTCCTATGGCGTCCTCTAGTGGCCTCTTCCAGACAATCTCGCAGTTATCACATGATGATTGTTGAATTTCTTTACCAGGAGTTTCTTTTAATGCAGTGGCACTTCCTTCTGATTCAGGCTCTCCGACGAGGCTTTTCTTCTCGGGACGTTATGTCGGTATCGACTCAGCGATAATAGGTCGCCACACCATCCTTCTTGCAGCAGAAGGCCTAGGACTAGACGGTCTGTCGGCTATATGCTGGTAGGTGGTGTCCTCCCTAATATGGTGACCCGATACAACAACAGGCGAACTAGCTCGCATCCTCTTCCTTTGTTTTTCTACAGCAGTGACAGGCTCTACTCGTGGTCCGAGGCGGGATTTAGCTGGTATTCATCCCATTCTTCTTAGGATTTCTGACACGGGGCATCTTTCATTCTTAGCCAATTTCTCTACCACAACTAGCAATCGGCAAATGGCGTAGTCCCGACCCTTTTTCTTTGCAATCATTATTGTATGCTAGTAGGGGTAATGCAGCGGCGATCCTCCGAACATCTTCTTCATCTGATGCAGCAAAGAGGGTGAAACCTACTTCCCTCCAACAGAGGTGAATACTCGGGCAGTTCTTCCTCTTTGTCAGAAATCTTTTCTAGAGAGGCAACTTCAGCAGCCTTAGCCTTCTCGATCTTGGCGATCTTTCTGCTCCTATTTCTCCTTTGAGTCTAAGTTAAGGGTGCAACTATTGAACTGGACCCTATCTCGAAGACAGAAGGTATTGTATCAAAATCTGTACCCTCCACGGTGACAGGCTCATCACATGATTGGATTTCCTTCCCTTCGCCTTGCGAGAGTCGGGGTAGGTGCGGAGATGACTAGACTCGTGGGGTAGAGACAACAGTCCTCCTACAAATAGCAGTACTTCTTTCTGCTAGAACCCTTTGCAAGGGAGGGAACTCTTGAGTCAATTTCAGGTTAAACTCAATTACAGGCTCCTCAGTTTCCGATAATTTGTTCATTAGGGTGAACAGAGTAACATCTGCGAACTTAACGTCCGTATTGTCGAATCCTTGTCCAAAATGAATGATCCCATTGTCAGGCAGCTCATCCTTGTAGACAGCTAAGTCCAGTCTGTTGGTGAAAGAGAAAATTAACTTTGGTGCAGATATTTCCTACAGGGTAGATTCCGAACGTCAGTCCCGAATTGTATTTCCTTTTGTCGCAATACTTAGGACAAAAGAGAAAGAGTCCGAACACATTTTCCTTTATTTTAGTGTATTTGTGATTTTTTAAAAGAGGTTGTTTATTAGAAGGTTGTTTATTAGAGGATTTGTTTGTTAGGAACAAAATGATTAGAGGAAGGTTATAGAAAAGGTAAAGGATCCGATTTAGAATTGGAAAGGAAGAGAATGTCTCGTAAGACTTCTCAATTCAAAAAGACCGCTCCTAGGCTAACACCTATTGGGGGTCCACCCCACCTCAGAAAGAGGCAAAAGAATTTTGGAACCTCTCTGTTTAGGGGTGTCTAAACAGTGGCTCCAAAATCCAAAAGAAGTTGACTATACCCATTCAAAACAGAAATGAACGTGGCATGTCAACGAAAAGAATGGTAGTTTGGTCCAAAAGGGGTATGGACTCACTACCGATTTATGAAAGCAAAACCATCTGATCAAAATGGAGAAAGGAACTAGTCCCCAGTGGAGTCGCCAGAAATTGTCGGCATATTTTTTAGGTTTGTGTTTTAAAAAGGGGTCGCCTACGTAAATTGTCGATGAATTTTAGGTTTTAAATTTAATTTAAATATATATATATATATATATATATATATATATATATATAATTTAGAAAGTAGCATTCAATTTTGAAAATAACTTTAAGTTTGAAAATTTTAAGATATGAAATCAAACCGATCTCACACCCCAAATAGTTTATATAAACGAGCACCGCATCACAAACCATGTATCTATCCCAAAGAATAAACACACTGCTTTATGATGGGGCTCAATTAAATAAACTAGAAGATTTTTGACATCTGTTTAGTCTGCGAACCAATTTTATAAGCCGACAAGTTCCCCTTCTTAATATAAATGAATTAAGCAAGGTTTATATTACTCGGATTCTTAAAGTTCCCTATAAGGGCAAGCCCCTATAGTTAATTATATCCTAAATGTCCAATAACACTTAAGAAAACTCTCGATAATGATCAGTGGTTTTGCTCTCAAGAATTTCAAATTTAATGTTCTCAAAGGATTTGAGTTTTGGAAATTTAAATAGGGAATTGATCAAATTTGGAAACATTTTTTTCAGGAATCCAAAGGAACGAAAGGTAGGGGATGACATGGATCCAAAGTGAACATCGGTGACTTCCCGAATATCTTATGGTTTGGCTTCAATTTGAGAGTTTATTTAATATTGTAATCCTGCCAATTTTAGTTAATCAGGACTTATATTTGTATGACATAATCACACAAATAGCCTCGAAGATGTGAGGGTTTATGTCGTACCAAACGACTACCTTAGAGTCCTAAGACCGGTTATGGCTTAATTTGCATAATATTATTATGCAAATGCCTAACAAAAAGTTGAGGATTTATGTTGCATTAGGCACCTCAAAATCCTATGACTTGTTATTTAAACTAAGAAAGGTTTTGTTGATGTAGATTCCAGTTTTGCTGACAACGATGGCCATACTGCCCACTATGCTCTAAGCTTCTTGTTGTTGCAGAGGTTTAGTTTTAGAAAGTGAAAATCAAGAGATGAGAGAAGTGTTTTAGTTTAGAAAAGTCTTAAAGTCCAAATATTTTTAATGTTTTAATTAAAACAAATCTTAAAGTTGGTTAAACATAACCGATTAAGATCCCACAGTTTCGTCATCCCAGCACCGTTATTTTCATCGAATTCACTTAGTCCAGATGAATTTGCTAAACTCAACTAAATGAGTTCCACACTTTCATTTAGATCGTGGAAATCCCGATAAGAACACGTAGATTACATCATCCGAGGTATTCCCGATCATCCAACGAGACGTTTTAATTTAGTTGTAGTTCGTAGTTTTGTGTTTTGTTTGTGATTAAATTTCGAGTTGTTTTATATTTTGAATGTTGTGGCGGTGAAGTTTATCTTGCTCGGTGAACTCAGGATGTTTGATTATCCTATGAGTGAAGTGACATTTCACTTAATGTTTTATTTAAGAGTTATGCTAATGAAAGCCTTTAGAGGCAAATTAATTTGTCGAAGATTTTTAACAATTCTTAATCGGGAAATTGATGATTTTGAAATAATTTGGTTCAATTATAAAATTTTAATTAATAATTTTAAGTTTGGAAGAGTGTTCAAGTTGTTTCAATTGAATTAAATCTTTTTATTTTAATGATCTTAATATTTTAGATTAATTTTAATGTTTTAAATTTGTTTAAGGTTTGTTTTCGAATGATAAATTAATTTCACTCGTTCTCAATTTAATTTAATTAAGTTATTAAATCACTTAATGTTTTAAAGTTTAATTTTATTAAGGGTTATTTTATTTTTAATCATTAATTTCAATTATCATTTTAAGTTTAATTAAGAATTGAAACGTTATTAAAGTAATTTATTTAGGGATTTCAAATTAAAGAATTGGTATCTTCCTAAGTCATATCCCCAACTTTAATAATCCAAATTTCGATTATTCTTCCAAAATTTAAATGATTTAATTAATCAAGGATTACTTTAAATATTTTCAAGATGATTAATAGGTTTCTACCCCTTAATTACTTAAGTTTTAATCACCCAAGGGAAAATTAAGATCACATATTTTACCCTCCCTTTTTGATTAGACCTAAATATTAATTAGGGTTAAAGTCTTTAATTACTTTTATGCCTCTTTAGGCTTATTTATTTCATAACTCATCAAATTAAGCTCAAATGAATTTAATATTTTTATGACACCTCACTCATATGTCAATTAAGACACTAGAGGAGAAAATGTGATTGCTCTGAATTTAATTTAATTTATATATTTATTTTTGTGAGAAAATGAGGGTTTTCAATGAAAATTCAACAACATGACCAAGGTGAGCTTTCTATCCTTAAGAAAATTGTGGGATGTCCCTACTGACTAGAGGACCACCTAGACCAATTTTGGTGATTTTTTGAATTATATTTTATTTATTATAATTATTTTGAGTTTGATGGTGTTAATTAATTATAAAATAAAATTAAAGTTGAAAATTAAGTTTTATATTTTTCATAAATCACTGTGACCTTAAGGAGTTCAGAGAAGCAAATTTTATATTTTTCTGATTTCTGTTTGATTTACTAGAATTAATTTAGTGAAAATGTGGGGAAATTCATTTTTTAATATTAAAAATTGTCCTAAGCCTTTAAAATTCAATTTCTTAACCTATAGACTTGAGAAAAATATTTGATTTGTTCCAAAGTGATTAGGAGGAAAAATGTGAAATTTTTATGATTTTTAATATTTTTGTGATTTTTATTATTTTTTAATTGTTAAAATATTAAAAATATGATTCAAAATGAAAATTTTTAGAAAATTCCAATTTTAATTTTTCTAGAGTTCTCTAATATCAGAGAGCCCTCAAAATCATTTTTGGTGAATTTTTTATGTGTATTTTAGGTTTTATGAATTTTTTAATTTTAAAAGTGGTCATACAACTTAAATAATTCATTTAATGGGTTAAATTATTTCCAATTGACTTCAAATTTTTATGTAAGGTTCTCTGCATCCTAAGTGACAGTGGAGAATTCTTTTCAGGTGATTTTGATGTGTGGTTAATCCTAATTAATTAAAACTTAGTTTTGGGTGTTTAGGCCAATTAGGGTTATTCTTAAGGAATTAAACCAAACCAAAATTTTCCTAGGGTCCTCTAGTTATAAGATACCTCCCTAAATTTTCCTAGAATTTTCTAAGCAACATGCTAATTACTGGAATTAAAATGGTAAAACAGATACATAAATTTGAAAAATTAATATCTTGCCACAGAGATGGCCTCTAGCCTTGGAAAATTCAGGGAATGTTTCTAAGAACAGAAGCTACAAAAACCCTATGGTCTCATGCCATGGTGAATTGTATAAATGCATGGAGAACTAAAATACTGAAATCGCAAATAATTAATTAAAAATAAAATACTCATCAAAATAACTTAATTCTTTTTCCACATTGTTTTCCTCTGTTCACTGAGCAAGAAGGCATTTTTATTTTATTTTTGTGATTTTTCTACATAAAGATATGGATTCTTGAAGTTCTGGCTATTTAATAAATTCAGAAATACCCTAATTTCCTACTTAACCCAGTTAGAGCCGCGTCAACCTACGGCGGATCGAAAGCCCACGCGACACCTCCCTATTCGATGACGTCATCTGACTCAGCGCCACACTGCCCGCGGTTCATGTAATGTTCCCTGGTCCGGTGCAATCTGGATCGTCCATTAGATACACGTGCGATCTGACAGTTGCTGGTCATTGTCTCCGACTGGTGTATCCCGAGAGCCGTCCACACTAAAACCCTAAGATCTCCCTCATTTCTCCACCAAATCTCATGTTCTTATACTCTATGGATTCGTCTCAACAAGACACACACATCTATATGGCTAACATGCTATGAAATTGAGCCAAAAAATGGAGAACTCACAGAAGCTCGGGAGGAAGGAGAGATCCATACCTTTGCTCTGAGAAGTGAAGCTTCTATCAGAGAGTTGTGGCACCTTCGATTGAACCCAAGGAAGCTCCAGATGAAGTCTCTGACTCTAGTGAATTGCCTAGACTCGATTTCCACCAAGCCCGATTTCAAAGCTTGGCCGATGGAAGAAATGGCCGGCACTGGAGAGGGGGCTTTTGTTGGGGAACTTCTTCTCTGGTCCGGTGAAGGTGTAGAGTCAATCAATTTAAGGATCGGCTCACCGTGGTGAAGTGTCCCGGTTTTAGGCTTGAAATCGAACTCGAAATCGAGCTCGCCGCAGGGAATTAGGGCCGGATTTCAGCGGGATCAAGTGCTCTATGTATGGAGAGGAGTGTGGAGCAATTTTGGCGCAGTTTTGGTAAGGTTTTGTTTAACACCTCTTTTGGCCGAGAGGGGTGGAGTTTAGGGTCAGAGTCGGCCGGAGGGCATCCTGTGGGCAATCGGAGGCTGAGGATCAGCTGCTCGTGGGAGGAGAAGAACAGCACACAGTGGCCATTTGGGTCGGGACAACTTAGCAGGTGAGTTTTGAATTTTTCGCTCACATGGAGCTCTCACCATGGGGTTTTCCGACGGCCGTGGTGGCCGGGCCGGCCGTGGTCGAGTCACCATCCGACTCAGAGTGTGGTCGTGGCTTCGAGGTTTGTGAATTCAATTGGGGTTTGACATGTGTAAAGGAGTGGATTTAAATGGCATGGGGGAATTGGCTCTTTTGGGTCCAATTTGGTCAAGTCATGTAAATGGGTTGGGTGCACCCTCCCATGACTTGGTTTTGGGCTGAGGGAATCATTTGGATCGCCTAGGAAGGGTGGTGAAGTCTCCATCCATGGTGATGTGGCTATACTTGGTTTAGAGTGTAGCATAAATGGGGTTAAAAAGATTAATGAAGGATTAAGAAAGAGCCTCCTCCTTTTGCCATTAATGGCTTGGTGAGGTGGAAAGTGGCTCCCATGGCTTGCATATGGCTTATGCATGGCTCAATGGCTCAATGTAGCTTAGAGCAAGGCTTGGTCAATTTCATGGAAGTAGATTTTATGAATTTTGGTATTTTGGTGGAAAATTTTCATGAAGCTTGATTTGGAATGGTTTAATGATGATTTTGAAACTTAGGGGTGATTTTGATTAAAGGGACGATATAAAGAAATGTCATGTGGGCTTTGGAATAGATTTTAGGCTTTTTGAAATCATTTTGGATGCGGCTTTTAAATATTTTAAGAGAGTGGGCTTTTAGGTTTTAAAACAAGTTAGTGGATAAAAGTTTTGTAAAAGATTGGGCCCAATAATTATTGCATTCTATTTGGGAATGTTTCATGAATGGTTTGGAGCAAATTTGGTGTAATTTTGGGTTGAATTGGATTTAATTTGGGTCTCTTTGGTAATGGGGCCAAAGTGGATCAAATTGATCTAACTTGGGTTAAGGTTGGGCCAATGTTAGGTTTGATGTAAAATTAATGTTTAAAAATGTTTATGGGGGTGTAAAAGAGTTTTCACCTTTGGTCGGGCTTTGATTTCGGATTTGGGCTCATTTGGTTTATGATTGATTTAGGCCAAATTGGGGATTTTTTATTTGGGTTAGGCTTGGGTGGAGTTTGGATTCAAGTTTTGGGTAAATCAAGTTAGTGTTTTGTTTGTGGGGATGTTAGGAAGGTTTAGGAAAAGATTTGGGGTTAATTGGAGTTCAGTTGGGTTGGTTTGGGCTAAGTTTAAGTCATGGGCCCAAATTGGGCTTTAAGCTTCAAATTGAAATTGGATCCACATGTTGATGAAATTTGGTTTGTATTTGGTCTAAATTGGTATTGGGATATTAAATTGAAGTTTAGGATTGAATTGGATCAAAATCGAGGTCAATCGGAGTGGTTCGTCGATATCGGGCTCTCTTAAGTTAAAAATAAGTCAAATTGGGGGTTTTGGTAAAAGTGGGCTAAATTGACAAAATTGTCTTATGGTGTAGTTGAACAAAATAAAATGGAAATATTTGGGATTTTATGGAATTTTTTGGAAATTTTCTGAATTTTTTGAATTTTGGGTCAAAAAGGGTATTTCGGGTATTCGGAGGTTATCGAGGGGTATTTTGAAAATTTTGGTATATTTGACCAAGGATGATCAATTTGAGTGGTGGAAAATTTTTAGGACTGATTTTAAGGAGTTATGGGTAATTTAGGCAATTTTACAAATTTTGGGCAATTTCAAGGGCATTTGGTAGGTTTGGTGGGTTTAGCGTCCCGGGGGTCAAAAATTGAAATTTTGGAAAAATGATGGTTGATCAAGTGTGAGTGAAATGAAATCATTTTGGTTGAGCAAGAAGCCATATTAAGCTCACAAGAGCCATGAGAGGGCTCATTTTAGACATTCACTATGTTGTTCCTAACCCTCTTAGCAAGGGGCTTAGTGGGTTAAGGTCCAACCATACGAATTACCTACATGATCCATGAAGTCAAATCGGGTAAGAATGATTTTAGGGTTGGAATGTGTGTGAGAGTGTAGTGTGTGTGTATTCAACCCTCACCGCACCGTACCATCCAGGTAGTCCCAAGGCCAAAGAGTCATATAGGAAACTCATCCTTTAAACCTCCATATATCGATTTTAACCCTCCAAGTGGTTTAGGGGTTTACAATCAAACATGTAGGGTTTAAAGGGAGTTAAGAAGTGGTTTGAATTTCTAAGTGGTGGGTCCCATTTCTAGTCCTCTAGGATAGTCAAAGGAAAACCTATGGCTAGATCCTAAGCACTAAGGAGAGAAGAAAAGACCTCACCAAAAACGAGGTCAACAAGGAGAAAGATTCTTGCTAATATATATTTGAACTTAACTTTAGTAGTATTAGTAATCTGTTAGTAGAACTAGTTTAGATATAAGAACTTTATTATCGATTGCATATTAGCGACAGATCGACAAATTTGATTTAGTTGTAATTTTAACTTGGTTTATATAATCATTGTCCGTAGGCTTTAATATTTTTCCTTGTGGGATTGATAACTAGGACTCCACTAGAGCCCTGTATTACTTGAGCAATATGTATACTTGCATTTAAAGTTAACTCTGCGATCAAAAGTTTTTAATATTTAATTTTTAGTAAAAGTAAAATTACGCTCCTAATCAAGTTTTTGGAACTGTTGCTGAGGATTTATATTTTTTAATAGTGGTGTCGAATTCTTAGATATATAAGTATATCTAAAATCACGGTTTAAGTCATTTTGGTGTCGTTGTCAGGGAAAATATAATTAAAATAACATAAAATTTAGGACTGTTAGAAAACCTTTATAGAATTTCAACTTATTTAGTTAATTGTTTTATTGTGAACTGATTTAGATTGTATGCGCAAATTTGGTTCTAAAAATCTTATACCCTACGATTCAGAATTAGAACGCACTATTAGGAGAATTAGAAAACTGAGAAAAGAACTTATAAATTCTGAAATAATGGAAAATAACATAAACAGTCAAAGAATAGAAAATGAACATCAATCTAGACCATTAAGAGATTACGCTAACCCTACATTAGATGAAATTCACTTAACTATATAAAATTCTGATGTAGCCGCTAATTCATTTGAGCCTAAACCTGCAATTATCCAAATGGTACAAAACAATCAAATTAGTGGAACTTTAAATGAAGATACTAATTTACATCTTGCAAGTTTCTTAGAACTTTGTGCTACTTTAAGTACGACAATGTCGGATGATGTCATCGTACTTAGACTCTTTTCTTTTTCGCTAAGGGATAAGGCTAAGGCTTGGTTAAATTCATTAGGACCTGGATCTATTAGAACTTGGGGAGAACTTTCACAAAAATTCTTATCAAAATATTTTCCACCATCTAAGACTGCTAAGCTTAGAAACAATATCACATCTTTCAGTAAGTATAAGGGAGAATCGATATATGAATCTTAGGAAAGATTTAAAGAACTTCTTAGGAAATGTCCACATAATGCTTTACCAGATTGGTTAATTATTCAAACATTTTATAATGGATTAGTAGGATCGCTTAGATATATAATAGACGCTGCTGCTAGTGGATCACTAATGTCTAAACCTTTTGAAGAAGCCTATGCGTTAAAAGAAGAAATGGCTACCAATAATTTTCAATGGCCTGCTGAAAGGGTAAATCCTAAGAGAGTTGCCAGTATTCATGATTCTAATGCTTTAACTATGATAGTTTCTCAAATTGTTGCTCTTTCAAAGAAAATAGATAAATACGGAATGAATCATTCTAAAAAATCTCCTGTGTTAGAAGAAAATTCATTAAGACAAATCGTAGATGCTCAATCTTCATATGAAACTATAAATGTAATAAATAATAGACAAAATAATCCTTATTCAAACTATTGTAATCCAGGTTGGAAGAATCATCCAAACTTTAATTGGAATAATCAAAATAATAATGTTAATCCTCAGTGGGGGAACAATCCAGTAAACCCATTAGGAAATATAAATAATCAAATTAATTCCAATTATAGACCTTCTAATCCACCAGGTTTTTATAATAATTCTCAATTTAAGGAGAAGAAGTTGTCTTTGGAAGAATTAGTTTTGATTATGGGTAATCAATTACAAAATCAAGGAAATACTATTAAAAACATAGAAAACCAATTAGAGCCAATTGCTTCTGCATTAAGTAATAGACGTGTTGGAACTTTACCTAGTAATGTTGAAGTAAATCCTAAAGATCAAGGAAAAGAACAAATCAAAGCTATTCAATTGAGAAGTGGAAAAGAGTTAGAAACAAGAGTTCAAAAAGAAACTGTAATTGAAAATGAAAAAGAAGAAACTGAAGGAGAAAACTAAAGTTTATATCCTGATTTTCCTCTAAAACCTATGAAAATTACTGTTGAAAAACCACCTCCACCATTTCCTCATAGATTAAAGCAACAAGATAAATGAAAAAGATTTGCTAAATTCTTAGACATTTTGAAAAGAATTTCAATAAAAAGAGGAAGTTACTAGATCATGAGACTGTTGCACTCAAGTGAAGATTGTAGTGTTATAATTCGCAGAAAACTTCCCGAAAAACTTAAAAGATCCCGTAGTTTCACTATCTCTGGTACTATTGGTGAAAAATTTTATAGGTGAGCATTATGTGATTTGGGAGCTAGCATAAATTTAACGCCTCTATCAACTTTTAAAAGATTAGAAATTGGAGAGATATCACCAACTTCTATAACTCTACAGTTAGCTGATCGATCTATTACACATCCTAAGGGAGTTGTAGAAGATGTCTTGGTCAAGGTTGATAAGATTATTTTTCTGGTAGACTTTATCATTCTAGATATGAAAGAAGATAAAGAAATTCCAATCATTTTAGGAAGACCGTTCCTAGCTACGTAAAGAGCTATGATAGACGTTCAGAAGGGCAATCGACTATGAGAGTAATCGATCAAGAAGTAATCTTTAACATCTCAAAGTCAATGAAATATCCATCAATTGAAAAAGATGATGAATGTTTTAGAATGGATATATGTGATTATCTAAGAAAAGAATATCTCAATGAAAATTATGAAGAAAAATAAGATGTAGAAAAAAATAATTTTGAAGAAATTAAAAGTGAAGAAGCTGATTATATTCAGGAAGAATATGAAACGCTCAATTCAACTACACCAGAAAATGAAATATTAATTCCATCTATTGTAAAAACCCCTGAACTTGAATTAAAAAATCTTCCAATTCATTTGAAGTATATATTTTTAGGAGAGTTTTCAACATTACCAGTAATTGTATCCTCAGACTTAAATGAAATTCAAAAACAAAAATTAATGGATACATTAAAAAAATACAAAAGAGATTTTGGTTGGACTCTAGCTGATATTAAAGGAATTAGTCCTTCGATTTGTATGTACAGAATATTATTAAATGAAGAACATAAACCAAGAATTGACCCTCAAAGGAGACTGAACCTTATAATGAAAGAGGTAGTTAAAAAAGAGATTTTAAAATGGTTAGATGCTGGAATTTTATATTTTATTTCAGATAGTACTTGGGTAAGTCCAATTAATTGTGTTCCAAAGAAAGGAGGAATAACTGTTGAAGAAAATGAAAATGATGAATTAATACCTATCAGACAAGTTTCTAGATGGTGTATTTGTATCGATTATCGAAAATTAAATGCCGCCACCCGAAAGATCACTTTCCTCTTCCTTTCTTAGACCAAATGCCGGATATACTTGCTGGACACAAGTACTACTATTTTCTGGATGGATATACTGGTTACCATCAGATACCTATTGCTCCTGAGGATCAAGAGAAAACCACTTTTACTAGTCCTTATGGAACTTTTGCTTTCAGAAGAAAGCCTTTTGGACTATGTAATGCACCTGCAACATTCTAAAGATGTATGATGTCTAATTTTAATAAATTAATAGACAATGGAATAGAAGTATTTATGGATGATTTCTCTATGTTTGGAACATCATTTGACGCATGCTTAATTCATATTGAAAAGTTTTTGAGCTATGCGAAAAAACTAATTTAGCATGGAAGTAGACCCTACAAAAATTCAAGTAATAACTTAAATTACCACCTCCTACTACAGTGAGAGGGGTAAGAAGTTTTCTTGGACATGTTGGTTTCTACAGGCGCTATATTAAAGATTTTTCAAAAATTACAAAACCTCTATGCCAAATTTTAGAAAAAGACAAGAAATTTAAATTTACTAAAGAATGCTTGAATGCATTTGAATAATTAAAGGAAAAACTAATCACAGCACCTGTAATAGTTTCACCTGACTGGGAGAAACCGTTCGATCTAATGTGTGATGCTAGTGATTATGCTATTGGAGCTGTTCTTGGTCAAAGATATGACAAAATTTTTATGGTTATATACTACGTTAGTAGAACTCTTAATGATGTTCAAATTAACTATATAGTTACCGAAAAGAGTTACTGGGTATTGTATATGCTTTTGATAAATTTAGATCATATTAATTGGAATTAAATGTATTGTGCATACTGATCATTCAGCTATTAAATATCTGATGCAAAAGAAGGATATTAAACCAAGATTAATTAGATGGGTACTTTTAATGCAAGAATTTGATTTTGTGGCGATTGATAGAAAAGGAACTGAAAATCAAATTGCTAACATTTGTCGAGACTAGAATATAATGAAATATCTAACACCGATAATGAAATAATAAACAGTTTCCCTGATGAATAACTTTATAATATTACTGAGTGGAAAATACCTTGGTATGCTGATATAGTAAATTATTTAGCAAGTGATATTTTGCCACCTATTCTAACATTGCAGCAACAGAAAAAATTTGTTCATGATTCAAAATCATATTTTTGGGATGAACCATATTTATATAAGCAATTTAATGACATTATTATTAGGAGATGTGTGCCTTATGAAGAAACTGAACATATTATTCGAAAATGTCATGATTCTGATTTTGGAGCACATTTTGGGATTTACAAAACTGCATATAAAATTTTACAAGCTGGATTTTATTGGCCTAGTCTTTTTAGAGATGTTTATAGATATATAAAAACATGTGATAGATGCCAACGAGTAGGTAATATATCTAGAAGAAACGAAATGCCTCTGAATTTCATATTAGAAGTTGAGATTTTTTATGTTTGGGGATTAAATTTCATGAGACCATTTATTCCTTCTTTTGGGAATCTATATATTTTGATTGTGGTTGATTATGTATCAAACTGGATTAAAGCACAAGCTTTACCTTGTTGTGATGCTAAAAGTGTTTCAAAATTCTTAATGAAAAACATTTTCATAAGATACGGTATGTCGAGAGTGATTATCACTGATGGAGGATCCCAATTTAAGAATAAATACATCCATAGATTGGCATAAAAGTTTAGTATTGTTCATAAATTCTCTACTGCCATTCATCCTCAAACTACTGGTTTAGCTGAAGTTTCTAATCATGAGATCAAACAAATTTTAGTAAAGACTGTAAATCCTAATAGAGTAGATTGGTTTGCTAGACTAGATACTGCATTATGGGCATACATGATTGCTTATAAAAATTTTATTGGTATGACTCCTTACAGACTAATATATGGAAAAACTTGTCACTTACCAGTGGAATTGAAGCATAAAGCATATTGGGCAATTAAATAATTCAATTATAATTTAAAAAATGCTGGTGAGAAGAGAATGTTGTAATTGAATTAATTAGAAGAATTAAGAAATGAATCTTACAATAACAATAGAATTTATAAGGAAAAATTGAAGTTAAGACACGATCGGAAGATTAACCGAAAGAACTTTGAACCAGAGCAAGAAGTTTTGTTTTATAATACAAAGTTGAAATTATTTCCTGGGAAATTGAAGTCTCGTTAGTTAGGACCCTTTATTGTGATTCAAGTTTATACTTATGGAGAAATTGAAATTGATGATCCTAAGATCGGGAATAAATTTAAAGTAAATGGACATAGATTAAAACCATATTTTGAGGGTAAAAGACCAAAATTTAAAGAGGTTTTAATGCTCAGTCAACCTGAATAATACCTAAATCGGTCAGGCCGTCGACGTTAAACCAAGTGCTTTATGGGAGGCAACCCATAGTTATCTTTAATAGTTGTAAGTTTGTTTGAAATTATTGTTAATTTGTAGTAATACTAAGTCCTACTACTCATATTTACCTTTTGATTATCTTAGAATTTGAATTCATAGAGAAAAATTTAGAACGTATTGGACCACGGTGTTTTTATGCAAATTTTTGCTTAGGGCGTCGACGGCGGGTTTTTCCTAAGAGCTCTGGTATTTAATTGCATAAAGCTCGCCGACGGTGCCTTCGAGGCTGCCAACAGCGGGATCGGCGAGTGGGCAGTTTTTTGTGTTTAAAATGATGGTTTTCGGCGGTTTTTAGCGAATTCAACCTTTATAAACTCCTATGGTCTATTCCTAATCATTCCAAACTCCCAAAAAGAATGGATACTCTCTCAAATCCTTCTCAAAAGGCTTCCAATTTGATTGATAACCCAATAGTTCGAGTTCAAAGCAGGAGAAAGTTCGTCAGTGCAGAGGCGCATCGACTTTTCAATAAGGTAATCTCGAAGAGAAGATTGATTAAAGAAAAAGGATTTGCCAATAGAGGATAAAGTAATCCTTTGTCACCAATTGAAGACATGATTGTGCGGAGAAGGTAGGAAGTGTTTTGCTACACTACTGCAACAGTAGTCGTTCCAGTGGTTAAAGAATTCTATGCCAATTTACATGGAATCAACTAAGGAAGCGTTTATGTGCGAGGTAGGTGGATTACAGTCAATTCTGGAAGAATTAATGAGTTGTATATGCTTGAGAATGTTCCAGTCTATTATTATTTGAATTTCGTGCCGATGAGAGAAAAGATGAATGAAATATACTAATATTTGATGGACAAACCGATGACTGGGAAATTAGAGAATACGTGTATGTTAGTTTCTCTGCAACACTTTTAAATCTTGTATCAAAATATTGGCACTTTTTCATCTCTGCGAAGTTATTGCCAATGATGAAAATTGGCAAAGTCACGAAAGAAAGTGCAATTTTGAACTACTGGATTCAAATGGGATGGCCCATTGATATTGGATCGATTATTGTGAAATCTGTTTATGACCTGATCGTTCAAGGATCATCCCAAGGGCTTGGATATCCTTCCACAATTTTCTTGATTTTCAGTTTGTTTCAAGTGTACTACGAAGTTTGGGAGAAGATACTGCTATCCTGGAAACCATTAGACCCAACTCAGATGTTCCCAGCCAATGATGGAGAGAGTGATGTAGGCTTGATTATGGACCAAGCATTGCGAGTCTCGTTCCAGCTCAACCATTAGTAGCAGACAAGACACCGATGCTCTTGCATAAAATTAAGAATCTGGAGAATCAGGTACAAAAATTAATGTGTACAGTTAGCAACATGTCTGATTTCTTCAATCACATCGATTGGATAATGAAAGAACATTTTGATCATACTGGGCAATTCGAAGCGAGTTTGGTGCAATTGATGAAAAGGATGGGATTGATCGATGAAGATTCAACTGAAGAATTCCCATTCCGACCTTTTTATAACCTGTTCGTCCACGTTCAAGCAATGGGAGATATCAGAGGAGAGACTAGCACTAGTTCTGAAGAGTAGTAGACTTGATTCTATTGTGTTTGATTTGAAAAATGTTTGTATGTCTTTGTGAGTGTTTGATTTCTTTAGTTTTCTTTTAAATCTCAGTATAGATGAGATTAAATTTTAAATTTTTGTTTTCAGCGTTTTGAGTGTTGTGGTTTGGATTGCGACGCTGATTATTTGGATTTAGGTTGAAAGAATACCTACTCTTGTCTGTTATGTATTGTGTGTTGCAAACACTTAGATTTAATATATAAATGTGAAGTTTTGTTGTGTGAATATTTATTTGTGTTAATACATCACTTAATCACTTAAAATATATGATAAAAAGGATCGAATGGATGACGACGAGGCTTAAAAATTGATTAAAATTGCAAAAATTAAAAAATGATCAATTTTTTAGAATCTCGCCGACGGCGCGATTTTCCCGAGAAGAATAGGAAATTAATTCAATAGAGCCCACCGACGGTGCGAACAAGCCAGCCGACGGAGCGATTATAAAAACTACCTATTTACCGCGATTTTGACCGGTCAAATGCCACTATTCATCATCTTCTTCCCCTTTTTACCCAAAAAGTCGACCTAGGGCTTAAGAGATCTTGGATTTGGAGCGATTTCAACAAAATCTAACACCGGATTTCATCTTCCCTTGGTAAGAGCTTCACTCCTATGTAAAATTTTTTTACTTTCACCATGAATTTGAAAAATTGAAAATGTGGAGAAAATACTTGGAAGAAATTCATGGAAATTGATTTAGATTGTTTTAAACCCTGTTTAGAAGTCATTGTATTGTTATTTTGGAGATTATTTTGGAATTTTTATGATTTGATAGACTGAAATATGGCTTCAAGACAAAAGAGAAGACTTGAATTTGACGAAACTCGATTCGTTAATGCAAAGTCACAAGCGAGGTACGATTCAGTCTACAAAAGTAAAAAGTGTATACAAGATAAAGTTTTCGAGAATTCCGAGGAGAGGTAGAAAGAGTAATCAAAGAAAGAGGATAGGAGAACTTTTGTTATATAACCAACAAGGCCGCTATCAAGTTGTTAGAGAGTTCTACTCCAATCATACTCAACTCGAGGACGTGCCGGTCCAAGTAAGGGGATATTCTGTCGAATTTAGTGTTAATCGCATTAACTCTTTTTACAAGCTTCACGACTATTTTTCTAGCGAGTTTGAAACATTTGGAACAATGGAAGGTTCGTTGAACGATGTTATCGACTTTCTCACTGATGGAAAATGTGTTTGGAAAATTAAAAATCGTGAACGGATTAACTTTCCATTGTCCATGATGAATGCCACTGCTAAGGCATGGCATTATTTCATCTGTTCGACTCTGCTACCAACTTACCATCATAGTAAAGTCTCTAGAGAACTATTTTGAATTTTTGTATTCAGAACAATCAATGCATTAATTTGGGGAGAATAATCTATAAGAATATTATGGCTACTACGAGTAGTGGACAAGTGGATATTTAGGGCATCCTGGCCTTATTTATGCACTTTGTCAACTATCTGGAGTTGAAGCAAGGGATGATGAGGAATGGGTTTATCCTATGAGACCCATTAGTAAAGGAAATATTAAGACTTATACATCCCATGAAGAATGGAGATCAGGGAGTAGGAGCAACGAACCTTCAATTAGTAGAGATATCCCTTCTACTAGCTATGACCCTCCTGCCTCTAGTCCCCCTACTTTGTATGATCTGATGAATGCCATGACCCTGCAAAGGAAAAGTTTTGAACAGTTGGATGAAAAACTGGAAAGAATTGATCAGAGGATTGAAGGGCTAGAGAGAAAACTTGATCATGATAGTGAGTACCTTCAGAGGCATTCAAATTTTGAGATGGCTTATTACGATGCTCAGGCTAGATAATACCGAGGAGAGCTAGATGTGACTTTTCCAGAGTGCCCCAGGTATACTCAGTATCAACCCAATCCTCATGTTGACTAGGGTGACGAAGACATTGTGTGGGATTTTGATGCTTGAGATTTTAGATGTGATGTGATGCATTTGTTTATTTGTTTGTTTTGTTGTAGTACTTTTATTGATTGTATTCAATGGACTATGCTTTATTTTCTACGATATGTGATAGTTTGGTAGTTTACATTTTTATTTCTGAAGGTTTGTGATATTTGTGATTGTAATTGTAATTATGAACTGTTTAGTTTAAAATAGTAAACTTTTTGTTTTGTGTTGTGAAATGCATGTCATGTGTAGTGTAGTTAGTTGTTTTTGTTTGATGTTTAGTTTTATATACTTGTTTTAAAATTTCATTACCCCAACAAATTTTAAACTATTATGTGTGTAGAAAGGTTTTTAATATTACAGGTCAATTGAAGTTAAAATTTTTAGAAGAACCTGCAAAAATTTCAGAGAAAAAGAAAATACCTAAAGTGCAAAGGTATGAATTGTATATTTAGAATTTTTCTTTCGCCTATGTACTATTTCTATTTATAGAAAATTTTAGGTTTGGGGGCGGGAAGAAAAATCTTAACTACTATATGTTCTCAAACAATATATTTTCAAAAATTAATATTATGATATTTGTGATAAAATTTAATTTAGATAACTATATTTAGATTTTATCTAAATATTGTAAAAGATTCAAAGAAATATTTTTTATAATGAAAATTAATTTTGTAGATTAAGATATTTAGTATAAGGGGATAAGACTATAGGTAACTATTTAAAGTAATGAAAACTATATTTTGAGATATTAAGAATCTTAGGAATTTAGTTGAGAAAGAAAAGATTGGTATTCAATAATGTAAAAGCTATGAAGTACATATAAGGTAAAGAGTGTTTGAAAGTTTCAAATTTAGGAAAAGAAGAGTGAAGTTCAAAATTTTTAACAGGCTATCCAGATAAAAGAAATAAAAAGAAAAAGGATTGAAAAACAATCCCTAAACGAAAAGAAAAAGAAAAGTCAATAAGTGAGGAGAAGCTTGAGGATATGTCTTATCAAAACTTGGCTTCACTTGGATTAACCTAAAAGAAAAACTAAAAGCGTTTCTGAACTTATATTTATGATTAGTTTCTTACTTATAGTTTCTTCATGAATTTCCTTTGTTCTAAACATTCTATCTGAATTAAAATTGCAACATATAGTCATTCTTGAAATGAATAGAAAACTAGAACTCTTAAACTTGATGACTAGATAGCCTTATACCTACAAAATTAATTTAATTATTTGAAAATCATTCTGAGAATTTTTACTATAATATTTATTTAAATCAAAATTATAGTACTTCTGAATTAAAACTTTACCACAATGAATCATAACTTTTATGAGTATTAAGGATTACTTGAGGATAAGTAATAGTTAAGTTTGGGGGATTTTGACCCAAGGAAAAAAGGTTAAGATTTTCATGCCTATTTTATACTGATTTTGATGATATTGCACTTTGAAGAAGGGTATTTCTGGTGTTTTTCTGCAGGTATGAAGATTTAAGGACAAAGGAGTGAAAAAAAGCAAAAAGAAGCGAATTTGGAGCGAAAAGGACCAAATTATGAAAAATTGACCTAGGGCGCCGACGGCGAGGTCGATGGCACCGACGGCGTGATTTTCCCGAGAGTTTAGAATTAATTCCAAAGAAGGCTGCCGACGGCGGAGATCGAGGCCACCGACGAAGGCCACCGACGGAGAGGTCGAGGCCGCCAACGGTGGGATCGACGGTTCTTTCCAGAAATACGTCGAATCTGGACGATTTTTTAAGGGTTGCCTGCAAAACTCTTAGAGACTCTTCTACAACTTTAAAAAGAACCAAATTAGGCTAAAAAGGTGTCTCCTACGTGATTTCTAGTGAGTCCAAAGTGTTCTAAAGAGTTTATTGGTGAGTCATTAGTGTTGTTATTTAGTGAGTAGTGAGTTCAAACATAGATTTGGTGAGGAATTCTATGAAGGATTGTAAGAGTGGAAGGGAAGTGAGAGATCTCTTCTGCATTGCCATTTCAAAGGAGAATTCCGTGTGCTGTAAGAAAGGAAGAAATCCAGAGGAACTTCAAAGAGTTTTCTTGGGGAGGAATTTGAGATAAGTAGTGTTTATTTACAATATTTTGTAGAACTTTTACTTTATTATATGAAATCCAAGTTTTATTGCATCCTTTCCATGAATTCTGAGTAATTGTTCTGTCTTTCTCCTTGTTTTGATGTTTTTGTGAAATGATTAAATGAATTAGTCTATTAAACAAAATATAAAGAAGTTGTGATGATACTATACCTAAACCTAATTTACTATACAAATTGGCCATTTGTATTGTTAAAATCCGTGAAGAATTTTTAAGACCGTGACCGTGGGCTAAGAATTCTTAACTAGTATGTATCACATTTATCTTTGAAAGGTAGACGGGTAAATTCTTAAAAGGTAAAGTGTAAATAAATAGGGAAATAATATTTAATCGGATGTAGAATTGAGTGATAGGCTAAAATCCTAAATTCGGTCCTATCATTTGGGTGTTGAGGTGTAGATTGTTAGCCCTCAAGTGAGGGGAACATGGGTGCTCCGAAATGAGAGACGGTATCCTCCCAGCCTAGCGGCAGATTTAGTAACCAAGCATAGGATTAGTCAATGTTCTTTATGCCTGGACCAAAGAGTAAAGAATAGGTATGCTCCTATTTGGCACAATACATAAAAAAACTAATTTTAATTATCATTTCACTTAAATATCTTAACAAAGGAGAAAGATTCTTGCTAATATATATTTGAACTTAAATTTAGTAGTATTAGTAATTTGTTAGTAGAACTAGTTTAGATATAAGAACTTTATTATTGATTACATATTAGGGGCAGATAGGCAAATTCGATTTAGTTGTAATTTTAACTTGGTTTATACAATCCTAGTCTATAGGCTTTAATATTTTTTCTTGTGGGATCGATAACCAGGACTCCACTAGAGCCCTGTAAACCCTCTAGGTGATTAGGGGTTTACAATCAAGCTTGTGGGGTTTGCAGGGAGTTAAGAAGTGTTTGAATTTCTAAGTGGTGGTTTCCATTTCTAGTCCTCTAAGATTAGTCAAAGGAAAAGCCTAAGGCTAGATCCTAAGTACTAAAGAGAGGAGCAAGAGACATCAAAAATGAGTTCAACAGTTGTGATTGACCTTTTGTCCATTGTCGAGGTAAGACACCATGTTGAATTAAATTTTGAACACAGGGAGAGAACCACTCAAAAGGAAATTCCATTAATTCAGATGAAGTAACATCTTCAAATTGTACATCATTTTCAGTTTTGGAAGAAGAAGCACCACGGTAAAACTTGATTGGTTTAGTACCACCACCATGCACTTCCTTGACCACCATACCCTCGATCTTATTAGAATTGATCGGGGTTAGGGTCATAGTGCGTACGTAATGGTTAATCTTCTCGTACATTGATTTGTTTTCTTCATTCTTTTCATCTTCGAGAGAGATCTTGAACTGGGGTTTCTTTTGATTTACTACCGTTGCTTCTTTCTTAATTTCTTCTTCATCGGAACTGGTCTCCCAATCAACGTCGATGACTGGTTACTTCTGTCCAACTGTTCTAATGTCTCTTCCATGACCCCATGCCCGGCCTCGACCTCGGGTGCGAGTTCTGGAGAAACCTTCACCATCTCACCGTAAGAGAGTGGTGACTAACTGTTAGACTAGAATTTCAGGTTCTTCATCGTATTACACTTCTTTTGCTTCATTTGGTATGACATTTCTGGAGAAGATTGTTTTTTTCAGAGGCACGTAATAGGCTGCATCTTCGTGAATTCCAATTTCATGCACGGAGAATGGTTGCAAGTCACCTTTGATACGCTGTTCTCCTCCTTCGTAATACTTTATGCAAGGGTGTAAAGATGACGATACCATCCGATTTTCATGGATCCATGGCCGACCCAGTAGAGCGTTGAATGATGTTTCAGAATCAATTATGTGGAATTTTGCGGTTGTTTTTGCTAAATCACCGGTCTTCATCAGTAATGTTATCGATCCAAGAGCTCTTTCTCCTTTCTGATTAAACCCTCTTAATAACATCTTGTTTGCTTCGAGGTCACGAGCATCAATTTCCAAATACGCTAACGTTCGAAGGCTCATTATGTTGATTGATGCTCCCGGATCAACCAACACCCTGGAGAGCGTAAACTTTCCAATAGTGACTGAAATGTACAACGGTTGATTGTGATCAGCTGTTCCCACTAATAGATCATTGTCCGTGAAGGTAACACCTCACTGTTCTTTTAACGATCAAACCTCATCGAAGGAATTACCTACCATTTGAGCTAAACAAATCTTTAGATCAAGCTGAGCCTTGATCAGAGCTTCCCTCATCTCCTTTGACAGGATCAGAACGTCGTATATGTTTAGTTTGGCTGGTAGCTTTCTAAGATGGGCTACCACGTTATAATCCACTTTATTACCATGTTCCTCAGTTTCTTCCCGAATGGGTAATTCTTCTGCTGGGGTTGGCTCCTCCTGAGCAACCACCTGCTTTCCTTTATCTTTTGGACCCATTCTAGGAGGTAGAACTTTTCCGCTTCTTAGGTTGACTTCAGTCCCTTGTTCTGAGTCTGATGCTGGATCTGCCGATGTTTCCCCTTAAATTGGAACAACTAGCTCTTCTAGAGTTCCTTTGAAATCTGATGACTAATTTTATTGCAATTAGAGCTCCTCGAAATTCACAAATGGACTCGTTGCTTGTTGAGCTTTTGTAGCCATCCTTGTGAATGTCTTCTCCTTCGTCTTGGTCATTGAGGTTTAATATGATTTAAAAATAGTTATTTATATCGGAATCGAGATCCGGATTAGCTTGGTTTTCGTTAGTTATGTAATCGTTAGAAACAGTCAAAACGTAGCCAACACCAAAACTCTTATCATTATAAGATCCCACCGGGGCGAGCAAATAATCATACAGAGTCAGAGGTTCGAGGGATTTCTCCCCTGAATCGGAAACAACTATCCTAGGATAAGCAGCCCCTAGTCTACTCTTTGGAGCCTCGATTTTCTTTTTCTATGATCTTCTCCTCCTTCTGGGGCTGTTCTTCGATCGCAAGCGATATCACCGGCTCGGCAGGTTTCAAACTTTGAGTTGAAGCGCGCACCGAAGCGGTCTAGATATGATCCAAAATTTTCTTTGAAGACTTTGTCCAGACGGTACTCAATCCATCATGGGTCGTGTAAGGGTCTATCAGAACAATAGGAAAGGGTCTATCAGAATAATAGGATCCGTTGAAATAACATCGACGTAACCTCCCTTTTGGGGTTCCTCGGTCTCGGCACTTTTTCCATTAGTGCGAAGAGGGTGACGTCAGCGAACTTAATATCTGTATTGTCGAATCCTTGTCCAAAACGGATGATTCCATTGTCGGGCAGTTCATCCTTATAGACGGTGAAGTCCATTCCATTGGTGAAGGAGAAAATTAACTTTGGGGCAATCATTTTCTGCAGTGTAGATTCCAAATGTCAGTCCCGAATTATGCTTCCTTTTGTCGCAAAACTTAGGATGAAAAAGAAAGAGTCCGAACACATTCCCGTTTATCTTAATGTATTTATGATTTTTAAGAGAATTCTTTTATTAGAAAGTTGTTTATTAGAGGATTTGTTTGTTAAGAACAAATTGATTAAAGGTATAGAAAAAGTAAAGGACCCGATTCAGAATTGGAAAGGAAGAGAAAGTCTCGTAAGACTTCTCAACCCCTATTGGGGGTCCACCCCACCTCCGAAAAGAGGTAAAAGGATTTCGGAACCTCTTTGTTTAGGGGTGTCTAAACAGAGGCTCCTAAATCCGAGAGAAGTTGGCTATACCCGTTCAAGATAAAAATGAATGTGGTATGCCAACGGAAAGAATGGTAGTTTGCTACACTAGAGACATGGATACACTACCGATTTATGAAAGCAAAACCATCTGATCAAAATGGAGAGAGGAACCAGTCCCCAGCGGAGTCGCCAGAAATTGTACGGCTTATTTTTTAGGTTATGTGTTTTGAAAAGGGGTCGCCTACAGAAATTATCGGTGAATTTTTTTTATTTTAAATTTAATTTAAATATATATATAATTTAGAAAGTAGTATTTAATTTTCAAAATAATTTTGAGTTTGAAAATTTTAAGATATGAAATCAAACTGATCTCACGTCCCAAATAGTTTATATAAACGAGCACCCGACCACAAACCGTATATCTATCCCGAAGAATAGACACACTGCTTGATGATGGGGCTCGTTTAAACAAACTAGAAGATTTGTGACATCCATTTGGTCTGCGAACCAACTTTATAAGCCGATAAGTTCCCCTGCTTAATATAAAGAAATTAAGCAGGGTTTATATTACCTGGGTTCTTAAAGTTCATTATAAGGGCAAGCCCCTATAGTTGATTACATCTTAAATGACGGGAATCATTTAAGAAAACTCTCGATAATTATCATTGGTTTTGCTCTCAAGAAATTCAAAGTTTAAGGTTTTCAAACAATTGGATTTTGGAAATTTCAAATGGTAATGGATCAAATTTGGAACAGTTAATTTCAGGAGTCCAAATGAAGAGAAGTAGGAGAAGCTGAGGATCCAAGAAGAATCTTGGCAACTTCCCAAACTATCCTATTGTTTGGCTTCAATTTGAGAGTTTATTTAATGTTTTAGTCATGCCAATTTTAATTAATTAGGACTTTTGCTTGTATGATATGATCACAGAAATAGCCTCGAAGATGTGAGGGTTTATGTCGTACCAAACGACTACCTCAGAGTCCTAAGACCGGTTAGGGCTTAATTTACATGACATGATCATGCAAATGCCTAACAAAGAGTTGAGGATTTATGTTACACTAGGCAAACTACCTCGAAGTCCTATGGCTTAGTTATTTAATTCTAAGAAAGGTTTAGCTGGTGTAGATCCCGGTTTTCTGAAGTAGATGGCCGTGCTGCCCACTATGCTCCAAGCTCCTTGTTGTTGCAGAGGTTTAGTTTTAGAAGGTGAAAATCGTGGAGATGAGAGAAGTGTTTTTGTTTAGAAATCTTAAAGTCCAAATATTTTTAATATTTTAATTAAAACAAATCTTAAAGTTGTTTAAACGGAACCGATTAAGATCCCACGTGCTACGTCATCCCGCACCGTTATTTTCATCAAATTCACTGGGTCCGGATGAATTTGCTAAACTCAACTGAATGAGTTCCACACTTTCATTTAGACCATGGGAAATCCCGTTAGCAACACATGGGTTACATCATCTGAGTTATTTCCGATCATTCAACGAGACGTTTTAATTTAGTTGCAATTGTAGTTTTGTTGTTCTGTTTGTGATTAAATTTTGAGTTGTTTTATATTTTGGATTGTTGTGGCGGTGAATTTTATCTTGTAGTGACTTTTATTTTAGTTTTGGGTTTCAGTTTTGTAACTATCTTAAAGGTTTCATTTTTCATGCAACAATCTTGTTTAACATGCAAGAAAAAGTAAAGTGCAATGCATGTAAGTAAATTGCAATAAAGTAAATTACAATAAAATAAAAGCGTACCTGAAGGGTCTTCCCATCATCCCAAGCTGCACTTAAAACACATGTTAAGGCATTTAAATATTTCAACAAGTACCTAGGTAAAGCTAAGGGAAGGTTCTGGTTGTCTACCAAGATCATAATCCTATAACTAGTCATTTCCTATGACGTCTAGGTTCTTGTGTTTTATTTATGTATGATTTTCTTCACTAAAGAACAATTAAGTTCAATTGTTCTTCTAAAACATCTCAACATATTGAGAAAGTGCATAGGACGAGTCCTAAACATCTTTTCAATACTTCCGAGATTATTTTGAGTCCAAGTAAATTTAGTTGCACAGGTGAATTAATCATCCAGGAGTTTAGTTAAGCTTTGTCTCTTGCTCAGTGAACTCGGGCATTTGATTACCTGATGAATGAAGTGACATCTCACTTAATACTCCATTTAAGAGTTATAATAATTAAAGCCTTTGTGGGCAAGTCAGTTTGTTGAGAATTTTAATCATTCTTAATTTGAAGTTTGAGTTAATGGTTTAAAGTGATTTAGTTTAATTATGAGGATTTAATTAATAATTTTAAGTTTGGAATAGTGTTCAAATTATTTTTGGTTTAAATCTTTATACTTTAAGTGATCTTAATATTTTAAATTAATCTTTGGTGTTTGAAATTCACTTAGATTATTCATATATCTTAATGATTTGGTTTAGGTTAATTATGATATTTTAGGTTAATCTTGATTAGTTTGATTTTTTATATTCTTAATTATGAATTGTCTTAATATTTCAAATTTATTTTACTTTTATTATCGAGTGATGTTAATTAATATAATTTAAATTTAATTTAATTGAATTAAACTTAATTTAATTTAATTTAATTTAATTTAATTTAATTGTTAAAATGTTAATTTAATTTAATTTTAATTTTAATTTAATTTTTACTTAATTTAATTTAATTTAATTTAATTTAATTTAAATTTAATTGTTAAACCACTTAATATTTTGAGCTTTCCTTTAATTTAAGGGTTATTTTTCTTTAATTTTTAATTTACTTAGTTTGGATTATCATTTTTATCTTAATTAAGAGTTAAATATTATTGAAGTGATTTATTTAGTGATTTTTTTATTAAAGAATTAATATCCTCTCAAGTTATATCCCTATTTTTAATAATTCAAATTTTCATTAATCTTCCAAAATTTAAATTGTTTAAATAATTAAAGTTTCATTTTTGGTTTATTAAAAGTGATTAATGGGTTCCTACCCTTTTAATTTCCCAAAGTTTCAATCATCCAAGAAAGATAAAATCAAATATTTTACCCTCCATTTTAATTAAACCTAAAATTTTAATAAAGGGGTTTAAATTCTTTAATTACCTTTATGCCCTTTTAGGCTTATTTATTTCATAACTCACTAAATTGAGTTCAAATGAACTTGAAATTTTTATGTCACCTGACTCACATGTCAATTAAGACATTAGAGGAGAAAATGTGATTTGTCTGTATTTAATTTATTTATAGAATTATTTTTAGTGAAAAATACGGGATTTCAAGGAAAATTCAACAACATGACCAAAGTAAGGTTTCTGTCCTTAAGAAAATTATGAGATGTTCCTAATGACTAGAGGACCACTTGGACCAATTTTGGTGATTTTTTAAATTACATTTTATTTATTATAATTATTTTGAATTTTGGAGTGTTAATTAATTATAAAATAAAATTAAAGTTGAAAAAAAGATTTTATATTTTTATTAAATCTCTCTGATCTCAAGGAGTTCAAAAAAACAAATTTTATAATTTTCTGATTTTTCTTTGATTTATTGGAATTAATTTAGTGAAAAGGTTGGAAAATACATTTTTTAATATTAAAAATTGTTTTGAGCCTTTAAAATTCAATATCTTAACTTAGAGACTTAGAAAAAATATTTGGTTGGTTTCTAAGTGATTAGGAGTCAAAATGTGACATTTTTATGATTTTTATTATTTTTTGTGATTTTTATTATTTTTTAATTATTTAAATATGAAAAATATTATTAAAATGAAAAATTTTAGAAAATTCTAATTTTAATTTTTATAGACTCCTCTAATATTAGAGAGCCCACAAAACCAATTTGGTGAATTTTTGAAATTTATTTTTGGAGTTATGAATTTTTAAAGTTTAATTTTGATCATGTGGCTTAATTAATTCATTTAGTGGGGCTAATCATTTCCAATTGACTTTAAATTTTTATGCAAAGTTCTCTATATCCTAAAGATCAATGGAGAATCGATTTCAATTTATTTCGATGTGTGGTTAACCCTAATTAATTTAAATTTAATTTTGAGTATTTAGGCTATCTAGGGTTATTCTTAATGAATTAAGCCTAACCATAATTATCCTAGGGTCCTCTAGTCCTAAAAAACTTCTCCAAATTTTTCTATAATTTATTGAGCAATATGCTAATTATTGGAATTAAAATACCAAAAAAGTGACATAAACTTGAAAAATACATAATCTGTCAGTAGATAGCCTCTGACCTTGAAAAATTCAGGGAATGTTCCTAAGATCAGAGGCTTCTAAGCCCTATGGTCTCATGTCATGGTGAATTGTGTATGCAAATAGAGAATTAAAATACTCAAAATAGTAAATAATTAATTAAAAATAAATTACTCATCAAATTAACCCAATTCTTTTTCCACATTGTTCTCCTCTGTTCAATGAGCAAGAAGGTATTTTATTTTATTTTTGTGATTTTTCTATGAAAAGTTATGATTTTTTGAAGTTTATGTTCAAAAATAAATCAAAAATCCAATTTCCCTCTCAAACTATCGCTATCAAGGGGGCCACGTGTCGCTCCGTGATTGGCTAGCGCGTTTCTGCTTATGGATGAAGCTCCTGTCCAACTGCATCTCGGCCATCCGTGCGATACACATGTGATCGGACGGCTATTGCTCCTCTCTCCTAGTTCTATTCACCCAAAACCGTCTACCTTCAAACCTTGATATCTCACTCGTGTCTCAACGAAATTGAGTAAATTTTTTTTATAAAATGATCATCTAATTGAGTAGCACACATCTATATGGTGATGATATACTTAAAGCATGTGAATATTTACAGAAATTTAAAATAAGCTCGGTTAGAGGAGAAAAAATTTGATACCTTTGTCTAAGAGGTGAGGCCTCAATTGGAAATGGTTGGATTGAGCTTAGGAGTGCTTGGAGAAGCTTTGGGAATAATTTGGCAGAGTTTCCCCAAGTTAATCTTTTGCATCTCTTCTCTTTGGCCATGAATGGAGCTTAAATAGAGGAGTTTAGGTTCAAATTGGTCAAAGCATGAGGTTGAGCTTGGTTCACCTTTCAATGGTCTGATTTGGGCTGAGAAAAGCTCCCTTAATTCAGCTTGATTAGTGGGGAGAAGTCACAATCCAAGTACAATTAGGCTTAAGCATGGGTTAGGGGAGACATGGGAGTGCTTAATTACTTTAAGGAAATCAAGAAAGAGACTCCTCCTCTTGCCCAATATGGTATGGTCACATGAACACCACTCACATGGCTTGCATGGGGCTTAAGGATGGCTTAATGTATAGCCTATGGCTTGTTCATGGCTTGGTCAATTTTCATGAAAAAAGGTTATTTGGAATTTTTTGAAAACATTGGATTTTTTGATTGGTTTTGTCATGATGCTATTTTGGTTTAATCAAAATGATGAGTTTTTGACTTAGGGATGATTTAAATCATAGGGAATGATGAGGGAAAATTTCATGTGGGCTTTAGAATGAAATTTGGGCTTTTGAATTTGTTGGAAGTGGGCTTTTAAAAAGGTTTAAGGAGGTGGGATTTTAGGTTTGAAAACAAATTGGTAGATGGAAATTTTGTAAAATATTTGGTCAAACAAATGTTGGGTTTAGTTTAGGGATGTGTCATGAGTTATTTGGAACAAATTTGAAGTGATTGTGAATTGAATTAGGTTTAATTTGGGTCTTTTTGGTAAAGGGGTCAAAGTGGGTCAAATTGGGCTAACTTGGTTTAAGGTTGGGCTAATGTTGGATTTGATGTAAAATTAATGTTGAGAAATGTTTATATGGTGTAACAAATAGTTTTCAATTTGGTTGGGCTTTAATTTTGGGATTTGGGCCTATTTGGGTTAGGTTTGGGTTTAGGCCAATTTAGGGTATTTTGACTCTGGGTTAGGTTTGGGTGGAGTTTAGGTTCAAATTTGAGGCAAATCTTGTTAGTGTTTTGTTTGTGAGGATATTAGGAAGGTTTAGGAAAAGATTTGGGGCTAATTGGAGTTGAATTGGGTTGGTTTAGGATAAGTTTAGGTCATGGGCCAAAATTGAGCTTTAAGCTTCAAATTGGAATTGGATCCAAATGTTAATAAAATTGGGCTTGGATTTGGTCTAAATTGATATTGGGGATATTGAATTGAAGTTTAGAATTGGATTGGATCAACATTGAGGTTAATTATAGTGGTTTGGTTTGACATTGGGTTCACTTTAGGTTAAAAATAGGTCAAATTGGAGGTTTTGGTAAAAGTGGGTTCAATTGACAAAATTGGCCCAAGGTGTAGTTGAACAAAATGAAATTGGAAATATTTGGGATTTTTGAAATTTTTTGAAAATTTTTGGAATTCATGGATTTTTGGTTAAAAGGGCATTTTGGGTATTTGGATGGTATTGAGGGGTATTTTTGGAAATTTTGGTATATTTGGCTAAGGATGATCAATTTGAATGGTGGGAAATTTTTAGGATTGGTTTTGAGAAATTTTGGATAATTTAGGCAATTTTGCAAATTTGGGTAGATTCAAGGGCATTTGGTTGGTTTGGAGGGTGTAGGGCCCCGGAGATCAAAAATTGAAATTTTGGAAAAATGAAGATTGATCAAGTTTGAGTAGAATGGAATTACTTTGGTTGAGCCATGAAGCCATATCAAGCCTATAAGAGCCATGAGAGGACTCATTTGAGGCATTCACTATGTTGTTCCTAACCTTCTTAGCCAAGGGCTTAGGGGTTGAGGACCATCCATATGGATTACCTACATGAGTCTGGAAGTCAAGCTAAGTATGAATGGTTTTAGGATTTGGAATGTGTTTGAAAGTGTAATGTGTGCAGGTCAATCCTCACCGGACCAGGCCACCCAGGGTTGTCCTAAGGCCAAAGAGTCATATAGGGAACTCATCTTTTAAACCTCCACATTTTATCTTAACCCTCCATGTGACTTAGTGGTTTATAATCAAACATATGGGGTTTGCAGGGAGTTAAGAGGTGTTTAAATTTCTAAGTGGTGGGTTCCATTTCTAGTCCTCTAAGATAGTCAAAAGGAAAGCCTAAGGCTAGATCCTAAGTACTAAGGAGAGAGAAGAGAAAAGACCTCATCAAAAATGGGGTCAACAGTCCACTAGAGTTTTGTTCGGATTCTATTGCTCCACCACTACATCACCGATAGTGATGTGGTGTTGAGCCCCGGTAAACCACTTAACGAAGAGGCTTTCCAATTCTGAAAAGTCTTGACTGAACCATTCAAAAGTTCTGCATACCAATCGAAGGCAATCCCTAACAAACTGCTGACGAACTGATGGAAGAGTAAAGCATCACTTCCACCGGCATTACAGAAACTAGCACGAAAATGTGCAACATGCTGCCGGGGTTTCCCGTACCATCAAAAGTCTTTGAACAGAGGTGGTACGAAGCCTTTCGGGTATTGGACCGCATCAAATTCTTCAGGGTAAGGTCTATCCTTCTAAATAGATGTCCCGCTCTTAGACTGTGCTAAGGCTTCTCGCACCTGCTGTTCCACCATGTTCTTGATATCCTTCTTGGGAATCATGCTTTGTGCTTCTTTGGTTGTTCATCTCCGTTGACGGATGTGATTTCTTTTCCTCCATCTGCAATGTGAATGACCTTCGGGGGTGTTTCCTTCTGTGGTTGAAGCTGACTCTGGAGAGTGGCTAAAGCGGCAGCCATCTCTTCCATCCTCTTTGCCCTCTGAGAAATCGTATCATCTTTCTCTTGAAAACGTGCTCTCATTACTTCTGGTTCATCTCTTTCTGAGGCTGATGGAAATCCTTGCAGAGCTGACGATGCTCTGGTCTCGACCATATTGATCTCGGCATACTCGTCATCCATGAACATGTCGGCATATTTTTAGGTTATGTATTTTGAAAAGGGGGTCCCCTACAGAAATTGTCGGCGAATTTTCATATTTTAAATTTAATTTAAATATATATATAGTTTAAAAGATAACATTTGATTTTGAAAGTAATTTTAAGTTTAAAAGTTTTAAGATATGAAATCAAACCGATCTCACATCCCAAATAGTTTATATAAACGAGCACCGCATCACAAACCGTATATCTATCCCGAAGAATGACACACCGCTTAACGATGGGGCTCGATTAAATAAACTGAAGATTTGTGACACCCGTTTGGTGTGCGAACCAATTTTATAATCCGACAAGTTCCCCTGCTAATATAAAGGAATTAAGCAAGGTTTATATTACCTGGGTTCTTAAAGTTCCCTATAAGGGCAAGCCCCTATAGTTAATTACATCTTAAATGACGGGAATCATTTAAAAAAAACTCTTGATAATGATTAGTGGTTTTGCTCTCAAGAATTTCAAAGTTTAAGGTTTTCAAAGGATTGGATTTTGGAAATTTCAATAGGGATCAGCTCAAATTTGAAACAAGTTTATTTTAAGAGTCCAAAGAAAGAGAAGTAGAAGCTGAGGATCCAAGAAGAATCTTGGCAACTTCTCAAACCATCCTATTGTTTAGCTTCAATTTAGGAATTTATTTAATTTTGTAATCCTGCTAATTTTATTTATTTAGGACTTATATTTGTATGACATGATCACACAAATAACTTCGAAGATGTGAGGGTTTATGTCGTACCAAACGACTACCTCGGAATCCTAAGATTAGTTAGGGCTTAATTTACATGACATGATCGTGCAAATGCCTAACGAAGAGTTGAGGATTTATGTTGCAATAGGCAAACTACCTCGAAATCCTATGGCTTTATTGTTTAGTTGTAAGAAAGTTTTGCTGATGTCGAATTGTTTTGCTGATAATGATGACCAAGCTGCCCACCATGCTCCGAGCTCCTTGTCGTTGCAGAAGTTTAGTTTTAGAAGTCATAAATCGGGAGATGAGAGAAGTGTTTTGGTTTAGAGAGAATCTTAAAATCCAAGTGTTTTTTTAACATTTTAATTAAAACAAATCTTAAAGTTATTTAAACAGAACCGATTAAGATCCCATGGTTTCGTCATCCCGGCACCGTTATTTTCATCGAATTCACTTAGTCCAGATGAATTTGCTAAACTCAACTGAATGAGTTCCACACTTTCATTTAGACCGCGGGAAATCCTGTTAGCAACACGTGGGTTACATCATCCGAGGTATTCCCTATCATTCAATGAGACGTTTTAATTTAGTTAAAGTTGTAGTTTTGTTGTTTCGTTTCGTGATTAAATTTCGAGTTGTTTTATATTTTCGAATGTCGTGGCGGTGAATTTTATCTTGCAATGACTTTTAATTTAGTTTTGGTTTCAGTTTAAGGACTATCCTAAAGGTTTTGGTTTTCATGCAACAGTCTTGTTTATCATGCAAGAAAAGTAAAGTACAGTGCATGTAAGTAAATTGCAATAAAGTAAATTGCAATAAAATAAAAGGGTACCTAGAGGGTCTTCCCGTCATCCCGAGCTGCACTTAAAACACATATTAAGACATTTAAATGTTTCAACAAGTACTCAGGTAAAGCTAAGGGAAAGGTTTCGGTTGTCTACCAAAGTCCTAATCCTATAAATAATCATCTCCTATGACGTCTGTGTTCTTGTGTTTTAGTTTAAGGATGATTTTCTTCATCAAAGAACGATTAAGTTCAATTGTTCTTATAAACATCCCATCATATTGAGGAAGTGCTTTAAGACGAGTTTTAAACATCTTTTCAATACCTCTAGGATTGTTTTAAGTCCAAGAGAATTTAATTATACAAGTGAATTAACCATCCGGAGTTTAAGTTTTATTCTCTTCGCTTCGATGAACTAGGACATTTGAATATCCTATAAGCGAAGTAACACTACACTTGATACTTCATTTAAGAGTTATAATAATAAGAGCTTTAAAAGGGCAAATCAACTTATTAAGTATTTTAATGATTTAAACTTAATGATTTAATTTTAATTTTGACTTAATAAAAAAAATTAGTTTAAGTTTGGAATAGTGTTCAAGGTATTTTAGATTTAATTCTTAATGATTTCATTTAGGTTCAACTTAATTTTAATTTAATTTATTTTAATTTTAACATAATTTGATTTGATTTTGATTTTAATTTAATTTGGTTTAATTTAATTTAATTTAAATTTTAATTTAATTTAATTTAATTTATTTTATTTTATTTTTAATTTAATTTAATTTTAATTTAATTTTAATTTAATTTAATTTAATTTAATTTAATTTAATTTAATTTTAATTTAATTTAATTCAATTTAATTTTAGTTTAATTTTAATTGGATTATTATTTTAATTTTTTTTTAATTAAGAATTAAGTATTATCAAGTGATTTATTTAGAGATTTTTTAAATTAAAGAATAAATATCCTCTTAATAATATCCCAACTTTAATAATTACAATTTCTATTATTCTTCCAAAATTTCAATTAATTAATTAATTAAAGTTTTATTTTAATTATATTTGAAATGGTTAGTAGGTTTCTACCCTCAATCATTTAAGTTTCAATCATCCAAAATCAGTTTAAAATCAAATATTTTACCCTCCCCTTAAATCTCCTGACCTCAAGCAGTTCAGAGAAATAAATTTTATAATTTTCTAATTTTTCTTTGATTTATTAGAATTATTTTAGTGGAAATATTCAAGAAAATCATTTTTTAATTCAAAAATTGTTTTAGGCTTTTGAAATTTAATATCTTATCCTAGTAGACTTAGGAAAAATATTTGGTTTGTTCCTAAGTGATTAGGAGTTAAAATGTGACATTTTGGTGATTTTTAATATTTTTATAATTTTTATTATTTTTTAATTATTAAAAATATTAAAATAATGATAAAAATCAATTTTTTTAGAAAATTAAAATTTTAATTTTCCTAAGTTCCTCTGATATCAGAGAAGTTTCAAAACCATTTTTGTGAATTTTTTAAAAGTATTTTGTGAGTTATGAATTTTTAAAATTTAATTTTATTCATTTTGGCTTAAGAGGCTTAATCAACCCATTCGGTGAGGCTAATCAAATCTAATCGACTTCAAATTTTTATGTGATGTTCCTCTAATCCTAAAGATCGATGTGGAGAATTATTTTCAAGTCAATTTAATGTGTGGTTAACCCTAATTAATTAAAGTTCAATTTTGGGTATTTAGGCCAATTAGGGTTGTTCCATGTGAATTAACTCAAAACCTATTTTTCCTAGGTTCCTCTGGTCATAGAAACATTATCAAATTTTCCTAGAATTTATTTCTCAACATGCTAATTATTGGAATTAAAATACTCAAAACAGTGACATGCAATTGAAAAATCAATAACTTCTCATTGAGATGGCCTCTGACCTTGGAAAATTTAGGGAATGCTCCCAAGTTCAGAGGCTTCAAAAGCCCTTTGGTCTCATGCCATGGTGAATTGCCTACGTAAATGGAGAATTAAAACAATGCAGAGAGTAAATAAATCCTTAAAAATAAAATACTCAATGAAATTACTTGATTTCTTTTCCACATCATTCTCCTCTGTTCACTGAGCAAGAGGGTATTTTTATTTAGTTTTAGAATTTTTCTACACAAAGTTATGCATTTTTGAAGTTCTGGATATTTAATAAATAAGAAAAATCCCTAATTTTCTACTTATACACGCGGCGCCACGCAATCCTTGGCAGCACCGAAAGACCACGCGGCGCGCTCTCATTCGACGCCGCCATCTGAGTCAGCTGCCATGAGGCTCGCGGTTCACATACCGTCTCCTGGTCCGACGCCATTTGAACCGTCCGCTCGATACACACGCGATCCAACGGCTCCCAGTCATCGTCTACGACTAGTGTGCACCCGTGACCGTCCACCTTCAAGCCCTAATATCTCTCTCATTTCTCAATGAATTTTTATGTTGTTATGCTCTATGGATTCGTCTTGAAGAGATGAACACATCCATATTGTAAACATGCATTGAAATCGATTCATATCAAATGGAGAATCTCTAGAAGCTTGGGAGGAAGAGAGAGCTCATACCTTTGCTCAGAGAAGTGAAGCTTCAATCTGAGAGTTGTGACACGTTCGATTGGGTCCAAGCAAGCTCCAGATGAAGTCTCTTGGCCTGGTGAATTTCCTAGGTACAAAAGTGACCACAGCCGATTACAAAAGCTTGGAGGCTGGAAGCAATGGCTGGCCTGGTGAGGGGGCTTTTGCTGAGGAACTTTTCCTCTTGGTCTGGTGAAGGTGTAGGGTCAATCAATTCGAGGATCGACTCACCGTGGTGAAGTGTCCCGGTTTCGGGCTTAAATTTCAACTCTGAAAGCTCACAGAGAGGAAATGGCAGGGGGATTTCAGTGGGGATCAAGTTCTCCAAGTGTGGAGGAGAGTCTGGAATGATTTTGGCAGAGTTTTTGTATGGTTTGTTTCAGCACCTTACTTGGCCGAGCGGAGGTGGTGTTTAAATAGGGCTGGCTGGAGGGCGGAGAGTTGAAGGCTCTGGATCAGCCTACTTAGATCAAGGGAAGAACAGCCATGACAGCCATTGGACACTAAGGCAGCTCAAGCAAGATGGAATTTCAATGTTTGGCTCCTTCCAAGGTCTCGGCCATGGTGTTTTCCGCATGGCCGCGGTGGTAGTCGGCCAGGCATGGGTCACCATCTCGACCGTGGAAGTCGTGTCGGGTCTCAGTGAAGTGAATCGGCTTGGACATGTGTAAAGGAGTTGGCTCTAAGTGGTATGGGGATAAGGCCATTTTAGGCTTGGTTTGGTCAACTCATCCAAATGGATTGGGTTCACTCTCCCATAACCCGATTTTGGGCCGAGGCACCAGCTGGGGTCAACCTCCCATGTGTGGTGGAGTCTCCATCAAGGATTAGGTGGCAAAACATGGTTTAGTGTGTGACATAGATATGGCTAAAAAGGCTTAATGAAGGATTAGGAAAAGGGCCCTCCTTTTGCTATTAATAGCTTGGTCACATGTCAAACCCCTCATGGCTTCACATGGGGCTTAAGGATGGCTTCATGGCTCTTATATGGCTTGGGAAAAGTTGGCTTGGTTTCACGGAAATGGGTTTAAGAATCTTTGGTATTTTGGTGTAAAATTTAGATGGTTTGTCATATGGCTTTGTTTAGAAAGGTTTGATTGCTGATTTAGGACTTAGGAATGATTTTAAATAAGTGAGGATGAGATGAGATTGTAATGTGGGCTTTAGGATGGGCTTGGGCTTTTGAGTTTGGTTAGGAATGGGCATTTGAATGTCTTTTGGAAGTGGGCTTTTAGATGAAAATTTTGCAGAGGTCCATGCGAAATAAATGTTGGGTTTAGTTTAAGGATGTGTCATGAGTGATTTGGATCAAACTTGAGGTGGTTTGGAATTGAATTGGGTCTAAATTGAGTCTCTTTAGTGATAGGGTCAAAATAGGTCAAAATGGACTAACTTGGGCTAAGGTTGGGCTAAAGTTGAAATTGATGTAACATTAACATTAAGAAATGTTTATGGGAGTGTTTCAAAGAGGTTTCAACTTTGGTTGGGTTTTAATTTTGAGATTTGGGCCTATTTGGGTTAGGTTTGGGTGTAGGCCCATTTAAGGGATTTTGGGTTTGGGTTGAATTTGAGTAGGGTTTGGGTCCAAATTTTGGGCAAATTATGTTAGTGTTTTGTTTTTTGGGATGTTAGGGAAGGTTTAGTAAAGGTTTGGGGTTAATTGGAGTTGAATTGAGTTGGTTTGGGCTAAGTTTGGGTCATGGGCCAAAATTGGGCCTTAAGCTTAAAAGTGAAATTAGATTCAAATGTCAATAAAATTCGACTTGGATTTGGTCTAGATTGATATCGGGGATATTGAATTGAAGTTTAGAATTGAATTGGACCAAAATTGGGGTCAATCGGGGTGATTTGGCTTGACATCGGGTTCATTCTGGGTTAAAATGGGTCATATCGGGGTTTTGACAAAAGTGGGGTAAATTGACAAAATTGGCCCATAGTGTAGTTGAACAAAGTGAAATTGGGAATATTTGAGATTTTCTGAAATTTTCTAGGAATTTTCTGAATTTTTGGATTTTTGGGTCAAGAGGGGCATTTTGGTAATTTGGAGGGTATTGTGGGTATTTTTGGAATTTTTGGTATATTTGGTCGGAGATGGTCAATTTGAATAGTGGGGGAAATGTTTGAGATTAATTTTAGGAAATTTTGGGTGATTTGGAAATTTTTGAACAATCTGGGTAGTTTCAACGGCTTTTAGTGAGGTTAGGCGGTCCGGGGTCCCGGGGTCAAAAATTGAAATTTTGGCAAAATGGAGATCGACTAAGTGTGAGTGAAATGGAATCATTCCGGTTGAGCCATGAAGCCATATTAAGTCCACATGAGCCATGAAAGAACTCATTTCGAGGCATTCAACATGTTGTTCCTAACCCTCTTAGCCAAGGGCTTAGGGGTTAAGGACCATCCAAATGAATTACTCACATGAGTCAAGAGGTCAAGTTGGGTGAGAGTGTGGGTTTTAGGATTTGGAATGTGTGTGTGAGAGTGTAGTGTATGTGTAAGTCGGCCCTCACTGCACTGTGCCACCTGCAGGTAATCCTAAGGCCAAAGAGTTCTATAGGAACTCATCCTTTAAACCTCCACATTCGATCTCAACCCTCCAAGTGACTCGGGGCGGTGAGTTAGGGGTTTACAATCAAGCATATGGGTTTGCAGGGAGTTAAGAAGTGGATCGAATTTCTAAAGGATGGGTCCCAATTCTAGTCCTCTCAGATAATCAAAGGAAAAGCCTAAGGCTAGATCCTAAGCACTAAAGAGAAAAGGGAAGACCTCATAAAAAATGAGGTCAACAAATGGACCCCCAATAGGTGTGGTGTGCTAACCAAGCACACCGCGCGTATTGGCGTTGACCGAAGAGATCAACAAAACCAACACAGATGTCCAAGTGACAAACTTAGGACAGAGTAGAAAAGTTTCCGTTGGGGAGTATCAAGTATGTTTCCAAAACTGGAGGTTCTTGAACTCTCGCTGGGGAACGGAAAAGGAGGTGAATTCCAAATCACAAGATTTGGAGAACTTCGGTTTAGATTTTGTTTCATTTTATGTTCAAGTTTTTATGTGTGAGTTTAGATTTTTGATTTGGAGTTCCAATTTAGATTGAAGTTTGATTTAAAATTAGTTTGAGGAAATTTGGATTTGAAATGAGAATTGAAACCCGAGTTTCAACCTCGGGATTGTGAAGAGAACTGGATTTAAGGTAGCAGCCTCGGAGTAAGAATCTGACTTTAAGTGTCGATTGAAAAGGATGAGAATCATAATTTAGGTACCAATCTTGAAAGAGAACTGGAATGTAGGTACCAGTCTCGGAAATTTTGAATTGAAATGTAGGTATCAATCCAGATGAGAATCGGAATGTAGGTATCGATCTCGAAATGAGAACTGGAATGTAGGTACCATTCTCAGAAATTTTGAATCGAAATGTAGGTATCAATTCGATGAGAATCGAAATGTAGGTATTCGATCTCGAAATGAGAACCGGAATTTAGGTACTCGCCTCGAAATTTTGAATTAAAATGTAGGTATCAATTCGGATGAGAATCGAAATGTAGGCATCGATCTCGAAATGAGAACTGGAATGTAGGTACTGGCCTCGAAAATTTTGAATTGAAATGTAGGTATCAATTCAAATGAGAATCGAAATGTAGGTATCGATCTCGAAATGAGAACTGGAATGTAGGTACCAGTCTCGGAAATTTTGAATTGAAATGTAGGTATCAATTCTGATGAGAATCGAAATGTAGGTATCGATCTCGAAATGAGAACTGGAATGTAGGTACAAGTCTCGAAAATTTTGAATTGAAATGTAGGTATCAATTCAGATGAGAATCGAAATGTAGGTATCGATCTCGAAATGAGAACTGGAATGTAGTACCAGTCTTGTAAATTTTGAATTCAAATGTAGGTATCAATTCAAATGAGAATCGAAATGTAGGTATCGATCTCGAAATGAGAACTGGAATATAGTACCAGTCTCGAAAATTTTAAATTGAAATGTAGGTATCAATTAAGATGAGAATTGAAATGTAGGTATCGATCTCGAAATGAGAACTGGAATGTAGGTACCAGTCTTGGAAATTTTGAATTGAAATGTAGGTATCAATTCAGATGAGAATCGAAATGTAGTATCGATCTCGAAATGAGAACTGCAATGTAGTACCAGTCTCAGAAATTTTGAATTGAAATGTAGGTATCAATTCAGATGAGAATCGAAATGTAGGTATCGATCTCAAAATGAGAACTGGAATGTAGTACCAGTCTCGAAAATTTTGAATTGAAATGTAGGTATCAATTCAGATGAGAATCGAAATGTAGGTATCAATCTCGAAATGAGAACTGGAATGTAGGTACCAGTCTCGGAAATTTTGAATTGAAATGTACTATGGAGATTTGGATTTAGCGGGAGATTGAAATGAGTTGTGAAAGTGTTCCACATCCCATGAGAATCAATTAAAGTTTGATTATTTGGCGAAGGGTATGAATCTATGCCATTAGAACCAAATCGAAAATTTTTCGTGGTTCTGAAGTCATCCCGAGCGATGGCTTCAAAGGAGGTCTGAAGTAGATCTTGATTTGAAGAAGTATTGGAGGGTTTGAAAAGATGGATTTAGACTGGAATTCAATTTGAGATTTAGGTTCATTTCATTTGCCCTTTAGCGATCTGATTTTATTTTTGTTATTCATTTAGTGTTCATGTGAATTTGAAGTTCATTTTACTATTTAGATTTTTAGGAAAAGTTCTCATTTATTTTCTTTTCTCTTCTGTTCTTTGTTCAAAGTCCATTTAACTCTAATGGTGTTTCCCAGTCAATTTGCACAAAAAGAGGTGAAGGCAAAATATGACGTAGTCGTTTTCATTCCAACTTGCTGAAAGTACATCATACAACTTGATCTAGTCATGATGACATTTTTCTCGTAAATTTAATGTCTCATACAATCCATGTAACTCCAAAACGGACCGTATAAACTTCTTGCCGATCCATTCAAAAGTGTCTATCAAAAATCCATGTCCGAATAGTAAGAAACATGGGTAATAACATCACCTTCCAAGCCACCCTCGCGGTGAATGCCGCATGGATGTGCATCGGAGGTGTGCTATTTCCCATGTAACTTGCATACTGTAGGCCGGAGACTCTCCAATTATGGAACTGGATGGAAGTGGTAAGGCGCCTTTCTGTCGTCCATCCATTTAAAAGTAACGGAGATCCGCTCCACTGGCACTCCCGGTATACAATGTTTTGCGATGTCTGCTCCATTTCCTTTTAATATCATGACGGGCCCTTGGAACTTACCCGGGCCTGCTATCCGGAGGTCAGATCCGAACATGATATTGCATTGGTTGACGAACGAAACTATGCAGAAAGGTCTGACAAAGTCGTGGTGGTCAATGTGTCGAGGTATGTAGTCGCCTTTCTGGTAAATGTTGATGATGCAACTGTTGGGTATGCAGTCTGCTGGCAGTACCCTCCACGTTACCATTCTTTTCACCATTCTTTTAATTATCCTCAGCATCGGATCCACCTCACCGCGACGGAGTATCCCCGGTGGATTTCCTTTTCGTCCTCTCGCGAAGTTATAGCAACATATGCATTGTATCTCGACTCTTCCTTTCCCCGGCATCCATCTCCGGGTTCCGAATAAGTCTTTTCCCTCGATGGCCTCGCTCGACCCATCTTCTCGAAGCTCTAAGATGCGCTCCACAATCCGTCGCTGCTCGTACTCTGAGAATACATTTGTGTGTAACTCGAGGCCTTCCAAAATGTTGATTCTCTTGCCTTTAATCCTTTCGAAGTATTCGAAAGTCTTCTTCTCAACATTTTGCATTCTTTCTAATTCATATTCTGGGATGATCTGCAAGTGACGAGGCCTAGTAACATACTGCGGGATGTATGGCTCAATCCCGTCACGTTCTCCCGCATACCATGGCTCCTCGGGATCGACATCCTCCGGAGTCGCTTCCGCAACAAGGTTCTTCGCATCCGGTCTCTCCGTCCGGCGTCGAGGCACCGGCTCTATTTCTTTCTTCTTGGCACTTCTTCGATTTGTTCCCGATTTTCTTGGCGTCGACTTTCTTCTTCTCGGTTCCCGACGAACCGCATCTTCGAAATGTGTGTGCCGACAAAAGCGGCCGTCTCTTCGTGTTGATCCGCTCGCTATTTTAGTCAACATCTTGCGGATACGGCGATTCTTATTCCTTCTTCCGGGTAGCAGCGGAGAGTGGCTCTCCTTACCCCTCGAACTTCGGCGGCGCGGCGCCGACGAGCCCGCCCTCCGCCATGGCAACTACCGACTCGATTTTCTTGCTTTCCTCAATGTTTGTCTTTCTCTTTTGTTGTTGGATTGGTGGCTTGGGCCACCCATCTTCATCACCGTCTCGGCTATGAAGCTCTTCTCGTTAATCGGGACCCAATCATTTTCTTCGTACCGTAGGCCGGCCGGTGCGAAGTCGAATCAATTTCAATCACCGCTCCATCCTTCACCCTCTTTTCATCGAGTGCGAGACTCACGCCATTTCTAAAGTTTAGGACCAACCGCCCGTTCGACATTTCCCTGCAAAGAAGACAAGGAAAGGATCAGGGGCTGTACTAAGAACAAGAACATTAAGAAAATATTTATTAATGAAAAGTTTTTTTTTTATTCGTATTTTCTTTTAAAATTTAAACAGGAGTAGGAAAGGGAGTGAGAAAAGATCAGGAACAAGATTTAATTTGAAAGGAATGGTTAAAACTTTATTATTATGATTTCACATATTTTATTTTTAGCACACATTTTTTTTGTTAATGCCCCTTTTTTTTGTCATCCATTTTTATGTCTTTGGGTTCGGACCCAGTCACAAGTGGTTACTTCACCCGTGTTTCTAGGGATGAGAATTCATTCCTTCGAAACATCAGGTTGCATAATACTTCTTCAAATATCGTCCGTTGATTGGAAGCATTTGTCGTTCTCCTCGGCAATTCACAAGTTGGTAGGAGCCACCTGAAGTGGATCGTCTCGACCACAAACGACCCTTCCCAAGTCGGTTCAAATTTACCTCATATCTTGCGGTGTGCAAGAATAGGTCTCTCGAGGACAAGAACTAAGTCACCAACTTTGAAAGTTCTTGGGTGGACCACGCTTATCATGGGCCTCGATCATCTTAGCTTGGCATAGCTCCAAATTTTGCCGTGCCGCAAGTCTTTTCCCTTCCAAGCTTTCAAGTTCTTCCGCCGTAATCTGGCATTTTCTTCTATAGTAATCTTGTTTGCAACTGCAATTCTGAGTGATGGAAGCTGGACTTCCAATGTTAACACTGCCTCGAACCCGTACAATAAAGCGTAAGGCGTAGACTGAGTAGAAGTCCTGAAAGTTGTCCTGTAGGCCCATAAGGCTTCTAACAACTTCTCGTGCCAATTTCTCTTGTTTTCGTCCAAAGATTTCTTTAAAATTTGAACGAGAGTTTTATTAAAAGCCTCGGCCAAGCCATTTGCTCTTGGATAGTAGATTGTTGAGTATCGCCAATCGATTTCATGTCTTCTGACAAAATTGTTGTTTTTTGTACTTCTGAATGCGGACCCATTATCTGAAATGATTCTGCGCGATACTCTGAAATGGTAGACAACTTGATTCTTGAAAAACTGCAGCACGTGGTATGCCTTTACTTCTCTGGGTGGAATAGCTTCTGCCCATTTAGAAAAGTAGTCTGTAGATGCAAGGATGAAGCGATATCCTCTTGAAGAAGGCGGTTCTATCGGACCCACTATATCTGTGCCCCAACACTCAAATGGCCACGACGCAATTTTCGGATGTAGCACATTTTGGAGGTTGGTGTAGAACCACTTCTTGCACTTGGCACTGGTGACAACTTTTGGCAACTTCCATACAGTCGGTCATCATTGAGGGCCAGTAGTACCCTAGTCTTTTAATCTTCATTTTCATTTTCTGACCCGACTGATGAGTGCCACAAAGTCCTAAATGTACTTCTTTAACGATTTCACGAGCTTCGGAACCGCTCAGGCATCTTAGCCACATCTGATCAAAAGACCTTCTGTATAATGTATTGTTTATTAATGCGTAAGACAGAGTTCTTTTCTTGATTCGATGAGCTAATGACTTATCGTCCGCAGGCTTCCCGTTCGCGAGTAGTCTATTAGCGGCTGTTGCCAATCTTCTGCATTTTCTTTTACTGCTGCAATTGTTTCATCTATTTTTTTTGTTGATTTGAGTATCATATTCATGTCGAGCTGTGATAGGACCTGTCGTCCTTGAACTGACACTTCAACTGACTCATCCTGCAAGCAGGCAAATTCCTTTGCAAAGCGAGCTAGCGCATCTGCAAGAGCATTTTCTTTTCTGGGGATCTTGTAGATTGTTATGTTTGGAATTTGTTCCAACAGTTTCATGGCATACTAAAAGTACTGCTCGAGTCTTGGCTTTAAAATTCTGTATTGTCCGGCGACCTGTTGAATGATCAACTGAGAATCTCCGTAGATGTTGATGTCCGTTATTCCCATTTGAATGGTTAGTTCTAGTCCTGTTATGAGGGCTTTGTTTTCTGCCTCGTTGTTTGTGCATGATTCTGTTAAGTGGTAGGAGTATCTTAACATCCCCCGCTCCGTTGTTTGTGCATGGCTCTGTTTGTGAAAGGATCGTAGCTGTTTCAAGGTTTTAGGAGGTGGCATTTCTAAGATAGCTTTAATCTTTTCCAGATCAATTTCAATCCCACGATGTCGGACAACAAATCCTAAGAATTTCCCGGAGGTGACGCCGAAGGTGCATTTTAAGGGATTCATCTTAAGGTTGTATTGTCTTAGTCGCTCGAAAAACAATTCTCAAATCATACAGGTGATCTTCTTTCAGTTTGCTTTTGATGACCACATCATCCACGTAGCCCTCAACTTGGTTGTGAATGAGATCATAAAAAATCTTCGTCATTGCTCATTGGTATGTTGCTCCTGCGTTCTTTAGTCCGAATGGCATTGCTGTGTAGCAATATACTCCGATCGGCTTTCTGAATGCCTTGAGCTTTTCGTCTTCCTCGGTGCCATCTTTATCTCGGTTGTATCCCGATGATCCATCCATGAAAGAGAAGATTTCATATGTTGAAGCAATGTCGATCATCAGTTTTGGGATTGGTAGTGGAAATTCATCCTTTGGACATGCTTTATTTAAATATCTGAAATCCACGCAGATTCTGATCTGACCATTCTTCTTTCTGACTGGTACCACGTTGGCTAACCAAGTAGGGTATTGTTCTTCACGGACAAATTTAGCGTCTATTAGCTTCTTAAATTCTGTTATTACTTGTTGCTCAATTTCTAGACGCATTCTTCTGGGAGCTTCTCCGACTCGAACGTGTAGGATCTACTCCTAACTTCGTGAACTCGCGACTTCGGAGCTAATCCCGGCATTTCGTCGTAACTCCAAGCAAAACAGTCCTTGAATTCCATTAGTAGCTTCGATTATGTTTTCGAATCTTTTTAGTGAGTAAGGAGCTAACAAAGGTTGTCCTAGGCTCTTCGCTAGTACCTAAGTTAACTTCCATTAACTCGTCTATTGTAGATTTGATTTCTTCTTCGAATTCTGGTGGAGCATCTCCGATTGGTAGATCTTAGAGTTCTTTTGAAGCTTCAAAGCGGTCTTCATTAGGTTCACAAGTGACAACTAAACAAAATTCTATATCGTCAACGGATCCTACTGTGCCGAATCCGAGACCATGTTTTGAATTGGGAGGCCGACTGGCATTATTCCATAATTTTTCAAAGTGTTGTGACCGGATTTTTGTCCATTGTCGAGGTAAGACGCCACGTTGAATTAAGTTTTGAACACAGGGAGAGTACCACTCAAAAGGTAATTCCATTAATTCGGAAGAAGTAACATCTTCAAATTGTACATCTTTTTCGCATTGGAAGAAGAAGCACCACGGTAAAACTTGATCGGCTTAGTACCACCACCATGCACTTCCTCGACCACCATACCCTCGATCTTATTAGAATGGATCTGGGTCGTGGTCATAGTATGTACATGATGGTTAATCTTCTCGTACATTGATTTATATTCTTCATTCTTTTCATCTTCGAGAGAGATCTTGAATCGGGGTTTCTTTTCGACTTATTGTCGCTCGCTTATTTCTTGATTTCTTCTCCTTCTTCGGAAGTGTTCTCCCAATCAACATCGATGACGGGTTTCTTCTGTCCAACTGTTCCAACATTTCTTCCACGTTCCCGTCCCCGGCCTCGACCTCGGGTGCGAGTTCTGGAGAAATCTTCACCATCTCGCCGTAAGGGAATGGTGAGTAACTGTTGAACTAGAACTTCAGCTTCTTCATCGTTTCGGATTTCTTTTGCTTCAATTGGTATGGCATTTCTGGAAAAGACTGTTTTCTTCGGAGGCGCGTAGTAGGCTGCATCTTCATGAATTCCAATTTCATGCACGGAGAATTGTTGCAAATCACATTTGATGCAATGTTACCCTCCTTTCGTAATACTTTATGCATTGGTGCAGAGACGACGGTACCATCCAGTTTTCATGGATCCCTGGCCGACCCAGCAGAGCGTTGAACGATGTCTCATAATCAATTATATGGAATTTTGCGGTTGTCTTTGCTAAGTTACCGGTTTTCATCAGTAGTGTTATCGATCCAAGGGCTCTTTCTCCTTTTTGATTGAACCCTCTTAATAAACATCTTGTTCGCTTCCAAGTTCGCGAGCATCAATTTCTAAATATGCTAGCGTCCGAAGATTCATTATGTTGATTGATGCTCCCGGATCAACCAACACTCTGGAGAGCGTAAACTTTCCAATAAGTGATCGAAATGTACAACTGGCTCGGCTGTGATCACTCGTTCCCGCAATGCATCATTGTCCGTGAAAGTAACACCTCGTTATTCTTTTAACGAGCAAACCTTGTCGAAGGAATCACCGGCCATTCGAGCTAGACAAATCTTTGGATCAAGTAAAGCCTCGATCGAGCTTCTCTCATTTCCTTCGACAGGATCGTAGCGCCGTATATGCTTAGTTTGGTTGGTAGCTTCCTAAGATGGGCTAGCACGTTGTAGTCCACTTTATTACCATGTTCCTCTGCTTTCTTCCCGAACGGGCAATTCCTCCACCGGGGTTGGTTCTTCCTGAGCAACCACCTGCTTTCTTTTATCCTTTGGACCCATTCTCAGCGGTAAAATTCTTCCACTTGTTAAATTTACTTCAGCTATTTCTTCTGAATTTAGTGTTGAATCTGCCGGTGTATCCTCCTGAATTGGAACAACTGGCTCTTCCGAGTTGCTTCTGTGTCCGATGGTTCTAATTCTATCATGATCGGATCCCCTCGAATTCACAAATGGACTTGTTGCTTGTCGAGCTTTCGTAGCCTTCTTTGTAAACATCTTATTCGTCGTGGTCATCGAGGTTGTGTATGATTCGAGAATCGTTATTTGTATTGGAATCGAGATCCGCATTAAGCTCCGTTGTCGTTAGTTACGCAATCGTTAGAGACGAATCAAAAACGTAGCCAACGCCATAACCCTTATCATTATAAGATCTCACCGGAGCGAGCAGATAATCATACAGAGTCAGGACTTCAAGGGATTTCTCCCCCGAATCAGAAACAACCATCCTAGGATAAGCAGCCCCTAGTCTACCCTCTGGAGCCTTGGTCTTCTTTTCTTCCACTATCTTCTCCTCCTTATGGGGCGGTTCTTCAATCTCAAGTGATAGTGCCGGCTTGACAGGTTTCAAACTCTGAGTTGAAGCGCGTACCGAAGTGTCCTGGATGTGATCCAAAATTTTCTTCGATGATTTTGTCCAGACAGTACTCCGTCCATCATCAGTCGTGTAAGGATCTATCGGAACAATGGGATCCGTTGAAATAACATTGACGGAACCTCTTTTTTAGGGTTCCTTCATGTATTCCTTTGGGATCGTTATGTTCCCTTTCCGGAGATTGTCATCAAGCCAACTCTTGAAAGTGATGCAATCCTCTATCTTGTGTCCAAGCATCTGGTGGTAAGGGCAATAGTTCGGATGATCTTCCTTATCGACTTCCTTCGCTTCGGGCTCTGCAGCTGAAAATCCGGTGTCTTCATTAAGCTGCGGAACATCTTCACTACTGCTTCAGTTTTGAATGGATATTCTTTATTTAGAAGTTCTCTTAACGTATGCGATGAACGAGGCGGTTGTTTATAATGCTGAGGCGACTGATAGGTTGGACGAGGTTGCTGATAGCCCTATTGAGGTTGCTGATAAGTCCGTTGCGGTGGTTGGTAACTAGACTGTGGCCTCTCTGACTGTATCTGCATTGGCTGCTTGCCCATATCTACTGCCACGACGATTCCAGATTTCTTCTCGAATGTTTTTACAGGCTTCTACTTATCGTTCTTGTCCGCGAAACTTAACTGCTTTGCCTCCTCTTGCAAGCTCCCGGCCTTGCTAAGCAACTTCTCGAAAGTCTTGATTGTAAACCCTTTAAGGAGAAGTGCTATCGGGCCATGGATACTTTTAAGCAGGATACCGATCGCATGTTGTTCTTGAAGCTGTGGTTCACACTTCATGCTTAAGTTTCTCCATCGAAGTATGTAATCCACTAAAGTCTCGTTCGGCTTTTGCTGCTCTACCACTAGATCACCGATAGTGATGTGGTGTTGAGCCACGGCAAATCGTTTAACGAAGAGATTTTCTAGCTCTGAAAAGGTCTTTACTGAACCGTTCGACAATTCTGCGTACCAGTCGAAGGCAATTCCTGACAAACTGATGACGAATTGGCGGAAGAGTAAAGCGTCGCTCCCACCGGCATTGCAGCAACTAGAACGAAAATGTGCGACATGCTGCCGAGGGTTTCCTGTTCCATCAAAAGTCTTAAACAAAGGTGGTACGAAGCCTTCCGGGTATTGGACTGCATCGAACTCTTCGGGGTAAGGTCTACCCGTCTGAATAGATGCTCCACTCTTGGATTGTGCTAAGGCTTCTCGCACCCGTTGTTCTACCATGTTTTTAATATCCTTTTCGTGGATCATGCCTCGTGTAGAATCCTTCTTTAGTAGTTTGTCTCCGTTGACGGATGTGACCTCTTTTCCTCCATCCGCAATATGGATAATCTCTCGGGGGTGTCTCTTTCGAGGTCGGGCTCGACTCCGGAGAGTGGCTAAGGCGGCAGCCCATCTCTTCCATCCTCTTTGCCATCCGGGAAATCGTATCATCTCTTTCCCGAAGCCGCGCTCTCAATACCCTCCGGTTCATCTCTTTCCGCACCTGCCGGAGCACCTTGTGAAGCTGACGATGCTAGTGTCTCAACCATGTTGATCTCGGCATACTCCTTATCCATGAACTCTGATGAGTCAATTTCTTCTTCTCTTTCCTTTGCTAACCGTCAGATGTCGGTCCTTAACTTGTCCATGGCATCCTCTAGTGGCCTTTTCCACATGGTCTCGCAGTTGTCATGTGACGATTGTTGAACTTCCTTCCCGGGAGTCCCCTTTATTACAGTAGCACTTTCTTCTGATTCAAGTTTCCTGGCGAGACTTTTCTTCTCAGGACATTGTTTTGGTCTTAGCTGGCCGGTAGTAGGTCGCCACACCATCCTTCTTACAGCAGGAAGCCTAGGACCAGATGGTCTGTCGGCTATATGCTTGAAGGTGGTATCCTCCCTAATCTGTAGACCCGATACAACAACGGGCGGACTAGCCTTTATCTTCTTCTTTGGTTTCTCTGTGGCAGCAATAGGCTCAATTCGTATTCCGAGGCGGGATTTAGCTGGCACCCGTCCTATCCTTCTTAAGATTTTCGATACAGGGCATCTTTCTTTCTTTGCCAATCATTCTATAACAGCTTGCAGCCGAGCCAGTGGCGTAGTCTTATCCCTTTTCCTCTTGTAATTGTTGTAGTATGCAGGTCAGTGTAATGCGGTGGCGATCTTACGAACATCCTCTTCATCTGATGCGGCAGAGAGGGGGTAAAGCCTGCTCCCTTCCAACAGAGGTATATACTCAGGTAATTCTTCTCTTTCTTCAGGAATTTCTTCTAAAAAAGCAACTTCAGCAGCTCTAGCTTTCTTTGCGATCTTCCTGCTTCTATTTCTCCTTTGAGTCCGAGTTAGGGGTTCAACTCTTGAACCGGACCCAATCTCAAAAATAGATGGCATTGTAGCAAGTTCGCACCCTCCACGATGACGGGCTCATCACGTACTCGGATTTCCTTCCCCTTCGCGCTTGGCAGAAGTCGGGGTAGGTGTTGAGATGACTAGACCAGTGGGGGTAGTGACAATAGTCCTCCTACGAACAATGGTACTCCTTTCAGCTGGAACCCGTTGCAGGGGAGGGAATTCTTGAGCCGACTTCAAATTGAACTCAATCATGGGTTCTTCAGTTTCTGACACTTTTTCCATTAGTGTGAAGAGAGTGACGTCAGCGAACTTAACATCTGTGTTGCCAAATCCTTGTCCGAAGCGGATGATCCCATCGTCGGGCAGCTCATCCTTGTAAACGGCGAAGCCCATTCCATTGGTGAAGGAAAAGATTAACTTTGGGGCAGTCATTTTCTGCAGGGCAGATTTTGAATGTAAGTCCCGAATTATGCTTCTTTTCATCGTAAAGTTTAGGACAAAAAAGAAAGAGTCCGAACATATTTGTGATTTTTAAAAGAGATTGTTTATTAAGAGGTTCGCTTATTAGAAACAAAACGATTAAAGGAAAAAAGGTTATAGAAAATGTAAAGGACACGATTTAGAATTGGAAAGGAAGAGAAAGTCTTATGTAAGACTTCTCGACTCAAAGGATCGCTCCTAAACTAACACCTATTGGGGGTTCACCCCACCTCAGAAAAGAGGTGAAAGGATCTCGGAACCTCTCTGTTTAGGGGTGTCTAAACAGTGGCTCCTAAATCCGAAAGAAGTTGGCTATACTCATTCAAGACAGAAATGAACGGAGTATTCCATCGGAAGAATGGTAGTTTTGGTCCTTTAGGGATATGGACTCACCACCGATTTATAAAAGCAAAACCATCTAATCAAAATGGAGAGAGGAACTAGTCCCCAGCGGAGTCGCCAGAAGTTGTCGGCATATTTTTATGTTATGTGTTTTGAAAAGGGGGTCGCCTACGTAAATTGTCGGCGAATTTTCATATTTTAAATTTAATTTAAATATATATAGTTTAAAAGATAACATTTGATTTTGAAAGTAATTTTAAGTTTAAAAGTTTTAAGATATGAAATCAAACAAATCTCACATCCCAAATAGTTTATATAAACGAGCACCGCATCACAAACCGTATATCTATCCCGAAGAATAGACAGACTGCTTGACGATGGGGCTCGATTAAATAAACCAGAAGATTTGTGACATCCGTTTGGTCTCGCAAACCAATTTTATAAGCCGACAAGTTCCCCGCTTAATATAAATGAATTAAGCGTGGTTTATATTACCCGGTTCTTAAAGTTCCCTATAAGGGCAAGCCCCTATAGTTAGTTACATCTTAAATGACGGAATCATTTAAAAAAACTCTTGATAATGATTAGTGGTTTTGCTCTCAAAAATTTCAAAGTTTAAGGTTTTCAAAGGATTGGATTTTGGAAATTTCAATAGGGATCAGCTCAAATTTGGAACAAGTTTATTTTAAGAGTCCAAAGAAAGAGAAGTAGGAGAAGCTGAGGATCCATAAAGAATCTTGGCAACTTCTCAAACTATCCTATTGTTTGGCTTCAATTTAGGAATTTATTTAATATTGTAATTCTGCCAATTTTATTTATTTAGGACTTATATTTGTATGACATGATCACACAAATAGCCTAGAAGATGTGAGGGTTTATGTCGTACCAAACGACTACCTCGGAATCCTAAGACCAGTTAGGGCTTAATTTACATGACATGATCCTGCAAATACCTAATGAAGAGTTGAGGATTTATGTTGCAATAGGCAAACTAACTCGAAATCCTATAGCCTTGTTGTTTAGTTCTAAGAAAGTTTTGCTGATGTAGAATTGTTTTGCTGATGACGATGGCCAAGCTGCCCACCATGCTCCGAGCTCCTTGTCATTGCAGAGGTTTAGTTTTAGAAGTCATAAATCGGGAGATGAGAGAAGTTTTTTGTTTTAGAGAGAATCTCAAAACACATATTAATACATTTAAATGTTTCAACAAGTACCTAGGTAAAGCAAAGGGAAAGGTTTTGGTTGTCTACCAAACTTCTAATCCTATAGCTAGTCATCTCCTATGACGTCTAGGTTCTTGTGTTTTGGTTTAAGGATGATTTTCTTCAACAAAGAATGATTAAGTTCAATTGTTCTTATAAACATCTCATCATATTGAGGAAGTGCTTAAGACGAGTCTTAAACATCTTTTCAATACCTCTAGGATTGTTTTAAGTCCAAGAGAATTTAATTATACAAGTGAATTAATCATCCAGGAGTTTAAGTTTTGTTCTCTTGCTCAGTGAACTAGGACATTTGAATATCCCATAAGTGAAGTAACACTTCACTTGATACTTCATTTAAGAGTTATAATAATAAGAGCTTTAAAAGGGCAAATCAACTTATTAATAAGTATTTTAATGATTTAAACTTAATGATTTAATTTTAATTTTGACTTAATAAAAAAATTAGTTTAAGTTTGGAATAGTGTTCAAGTTATTTTAGATTTAATTCTTAATGATTTCATTTAGGTTCAACTTAATTTTAATTTAATTTATTTTAATTTTAACTTAATTTGATTTAATTTTAATTTTAATTTAATTTGGTTTAATTTAATTTAGTTTTAATTTAATTTAATTTAATTTAATTTAATTTAATTTTAATTTTAATTTAATTTAATTTAATTTTAATTTAATTTAATTTTAATTTAATTTAATTTAATTTAATTTAATTTAATTTTATTTTATTTTATTTAAATTTTAATTTAAATTTAATTTTAATTTAATTTAATTTAATTTTAGTTTAATTTTAATTTGGATTATTATTTTAATTTATTTTTATTAAGAATTAAGTATTATTGAAGTGATTTATTTAGAGATTTTTTAAATTAAAAAATAAATATCCTCTTAATAATATACCTACTTTAATAATTCCAATATCTATTATTCTTCTAAAATTTCAATTAATTAATTAATTAAAGTTTTATTCTAATTATATTTGAAATGGTTAGTAGGTTTCTACCCTCAATCATTTAAGTTTCAATCATCCAAAATCAATTTAAAATCAAATATTTTACCCTCCCCTTCTTGATTAATCCTAAAATTTTAATTAAGGGTTGAAATTTTTAATTACTCTTTTGCCCTTCAAGCTTAATAATTCTATAACTCACTAAATTAAGTTCAAATGAACTTGAAATTTTTATGTAACCTCACTCACATGTAAATTAAGACATTAGAGGAGAAAATGTGATTTTTCTGAATTTAATTTATTTATATAATTATTTTTAGTAGAAAATAAAGGTTTTTAAAGAAAATTCAACAACATGACCAAGGTAAATTTTCTGTCCTTAAGAAAATTATGGGATGTTCCTAATGATTAGAGGACCACTTGGACCAATTTTAGTGATTTTTTGAGTTATATTTTATTTATTATAATTATTTTGAATTTTAGAGTATTAATTAATTATAAAACAAAATTAAAGTTAAAAAATGAATTTTATATTTTTCTTAAATCTCCCTGACCTCAAGCAGTTCAGAAAAACAAATTTTATAATTTTCAGATTTTTCTTTGATTTATTAGAATTATTTTAATGGAAATATTAAAGAAAATCATTTTTTAATTCAAAAATTATTTTAGGCTTTTAAAATTCAATATCTTATCCTAGAGACTTAGGAAAAATATTTGGTTTGTTCCTAAGTGATTGGGAGTTAAAATGTGACATTTTGGTGATTTTTAATATTTTTATGATTTTTATTATTTTTTAATTATTAAAAATATTAAAATAATGATAAAAAATCAAATTTTTTAGAAAATTACAATTTTAATTTTCCTAAGTTCCTCTGATATCAGAGAAGTTCCAAAACCATTTTTTTGAATTTTTTAAAAGTATTTTGTGAGTTATGAATTTTTAAAATTTAATTTTATCCATTTTGCTTAAGAGGCTTAATCAACCCATTTGGTGAGGCTAATCAAATCCAATTGACTAAATATTTTTATGTGATGTTCCTCTGATCCTAAAGATCAGTAGAGAATTTTTTTCAAGTCAATTTAATGTGTGGTTAACCCTAATTAATTAAAGTTCAATTTTGGGTATTTAGGCCAATTAGGATTGTTCCATGTGAATTAACTCAAAACCTATTTTTCCTAGGTTCCTCTGGTTATAAGAAACATTACAAAATTTTCCTAGAATTTATTTTTCAACATGCTAATTATTGGAATTAAAATACGCAAAACAGTGACATGCAATTGAAAAATCAATAACTTCACATAGGGATGGCCTCTGACCTTGGAAAATTCAGAGAATGTTCCCAAGTTCAGAGGATTCAAAAGCCCTATGGTCTCATGCCATGGTGAATTACCTATGTAAATGGAGAATTAAAAAAATGCAGAGAGTAAATAAATCATTAAAAATAAAATACTCAATGAAATTACTTGATTTCTTTTCCACATTATACTCCTCTGTTCACTGAGCAAGAGGGTATTTTTATTTTATTTTTAGAATTTTTCTACACAAAGTTATGCATTTTTGAAGTTTTGGGTATTTAATAAATAAGAAAAATCCCTAATTTTCTACTTATCCACGCGGCACCACGCAATCCTTGGCGACTCCGAAAGCCCACGCGGCGCGCTCTCATTCGACTCGCCATCTAAGTCGCCTGCCACGGGGCCCGCGGTTCACGTACCGTCTCCGGTCCGACGCCATCTGAGCCGTCCGCTCGATACACGCGTGATCCAACGGCTCCCAGTCATCGCCTACGACTGGTGTGCACCCGTGACCGTCCACCTTCTAGCCCTAATATCTCCCTCATTTCTCAATGAATTTTTATGTTCTTATGCTCTATGGATTCGTCTTGAAGAGACGAACATCCATACGGTAAACATGCATTGAAATCAATTCATATCAAATGGAGAATCTCCAGAAGCTCGGGAGGAAGAGAGAGCTCATACCTTTGCTCGCAGAAGTGAAGCTTCGATCCGAGAGTTGCGAGACGTTCGATTGGGTTCAAGCAAGCTCCAAATGAAGTCTCTTAGCCTGGTGAATTCCTAGGTACAAAAGTGACCACAGCCGATCACAAAAGCTTGGAGGCTGGAAGCAATGGCTGGCCTGGTGAGGGGGCTTTTGCTGGGGAACTTCTCCTCTTAGTCTGGTGAAGGTGTTGAGTCAATCAATTTGAGGATTGACTCACTGTGGTGAAGTGACCTGATTTTGGGCTTAAATTTCAACTCTGAAATTGAGCTCACAGAGAGGAAATGGCAGGGGGATTTTAGTGGGGATCAAGTTCTCCAGGTGTGGAGGAGAGTCTGGAATGATTTTGGCAGAGTTTTTGTATGGTTTGTTTCAGCACCTTACTTGGCCGAGAGGAGGTGGTGTTTAAATAGTAGCTGGTCTGGAGGGCTTCCCGGGGAGGGTCAAGGCTTGGATCGACTCGCTAGATCAAGGGAAGAACAGCCATGACGAACTATTGGACATGGGGCAGCTCAGCAAGATGGAATTTCAATGTTTGGTTCCTTCCAAGGTCTCGGCCATGGTGTTTCCGGCGGTTGTGGTGGCTGGCCGGCCAGGCATGGGTCACCATCTTTACTAGGGAAGTCAGGGCTGGGGTTTGGTGAAGTGAATTGGCTTTGGACATGTGTAAAGGAGTTGGCTCTGAGTGGTATGGGGATAAGGCCATTTTAGGCTTGGTTTGGTCAACTCATCCAAATGGATTGGGTTCACTCTCCCATAACCTGACTTTGGGCTGAGGCAATCAGTTGGGCCAACCTCCCATGTGTGGTGGAGTCTCCATCATGGATTAGGTGGCAAAACATGGTTTAGTGTGTGACATAGATATGGCTAAAAAGGCTTAATGAAGGATTAGGAAAGGGTCCCTCCTTTTGCTATTAATAGCTTGGTCACATGTCAAACCCCTCATGGCTTCACATGGGGCTTAAGGATGGCTACATGGCTCTTATATGGCTTGGGAAAAGTTGGCTTTGTTTCATGGAAATGGGTTTAAGAAATTTTGGTATTTTGGTGTAAAATTTAGATGGTTTGTCATATGGCTTTGTTTAGAAAGGTTTGATTGCTGATTTAGGACTTAGGAATGATTTTAATTAAGTGAGGATGAGATGAGATTGTAATGTGGGCTTTAGGATGGGCTTGGGCTTTTGAGTTTGGTTAGGAATGGGCATTTGAATGTCTTTTGGAAGTGGGCTTTTAGATGAAAATTTTGCAAAGGGCCATGCCAAATAAATTTTGGGTTTAGTTTAAGGATGTGTCATGAGTGATTTGGATCAAACTTGAGGTGGTTTGGAGTTGAATTGGGTCTAAATTGAGTCTCTTTAGTGATAGGGTCAAAATAGGTCAAAATGGACTAACTTGGGCTAAGGTTGGGCTAATATTGAAATTGATGTAAAATTAACTTTAAGAAATGTTTATGGGAGTGTTTCAAAGAGGTTTCAACTTTGGTTTGGTTTTGATTTTGAGATTTGGGCCTATTTGGGTTAGGTTTGGGTGTAGGCCCATTTAAGGGATTTTGGGTTTGGGTTAAATTTGAGTAGGGTTTGGGTCCAAATTTTGGGCAAATTATGTTAGTGTTTTGTTTTTGGGGATGTTAGGGAAGGTTTAGTAAAGGTTTGGGGTTAATTGGAGTTGAATTGGGTTGGTTTGGGCTAAGTTTGGGTCATGGGCCAAAATTGGGCCTTAAGCTTAAAAGTGAAATTAGATTCAAATTTCAATCAAATTAGACTTGGATTTAGTCTAGATTGATATTTGGGATTTTGAGTTGAAGTTTAGAATTGAATTGGACCAAAATTGGGGTCAATTGGGGTGATTTGGTTTGATATTGGGTTCATTTGGGTTAAAATAGGTCAAATTGGGGGTTTTGACAAACGTGGGGTAAATTGACAAAATTGGCCCATGGTGTAGTTGAACAAAGTGAAATTGGTAATATTTGAGATTGTTTGGAATTTTCTGGGAATTTTCTGAATTTTTAGATTTTTGGGTCAAGAGGGGCATTTTGGTAATTTGAAGGGTATTGGGGGTATTTTTGGAATTTTTGGTATATTTGGTTGGAGATGGTCAATTTGAGTAGTGGGGGAAATGTTTGAGATTAATTTTAGGAAATTTTAGTTGATTTGGAAATTTTTGAAGAATTTGGGTAGTTTCAATGGCTTTTAGAGAGTTAGGCGGTCCGGGTCCCGGGGTCAAAAATCGAAATTTTGGCAAAATGGAGATCGACCAAGTGTGAGTGAAATGGAATCATTCTTGTTGAGCCATGAAGCCATATTAAGTCCACATGAGCCATGAAAGAACTCATTTGAGGCATTCAACATGTTCCTAACCCTCTTAGTCAAGGGCTTAGGGGTTAAGGACCATCTGTATGAATTACTCTCATGAGTCAAGAGGTCAAGTTGGGTGAGAGTGTGGGTTTTAGGATTTGGAATGTGTGTGTGAGAGTGTAGTGTATGTGTAAGTCAGCCCTCACCAGACAAGGCCACCCAGGGTAATCCCAAGGCCAAAGAGTCCTATAGGGAACTCATCTTTTAAACCTCCACATTTGATCTCAACCCTCCAAGTGACTCGTAGGCGGTGACTTGGGGTTTACAATCAAGCATATAGGGTTTGCAGTGGAGTTAAGAAGTGGCTTGAATTTCTAAAGGATGGGTCCCAATTCTAGTCCTCCAGATAGCCAAAGGAAAAGCCTAAGGCTAGATCCTAAGCACTAAAGAGAAAAGGTAAGACCTCATCAAAAATGAGATCAACAGAACTCTGATGAATCAACTTCATTTTTTAATTTTCTCCTCTTTCTTTTGCCAACCGTCGGATGTCCGTCCTTAGCTTTCCTATGGCGTCCTCTAGTGGCCTCTTCCAGACAATCTCGCAGTTATCACATGATGATTGTTGAATTTCTTTACCAGGAGTTTCTTTTAATGCAGTGGCACTTCCTTCTGATTCAGGCTCTCCGACGAGGCTTTTCTTCTCGGGACATTATGTCGGTATCGACTCAGCGATAATAGGTCGCCACACCATCCTTCTTGGCAGCGAAGGCCTAGGACTGAGACGGTCCGTCTGGCCATATGTCGGTAGGTGGTGTCCTCCCTAATATGGTGACCCGATACAACAACGAGTGAACTAGCTCGCATCCTCTTCCTTTGTTTTTCTACAGCAGTGACAGGCTCTACTCGTGGTCCGAGGAGGGATTTAGCTGGTATTCATCCCATTCTTCTTAGGATTTCTGACACGGGGCATCTTTCATTCTTAGCCAATTTCTCTACCACAGCTTGCAGCCGGGCAAATGGCGTAGTCCTGACCCTTTTTCTTTTGCAGTCATTATTGTATGCTAGTAGGGGTAATGCAGCGGCGATCCTCCGAACATCTTCTTCATCTGATGCAGCAAAGAGGGTGAAACCTACTTCCCTCCAACAGAGGTGAATACTCGGGCAGTTCTTCCTCTTTGTCAGAAATCTTTTCTAGAGAGGCAACTTCAGCAGCCTTGGCCTTCTCGATCTTGGCGATCTTTCTGCTCCTATTTCTCCTTTGAGTCTAAGTTAAGGGTGTAACTATTGAACTGGACCCTATCTCGAAGACAGAAGGTATTGTAGCAAAATCTGTACCCTCCACGGTGACAGGCTCATCACATGATTGGATTTCCTTCCCCTTCAGTTTTGCAGGAGTCGGGGTAGGTGCAGAGATGACTAGACCTGTGGGGGTAGAGACAACAGTCCTCCTACAAATAGCAGTACTTCTTTCAGCTAGAAACCTTTGCAAGGGAGGGAACTCTTGAGTCAATTTCAGGTTAAACTCAATTACAGGCTCCTCAGTTTCCGATACTTTGTTCATTAGGGTGAAAAGAGTAACATCTACGAACTTAACGTCCGTATTGTCGAATCCTTGTCCAAAACGAATGATCCCATTGTCAGGCAGCTCATCCTTGTAGACGACTAAGTCCAGTCTGTTGGTGAAAGAGAAAATTAACTTTGGTGCAGATATTTCCTACAGGGTAGATTCCGAACGTCAGTCCCGAATTGTATTTCCTTTTGTCGCAATACTTAGGACAAAAGAGAAAGAGTCCGAACACATTTTCCTTTATTTTAGTGTATTTGTGATTTTTTAAAAGGGTTTGTTTATTAGAAGGTTGTTTATTAGAGGATTTGTTTGTTAGGAACAAAATGATTAGAGGAAGGTTATAGAAAAGGTAAAGGATCCAATTTAGAATTGGAAAGGAAGAGAATGTCTCGTAAGACTTCTCAATTCAAAAAGACCGCTCCTAGGCTAACACCTATTGGGGGTCCACCCCACCTCAGAAAGAGGCAAAAGAATTTCGGAACCTCTCTGTTTAGGGGTGTCTAAACAGTGGCTCCAAAATCCAAAAGGAGTTGACTATACCCATTCAAAACAGAAATGAACGTGGCATGTCAACGAAAAGAATGGTAGTTTGGTCCAAAAGGGGTATGGACTCACTATCGATTTATGAAAGCAAAACCATCTGATCAAAATGGAGAAAGGAACTAGTCCTCAACGTGAGTCGCCGTAAATTGTCGGCATATTTTTTAGGTTTGTGTTTTAAAAAGGGGTCGCCTACGTGAAATTGTCGATGAATTTTAGGTTTTAAATTTAATTTAAATATGTATATATATATATATATATATATATATATAATTTAGAAAGTAAGCATTCAATTTTGAAAATAACTTTAAGTTTGAAAATTTTAAGATATGAAATCAAACCGATCTCACACCCCAAATAGTTTATATAAACGAGCACTGCATTACAAACCATGTATCTATCCCAAAGAATAGACACACTGCTTTATGATGGGGCTCAATTAAATAAACTAGAAGATTTTTGACATCTGTTTAGTCTGCGAACCAATTTTATAAGCCGACAAGTTCCCCTTCTTAATATAAATGAATTAAGCAAGGTTTATATTACCTGGATTCTTAAAGTTCCCTATAAGGGCAAGCCCCTATAGTTAATTATATCCTAAATGTCCAATAACACTTAAGAAAACTCTCGATAATGATCAGTGGTTTTGCTCTCAAGAATTTCAAATTTAATGTTCTCAAAGGATTTGAGTTTTGGAAATTTAAATAGGGAATTGATCAAATTTGGAAAAATTTATTTCAGGAATCCAAAGGAACGAAAGGTAGGGGATGACATGGATCCAAAGTGAACATCGGTGACTTCCCTAATATCTTATGGTTTGGCTTCAATTTGAGAGTTTATTTAATATTGTAATCCTACCAATTTTAGTTAATCAGGACTTATATTTGTATGACATAATCACACAAATAGCCTCGAAGATGTGAGGGTTTATGTCGTACCAAACGACTACCTTAGAGTCCTAAGACCGAGTTATGGCTTAATTCGCATAATATTATTATGCAAATGCCTAACAAAAAGTCGAGGATTTATGTTGCATTAGGCACCTCGAAATCCTATGACTTGTTATTTAAACTAAGAAAGGTTTTGTTGATGTAGATTCCAGCTTTGTCGACAACGATGGCCATATCGCCCACTATGCTCCAAGCTTCTTGTTGTTGTAGAGGTTTAGTTTTAGAAAGTGAAAATCAAGAGATGAGAGAAGTGTTTTAGTTTAGAAAATTCTTAAAGTCCAAATATTTTTAATGTTTTAATTAAAACAAATCTTAAATTTGGTTAAACATAACCGATTAAGATCCCACAGTTTCGTCATCCCGACACCGTTATTTTCATCGAATTCACTTAGTCCAGATGAATTTGCTAAACTCAACTGAATGAGTTCCACACTTTCATTTAGACCGTGGGAAATCCCGTTAGCAACACGTAGGTTACATCATCTGAGGTATTCCCGATCATCCAACGAGACGTTTTAATTTAGTTGTGGTTGTAGTTTTGTGTTTTGTTTGTGATTAAATTTTGAGTTGTTTTATATTTTGAATGTTGTGGCGGTGAAGTTTATCTTGCTCAGTGAACTAGGATGTTTGATTATCCTATGAGTGAAGTGACATTTCACTTAATGTTTTATTTAAGAGTTATGATAATGAAAGCCTTTAGAGGCAAATTAATTTGTTGAAGATTTTTAACAATTCTTAATTGGGAAATTGATGATTTTGAAATAATTTGGTTCAATTATAAAATTTTAATTAATAATTTTAAGTTTGGAAGAGTGTTCAAGTTGTTTCAATTGAATTAAATATTTTTATTTTAATGATCTTAATATTTTAGATTAATTTTAATGTTTTAAATTTGTTTAAGGTTTGTTTTCGAATGATAAATTAATTTCACTGTTCTCAATTTAATTTAATTAAGTTATTAAATCACTTAATGTTTTAAAGTTTAATTTTATTAAGGGTTATTTTATTTTTAATCATTAATTTCAATTATCATTTTAAGTTTAATTAAGAATTGAAACGTTATTAAAGTAATTTATTTAGTGGATTTCAAATTAAAGAATTGGTATCTTCCTAAGTCATATCCCCAACTTTAATAATCCAAATTTTGATTATTCTTCCAAAATTTAAATGATTTAATTAATCAAGGATTACTTTAAATATTTTCAAGATGATTAATAAGTTTCTACCCCTTAATTACTTAAGTTTCAATCACCCAAGGGAAAATTAAGATCACATATTTTACCCTCCCTTTTTGATTAGACCTAAATATTAATTAGAGGTTAAAGTCTTTAATTACTTTTATGCCCCTTTAGGCTTATTTATTTCATAACTCATCAAATTAAGCTCAAATGAATTTAATATTTTTATGACACCTCACTCATATGTCAATTAAGACACTAGAGGAGAAAATGTGATTGTTCTGAATTTAATTTAATTTATATATTTATTTTTGTGAGAAAATGAGGGTTTTCAATGAAAATTCAACAATACGACCAAGGTGAGGTTTCTATCCTTAAGAAAATCGTGGGATGTCCCTACTGACTAGAGGACCACCTAGACCAATTTTGGTAATTTTTTTAATTATATTTTATTTATTATAATTATTTTGAGTTTGATGGTGTTAATTAATTATAAAATAAAATTAAAGTTGAAAATTAAGTTTTATATTTTTCTTAAATCTCTGTGACCTTAAGGAGTTCGTAGAAGCAAATTTTATATTTTTCTCGATTTCTCGTTTGATTTACTAGAATTAATTTAGTGAAAATGCGGGGAAATTCATTTTTTAATATTAAAAATTGTCCTAAGCCTTTAAAATTCAATTTCTTAACCTATAGACTTGAGAAAAATATTTGATTTGTTCCAAAGTGATTAGGAGGAAAAATGTGACATTTTTATGATTTTTAATATTTTTGTGATTTTTATTATTTTTTAATTTTTAAAATATTAAAAATATGATTCAAAATGAAAATTTTTAGAAAATTCCAATTTTAATTTTCCTAGAGTTCTCTAATATCAGAGAGCCCTCAAAATCATTTTTGGTGAATTTTTTATGTGTATTTTAGGTTTTATGAATTTTTTAATTTTAAAAGTGGTCATACAACTTAAATAATTCATTTAATGGGTTAAATTATTTCCAATTGACTTCAAATTTTTATGTAAGGTTCTCTGCATCCTAAGTGACAAGTGGAGAATTCTTTTCGGGTGATTTTGATGTGTGGTTAATCCTAATTAATTAAAACTCAGCTTTGGGTGTTTAGAGCCAATTAGGGTTATTCTTAAGGAATTAAACCAAACCAAAATTTTCCTAGTGGTCCTCTGAGTTATAAGATACCTCCCTAAATTTTCCTAGAATTTTCTAAGCAACATGCTAATTACTGGAATTAAAATGGTAAAACAGATACATAAATTTGAAAAATTAATATCTTGCCACAGAGATGGCCTCTAGCCTTGGAAAATTCAGGGAATGTTTCTAAGAACAGAAGCTACAAAAACCTATGGTCTCATGCCATGGTGAATTGTATAAATGCATGGAGAACTAAAATACTGAAATCAGTAAATAATTAATTAAAAATAAAATACTCATCAAAATAACTTAATTCTTTTTCCACATTGTTTTCCTCTGTTCACTGAGCAAGAAAGTATTTTTATTTTATTTTTGTGATTTTTCTACATAAAGATATGGATTCTCAAGTTCCGGCTATTTAATAAATTCGTAAATACCCTAATTTCCTACTTAACCCAGTTAGAGCCGCGTCAACCTACGGCGGATCGAAAGCCCACGTGACACCTCCCTATTCAATGTCGTCATCTGACTCAGCGCCACACTGCCCGCGGTTCATGTAATGTCCCCTGGTCCGGTGCAATCTGGATCGTCCATTAGATACACGTGCAATCTGACGGTTCCTGGTCATTGTCTCCGACTGGTTTATCCCGAGAGCCGTCCACACTAAAACCCTAAGATCTCCCTCATTTCTCCACCAAATCTCATGTTCTTATACTCTATGGATTCGTCTCAACAAGACTCACACATCTATATGGCTAACATGCTATGGAATTGAGCCAAAAAAATGGAGAACTCACAGAAGCTTGGGAGGAAGGAGAGATCCATACCTTTGCTCTGAGAAGTGAAGCTTCGATCAGAGAGTTGTGGCACCTTCGATTGAACCCAAGGAAGCTCCAGATGAAGTCTCTGACTCTAGTGAATTGCCTAGACCCGATTTCCACCAAGCCCGATTTCAAAGCTTGGCCGATAGAAGAAATGGCTGGCCCGGAGAGGGGGCTTTTGTTGGGGAACTTCTTCTCTGGTCCGGTGAAGGTGTAGAGTCAATCAATTTAAGGATTGGCTCACCGTGGTGAAGTGTCCCGGTTTTAGGCTCGAAATCGAACTCGAAATCGAGCTCGCCGCAGGGAATTAGTGGTCGGATTTCAGCTGGGGATCAAGTGCTCTATGTATGGAGAGGAGTGTGGAGCAATTTTGGCGCAGTTTTGGTAAGGTTTTGTTTAGCACCTCTATTGGCCGAGAGGGGTGGAGTTTGAATCAGAGCCGGCCGGAGGGCTTCCTGTGGGCAATCGGAGGCTAGGATCACCGCTCGTGGGAGGAGAAGAACAGCCCACAGTGGCCATTCGGGTCGGGACAACTTAGCAGGTGAGTTTTGAATTTTTGGCTCACATGGAGCTCTCACCATGGGGTTTTCCGACGGCCGTGGTGTCCGGCCGGCCGTGGTCGAGTCACCATCCGACTCGGCTGTGGTCGTGGCTTAAGGTTTGTGAATTCAATCGGGGTTCGACATGTGTAAAGGAGTGGATTTAAATGGCATGGGGGAATTGGCTCTTTTGGGTCCAATTTGGTCAAGTCATGTAAATGGGTTGGGTGCACCCTCCCATGACTCGGTTTTGGCCGAGGGAATCATTTGGATCGCCTAGGAAGGGGTGGTGAAGTCTCCATCCATGGTGATGTGGCTATACTTGGTTTAGAGTGTAGCATAAATGGGGTTAAAAAGATTAATGAAGGATTAAGAAAGAGCCTCCTCCTTTTGCCATTAATGGCTTGGTGAGGTTAAAAGTGGCTCCCATGGCTTGCATATGGCTTATGCATGGCTTAATGGCTCCATGTAGCTTAGAGCAAGGCTTGGTCAATTTCATGGAAGTAGATTTTATGAATTTTGGTATTTTGGTGGAAAATTTTCATGAAGCTTGATTTGGAATGGTTTAATGATGATTTTGAAACTTAGGGGTGATTTTGATTAAAGGGACGATATAAAGAAATGTCATGTGGGCTTTGGAATAGATTTTAGGCTTTTTGGAATCATTTTGGATGGGCTTTTAAATATTTTAAGAGAGTGGGCTTTTAGGTTTTAAAACAAGTTAGTGGATAAAAGTTTTGTAAAAGATTGGGCCCAATAATTATTGCATTCTATTTGGGAATGTTTCATGAATGGTTTGGAGCAAATTTGTGGTAATTTGGGGTTGAATTGGATTTAATTTGGGTCTCTTTGGTAATGGGGCCAAAGTGGATCAAATTGATCTAACTTGGCTTAAGGTTGGGCCAATGTTAGGTTTGATGTAAAATTAATGTTTAAAAATGTTTATGGGGGTGTAAAAAAGAGTTTTCACCTTTGGTTGGGCTTTGATTTTGGGATTTGGGCTCATTTGGGTTTATGATTGATTTAGGCCAAATTGGGGATTTTTTATTTGGGTTAGGCTTGGGTGGAGTTTGGATTCAAGTTTTGGGTAAATCAAGTTAGTGTTTTGTTTGTGACGATGTTAGGAAGGTTTAGGAAAAGATTTGGGGTTAATTGGAGTTCAGTTGGGTTGGTTTGGGCTAAGTTTAAGTCATGGGCCCAAATTGGGCTTTAAGCTTCAAATTGAAATTGGATCCACATGTTGATGAAATTTGGTTTGTATTTGGTCTAAATTGGTATTGGGGATATTAAATTGAAGTTTAGGATTGAATCGGATCAAAATTGAGGTCAATTGGAGTGGTTTGGTTGGATATTGGGCTCTCTTAGGTTAAAAATAGGTCAAATTGGGGGTTTTGGTAAAAGTGGGCTAAATTGACAAAACTGGCTTATGGTGTAGTTGAACAAAATAAAATCGGAAATATTTGGGATTTTATGGAATTTTTTGGAAATTTTCTGAATTTTTTGAATTTTGGGTCAAAAAGGGTATTTTGGGTATTTGGAGGTTATTGAGGGGGTATTTTGAAAATTTTGGTATATTTGACCAAGGATGATCAATTTGAGTGGTGGAAAATTTTTAGGACTGATTTTGAGGAGTTATGGGTAATTTTGGCAATTTTGCAAATTTTGGGCAATTTCAAGGGCATTTGGTAGGTTTGGTGGGTTTAGGGTCCCGGGGGTCAAAAATTCAAATTTTGGAAAAATGATGGTTGATCAAGTGTGAGTGAAATAAAATCATTTTGGTTGAGCAAGAAGCCATATTAAGCTCACAAGAGCCATGAGAGGGCTCATTTTAGACATTCACTATGTTGTTCCTAACCCTCTTAGCAAGGGGCTTAGGGGTTAAGGTCCATCCATATGAATTACCTACATGATCCAGGAAGTCAAATTGGGTAAAAATGATTTTAGGGTTGGAATGTGTGTGAGAGTGTAGTGTGTGTGTATTCAACCCTCACCAGACCAGACCATCCAGGGTAGTCCCAAGGCCAAAGAGTCATATAGGAAACTCATCCTTTAAACCTCCATATATTGATTTTAACCCTCCAAGTGGTTTAGGGGTTTACAATCAAACATGTAGGGTTTAAAGGGAGTTAAGAAGTGGTTTGAATTTCTAAGTGGTGGGTCCCATTTCTAGTCCTCTCAGGATAGTCAAAGGGAAAACCTATGGCTAGATCCTAAGCACTAAGGAGAGAAGAAAAGACCTCACCAAAAATGAGGTCAACAAGGAGAAAGATTCTTGCTAATATATATTTGAACTTAACTTTAGTAGTATTAGTAATCTGTTAGTAGAACTAGTTTAGATATAAGAACTTTATTATCGATTGCATATTAGCGACAGATCGACAAATTTGACTTAGTTGTAATTTTAACTTGGTTTATATAATCATTGTCCGTAGGCTTTAATATTTTTCCTTGTGGGATTGATAACTAGGACTCCACTAGAGCCCTGTATTACTTGAGCAATACGTATACTTGCATTTAAAGTTAACTCTGCGATCAAAAGTTTATAATATTTAATTTTTACTAAAAGTAAAATTACGCTCCTAATCAAGTTTTTGCAATCGTTGCCGAGGATTTATATTTTTTAATAAGTGGTGTCGAATTCTTAGATATATAAGTATATCTAAAATCACGGTTTAAGTCATTTGGCGTCGTTGTCAGGGAAAATATAATTAAAATAACAGAAAATTTAGGACTGTTAGAAAACCTTTATAGAATTTCAACTTATTTAGTTAATTGTTTTATTGTGAATTGATTTTGATTGTATGCGCAAATTTGGTTCTAAAAATCTTATACCCTACGATTCAGAATTAGAACGTACTATTAGGAGAATTAGAAAACTGAGAAAAGAACTTATAAATTCTGAAATAATGGAAAATAACATAAACAGTCTAAGAAAGAAAATGAACATCAATCTAGACCATTAAGAGATTACGCTAACCCTACATTAGATGAAATTCACTTAACTATCTAAAATTCTGATGTAGCCGCTAATTCATTTGAGCCTAAACCTGCAATTATCCAAATGGTACACAACAATCAAATTAGTGGAACTTTAAATGAAGATACTAATTTACATCTTGCAAGTATCTTAGAACTTTGTGCTACTTTAAGTACGACAATGTCGGATGATGCTGTCAGACTTAGACTCTTTTCTTTTTCGCTAAGGGATAAGGCTAAGGCTTGGTTAAATTCATTAGGACCTGGATCTATTAGAACTTGGGGAGAACTTTCACAAAAATTCTTATCAAAATATTTTCCACCATCTAAGACTGCTAAGCTTAGAAACGATATCAAATCTTTCAGTAAGTATAAGGGAGAATCGATATATGAATCTTAGGAAAGATTTAAAGAACTTCTTAGGAAATGTCCACATAATGCTTTACCAGATTGGTTAATTATTCAAACATTTTATAATGGATTAGTAGGATCGCTTAGATATATAATACGCCGCATGCTAGTGGATCACTAATGTCTAAACCTTTTGAAGAAGCCTATGCGTTAAAAGAAGAAATGGCTACCAATAATTTTCAATGGCTCGTCGAAAGGGTAAATCCTAAGGGAGTTGCTAGTATTCATGATTCTAATGCTTTAACTATGATAGTTTCTCAAATTGTTGCTCTTTCAAAGAAAATAGATAAATACGGAATGAATCATTCTAAAAATCTCCCGTGTTAGAAGAAAATTCATTAGGACAAATCGTAGATGCTCAATCTTCATATGAAACTATAAATGTAATAAATAATGTACAAAATAATCCTTATTCAAACTATTGTAATCCAGAGTTGGAAGAATCATCCAAACTTTAATCGGAATAATCAAAATAATAATGTTAATCCTCAGTGGGGAACAATCCAAGAAACCCATTAGGAAATATAAATAATCAAATTAATTCCAATTATGACCTTCTAATCCACCAGAGTTTTTATAATAATTCTCAATTTAAGGAGAAGAAGTTGTCTTTGGAAGAATTAGTTTTGATTATGGGTAATCAATTACAAAATCAAGGAAATACTATTAAAAACATAGAAAACCAATTAGGCCAATTGCTTCTGCATTAAGTAATAGACGTGTTGGAACTTTACCTAGTAATGTTGAAGTAAATCCTAAAGATCAAGGAAAAGAACAAATCAAAGTTATTCAATTGAGAAGTGGAAAAGAGTTAGAAACAAGAGTTCAAAAAGAAATTGTAATTGAAAATGAAAAAGAAGAAAATGAAGGAGAAAATGAAAGTTTATATCCTGATTTTCCTCTAAAACCTATGAAAATTACTGTTGAAAAACCACCTCCACCATTTCCTCAAAGATAAAAGCAACAAGATAAAGGAAAAAGATTTGCTAAATTCTTAGACATTTTGAAAAGAATTTCAATAAAAAGAGGAAGTTACTAGATCATGAGACTGTTGCACTCAGTGAAGATTGTAGTGTTATAATTCAGAGAAAACTTCCTGAAAAACTTAAAAGATCCTGGTAGTTTCACTATCTCGGGTACTATTGGTGAAAAATTTTATAGGTGAGCATTATGTGATTTGGGAGCTAGCATAAATTTAACGCCTCTATCAACTTTTAAAAGATTAGAAATTGGAGAGATATCACCAACTTCTATAACTCTACAGTTAGCTGATCGATCTATTACACATCCTAAGGGAGTTGTAGAAGATGTCTTGGTCAAGGTTGATAAGATTATTTTTCTGGTAGACTTTATCATTATAGATATGAAAGAAGATAAAGAAATTCCAATCATTTTAGGAAGACCATTCCTAGCTACAGAAAGAGCTATGATAGACGTTCAAAAAGGGCAATTGACTATGAGAGTAATTGATCAAGAAGTAATCTTTAACATCTCAAAGTCAATGAAATATCCATCAATTGAAAAAGATGATGAATGTTTTAGAATGGATATATGTGATTATCTAAGAAAAGAATATCTCAATGAAAATTATGAAGAAAAAGAAGATGTAGAAAAAAATAATTTTGAAGAAATTAAAAGTGAAGAAGCTGATTATATTCAGGAAGAATATGAAACGCTCAATTCAACTACACCGTAAAATGAAATATTAATTCCATCTATTGTAAAAACCCCGAACTTGAATTAAAAAATCTTCCAATTCATTCGAAGTATATATTTTTAGGAGAGTTTTCAACATTACCAAGTAATTGTATCCTCGTACTTAAATGAAATTCAAAAACAAAAATTAATGGATACATTAAAAAATACAAAAGAGCTTTTCGATGGACTCTAGTTGATATTAAAGGAATTAGTCCTTCGATTTGTATGTACAAAATATTATTAAATGAAGAACATAAACCAAGAATTGACCCTCAAAGGAGATTGAACCCTATAATGAAAGTAGTTAAAAAAGAGATTTTAAAATGGTTAGATGCTGGAATTTTATATTTTATTTTAGATAGTACTTGGTAAGTCCAATTAATTGTGTTCCAAAGAAAGGAGGAATAACTCGTTGAAGAAAATGAAAATGATGAATTAATACCTATCGACAAGTTTCTAGATGGTGTATTTGTATTGATTATCGAAAATTAAATGCCGCCACCCGGAAAGATCACTTTCCTTTTCCTTTCTTAGACCAAATGCTGGATATACTTGCTGGACACAAGTACTACTATTTTCTGGATGGATATACTGGTTTCCATCATATACCTATTTCTCCTGAGGATCAAGAGAAAACCACTTTTACTAGTCCTTATGGAACTTTTGCTTTCGAAGAATGCCTTTTGACTATGTAATGCACCTGCAACATTCTAAAGATGTATGATGTCTAATTTTAATAAATTAATAGACAATGGAATAGAAGTATTTATGGATGATTTCTCTATGTTTGGAACATCATTTGATGCATGCTTAATTCATATTGAAAAGTTTTTGGAGCTATGCGAAAAAACTAATTTAGCATGGAAGTAGACCCTACAAAAATTCAAGTAATAGCTAAATTACCACCTCCTACTACAGTGAGAGGGGTAAGATGTTTTCTTGGACATGTTGGTTTCTACAGGCGCTATATTAAAGATTTTTCAAAAATTACAAAACCTCTATGCAAAATTTTAGAAAAAGACAAGAAATTTAAATTTACTAAAGAATGCTTCGAATGCATTCGAATAATTAAAGGAAAAACTAATCACAAAGACTCGTAATAGTTTCACCCGACCGGGAGAAACCATTCGATCTAATGTGTGATGCTAGTGATTATGCTATTGGAGCTGTTCTTGGTCAAAGATATGACAAAATTTTTATGGTTATATACTACGTTAGTAGAACTCTTAATGATGTTCAAATTAACTATATAGTTACTGAAAAAGAGTTACTGGTTATTGTATATGCTTTTGATAAATTTAGATCATATTAATTGGAATTAAATGTATTGTGCATGCCGATCATTCAATTATTAAATATCCGATGCAAAAGAAGGATATTAAACCAAGATTAATTAGATGGGTACTTTTAATGCAAGAATTTGATTTTGTGGTGATTGATAGAAAAGGAACTCGAAAATCAAATTGCTAACATTTGTCGAGACTAGAATATAATGAAATATCTAACATCGATAATGAAATAATAAACAGTTTCCCTGATGAATAACTTTATAATATTACTGAGTGGAAAATACCTTGATATGCTGATATAGTAAATTATTTAGCAAGTGATATTTTGCCACCTATTCTAACATTGCAGCAATAGAAAAAATTTGTTCATGATTCAAAATCATATTTTTGGGATGAACCATATTTATAAAAGCAATTTAATGACCTTATTATTAGGAGATGTGTGCCTTATGAAGAAACTGAACATATTATTCGAAAATGTCATGATTCTGATTTTGGAGCACATTTTGGGATTTACAAAACTGCATATAAAATTTTACAAGCTGGATTTTATTGGCCTAGTCTTTTTAGAGATGTTTATAGATATATAAAAACATGTGATAGATGCCAACGAGTAGGTAATATATCTAGAAGAAACGAAATGCCTCTGAATTTCATATTAGAAGTTGAGATTTTTTATGTTTGGGGATTAAATTTCATGAGACCATTTATTCCTTCTTTTGGGAATCTATATATTTTGATTGTGGTTGATTATGTATCAAACTCGGATTAAAGCACAAGCTTTACCTTGTTGTGATGCTAAAAGTGTTTCAAAATTCTTAATGAAAAACATTTTCATAAGATACGGTATGTCGAGAGTGATTATCACTGATGGACGATCCCAATTTAGGAATAAATACATCCATAGATTGGCATAAAAGTTTAGTATTGTTCATAAATTCTCTACCGCCTTTCATCCTCAAACTACCGGTTTAGTCGAAGTTTCTAATCATGAGATCAAACAAATTTTAGAAAAGATCGTAAATCCTAATAGAGTAGATTGGTTTGCTGGACTAGATACCGCATTATGGGCATACATGATTGCTTATAAAAATTTTATTGGTATGACTCTTACGTACTAATATATGGAAAAACTTGTCACTTACCAAATGGAATTGAAGCATAAAGCATATTGGGCAATTAAATAATTCAATTATAATTTAAAAAATGCTGGTGAGAAGAGAATGTTGTAATTGAATTAATTAGAAGAATTAAGAAATGAATCTTACAATAACAATAGAATTTATAAGGAAAAATTGAAGTTAAGACACGATCGGAAGATTAACCGAAAGAACTTTGAACCAGAGGAAGAAGTTTTGCTTTATAATACAAGGTTGAAATTATTTCCTGGGAAATTGATGTCTCGTTGGTTAGGACCCTTTATTGTGACTCAAGTTTATACTTATGGAGCAATTGAAATTGAAGATCCTAAGACCGGGAATAAATTTAAAGTAAATGGACATAGATTAAAACCATATTTCGAGGGTAAAAGACCAAAATTTAAAGAGGTTTTAATGCTCAACTAACCCGAATAATACCTAAATCGGTCGGCCGTCGACGCTAAACTAAGTGCTTTATGGGAGGCAACCCATAGTTATCTTTAATAGTTGTAAGTTTGTTTGAAATTATTGTTACTTTGTAGTAATACTAAGTCCTACTACTCATATTTACCTTTTTATTATCTTAGAATTTGAATTCATAGAGAAAAATTTAGAACGTATCGGACCACGCGTGTTTTTATGCAAATTTTTACTTAGTGGCGTCGACGGCGGGTTTTTCCTAAGAGCTCGGTATTTAATTGCATAAAGCTCGCCGACGGTGCCTTCGAGGCCGCCAACAGCGGGATCGGCGAGTGGGCGCTTTTTGTGTTTAAAATGATGGTTTTCACCGGTTTTTAGCGAATTCAACCTTTATAAACTCCTATGGTCTATTCCTAATCATTCCAAACTCCCAAAAAGAATGGATACTCTCTCAAATCCTTCTCAAATGGCTTCCAATTCGATTGATAACCCAATAGTTCGAGTTCAAAAACAGAGAAAGTTCGTCGTGCGCAGGCGCATCGACTTTTCAATAAGGTAATCTCGAAGAGAAGATTGATTAAAGAAAGAGGATTTGCCAATAGAGGATAAAGTAATCCTTCGTCACCAATTGAAGACATGATTGTGCGGAGAAGGTAGGAAGTGTTTTGCTACACTACTGCAACAAGTAATGCTCCAGCTGGTTAAAGAATTCTATGCCAATTTACATGGAATCAACTAAGGAAGCGTTTATGTGTGAGGTAGGTGGATTACAGTCAATTCTGGAAGAATTAATGAGTTGTATATGCTTGAGAATGTTCCAGTCTATTATTATTTGAATTTCGTGCCGATGAGAGAAAAGATGAATGAAATATACTAATATTTGATGGACAAAACCGATGACTGGGAAATTAGAGAATACGTGTATGTTAGTTTCTCTGCAACACTTTTAAATCTTGTATCAAAATATTGGCACTTTTTCATCTCTGGGAAGTTATTGCCAATGATGAAAATTGGCAAAGTCACGAAAGAAAGTGCAATTTCGAACTATCGGATTCAAATGGGATGGCCCATCGATATTAGATCGATTATCGTGAAACTGCGTTTATGACTCCGATCGTTCAATGATCATCCCAAGGGCTTGGATATCCTTCCACAATTTTCTTGATTTTCAGCTTGTTTCAAGTGTACTACGAAGTTTGGGAGAAGATACTCGCTATCCCGGAAACCATTAGACCCAACTCAGATGTTCCCAGCCAATGATGGAGAGAGTGATGTAGGCTTGATTATGGACCAAGCATTGCAGAATTCTGTTCCAGTTCAACCATTAGTAGCAGACAAGACACCGATGCTCTTGCATAAAATTAAGAATCTGGAGAATCAGGTACAAAAATTAATGTGTACAGTTAGCAACATGTCTGATTTCTTCAATCACATCGATTGGAGAATGAAAGAACATTTTGATCATACTGGGCAATTTGAAGCGAATTTGGTGCGATTGATGAAAAGGATGGGATTGATCGATGAAGATTCAACTGAAGAATTCCCATTCCGACCTTTTTATAACCTGTTCGTCCACGTTCAAGCAATGGGAGATATCGTAGGAGAGACTAAGACTAGTTCGAAGAGTAAGTAGACTTGATTCTATTGTGTTCGATTTGAAAAATATTTGTATGTCCGTGTGAGTGTTCGATTTCTTTAGTTTGCTTTTAAATCTCAAGATAGATGAGATTAAATTTTAAATTTTTGTTTTCAGCGTTTTGAGTGTTGTGGTTTGGATTGCGACGCCGATTATTCGGATTTAGGTTGAAAGAATACCTACTCTTGTCTGTTATGTATTGTGTGTTGCAAACACTTAGATTTAATATATAAATGTGAAGTTTTATTGTGTGAATATTTATTTGTGTTAATACATCACTTAATCACTTAAAATATATGATAAAAAGGATCGAATGGATGACGACGAGGCTTAAAAATTGATTAAAATTGTAAAAATTGAAAAATGATCAATTTTGAGAATCTCGCCGATGACATGATTTTCCCGAGAAGAAATGGAATTTAATTCAATAGAGCCCGCCGATGGTGCGAACAAGCCAGCCGACGGAGCGATTATAAAAACTACCTATTTACCGCGATTTTGACTGGTCAAATGCCACTATTCATCATCTTCTTCCCCTTTTTACTCAAAAAGTCGACCTAGGGCTTAAGAGATCTTGGATTTGGAGCGATTTCAACAAAATCTAACACCGGATTTCATCTTCCCTTGGTAAGAGCTTCACTCCTATGTAAAAATTTTTTACTTTCACCATGAATTTGAAAAATTGAAAATGTGGAGAAAATACTTGGAAGAAATTCATGGAAATTGATTTAGATTGTTTTAAACCCTATTTAGAAGTCATTGTATTGTTATTTTGGAGATTATTTTGGAATTTTTATGATTCGATAGATCGAACTACGGCTTCAAGACAAAAGAGAAGACTTGAATTCGACGAAACTCGATTCGTTAATGCAAAGTCACAAGCGAGGTACGATTCAGCCTACAAAAGTAAAAAGTGTATACAAGATAAAGTTTTCGAGAATCCCTGAGGAGAGGTAGAAAGAGTAATCAAAGAAAGAGGATAGGAGAACTTTTGTTATATAACCAACAAGGTCGCTATTGAAGTTGTTAGAGAGTTCTACTCCAATCATACTCAACTCGAGGACGTGCCTGGTCCAAGTAAGGGGATATTCCGTCGAATTTAGTGTTAATCGCATTAACTTTTTTTACAAGCTTCACGACTATTTTTCTAGTGAGTTTGAAACATTTGGAACAATGGAAGGTCCGTCGAACGATGTTATCGACTTTCTCACCGATGGAAAAGGTGTTCTGAAAATTAAAAATCGTGAACGGATTAACTTTCCATCGTCCATGATGAATGCCACCGCTAAGGCATGGCATTATTTCATCCGTTCGACTCGCTACCAACTTACCATCATAGTAAAGTCTCTATGAGAACTATTATGAATTTTTGTATTCAGAACAATCGAAGCATTAATTTGGGGAGAATAATCTATAAGAATATGATGGCTACTACGAGTAGTGGACAAGTGGATATTTAGGGCATCCTGGCCTTATTTATGCACTTTGTCAACTATCTGGAGTTGAAGCAAGGGATGATGAGGAATGGGTTTATCCTATGAGACCCATTAAGTAAAGGAAATATTAAGACTTATACATCCCATGAAGAATGGAGATCGGGAGTAGGAGCAACGAACCTTCAATTAGTAGAGATATCCCTTCTACTAGCTATGACCCTCCCGCCTCTAGTCCCCCTACTTTGTATGATCCGATGAATGCCACGACCCCGCAAAGGAAAAGTTTTGAACGACTGGATGAAAAACTCGGAAAGAATCGATCGCAGGATCGAAGGGCTAGAGAGAAGACTCGATCATGATAGTGAGTACCTTCGCAGGCATTCAAATTTTCGAGATGGCTTATTACGATGCTCGTGCTAGATAATACCGAGGAGAGCTAGATGTAACTTTTCCGTAGTGCCCTGTGTATACCTCGCATCAACCCAATCCTCATGTCGACTAGAGTGACGAAGACATTGTGCGGGATTTTGATGCTTCGAGATTTTAGATGTGATGTGATGCATTTGTTTATTTGTTTGTTTTGTTGTAGTACTTTTATTGATTGTATTCAATGGACTATGCTTTATTTTCTACGATATGTGATAGTTTGGTAGTTTACATTTTTATTTCGGAGGTTTGTGATATTTGTGATTGTAATTGTAATTATGAACTCGTTTAGTTTAAAATAAGAACTTTTTGTTTTGTGTTGTGAAATGCATGTCATGTGTAGTGTAGTTAGTTGTTTTTGTTTGATGTTTAGTTTTATATACTTGTTTTAAAATTTCATTACCCTGTAAAATTTTAAACTATTATGTGTGTAGAAAGGTTTTTAATATTATAAAGTCAATCAAGTTAAAATTTTGAGAAGAACCCGCAAAAATTTCGTAGAAAAAGAAAATACCTAAAGTGCAAAGGTATGAATCGTATATTTAGAATTTTTCTTTCGCCTATGTACTATTTCTATTTATAGAAAATTTTAGGTTTGAGGGCGGGAAGAAAAATCTTAACTACTATATGTTCTCAAACAGTATATTTTCAAAAATTAATATTATGATATTTGTGATAAAATTTAATTTAGATAACTATATTTAGATTTTATCTAAATATTGTAAAATATTCAAAGAAATATTTTTTATAATGAAAATTAATTTTGTAGATTAAGATATTTAAGTATAAGGGGATAAGACTATAGGTAACTATTTAAAGTAATGAAAACTATATTTCGAGATATTAAGAATCTTAGGAATTTAGTCGAGAAAGAAAAGATTGGTATTCAATAATGTAAAAGCTATGAAGTACATATAAGGTAAAGAGTGTTTGAAAGTTTCAAATTTAGGAAAAGAAGAGTGAAGTTCAAAATTTTTAACAAAGCTATCCAGATAAAAGAAAGAAAAGAAAAAGGATCGAAAAACAATCCCTAAAAGAAAAGAAAAAGAAAAGTCAATAAGTGAGGAGAAGCTTCGAGGATATGTCTTATCAAAACTCGGCTTCACTTGGATTAACCTAAAAGAAAAACTAAAAGCGTTTCTGAACTTATATTTATGATTAGTTTCTTACTTATAGTTTCTTCATGAATTTCCTTTCTTCTAAATATTCTATGTGAATTAAAATTGCAACATATAGTCATTCTTGAAATGAATAGAAAACTAGAACTCTTAAACTTGATGACTAGATAGCACTTTATACCCGCAAAATTAATTTAATTATTTGAAAATCATTCTGAGAATTTTTACTATAATATTTATTTAAATCAAAATTATAGTAGTTCTGAATTAAAACTTTACCACAATGAATCATAACTTTTATGAGTATTAAGGATTACTTGAGGATAAGTAATAGTTATGTTTGGGGGATTTCGACCCAAGGAAAAAAGGTTAAGATTTTCATGTCTATTTTATACCGATTTTGATGATATCGTACTTCAAGAAGGGTATTTCTCGGTGTTTTTCTCGCAGTATGAAGATTTAAGGACAAAGGAGTGAAAAAAGCAAAAAGAAGCGAATTTGGAGCAAAAAGGACCAAATTATGAAAAATCGACTCAGGCGCCGACGGCGAGGTGGATGGCACCGACGGCGTGATTTTGTTGAGAGTTTAGAATTAATTCCAAAGGAGACCGCTGATGGCAGAGATCGAGGCCTCCGACAAAGGCCACCGACGGAGAGGTCGAGGCCGCCAACGGTGGGATCGAAGGTTCTTTCCGTAAATACGCTCGAATCCGGACGATTTTTTAAGGGTTGCCTCGCAAAACTCTTAGAGACTCTTCTACAACTTTAAAAAGAACCAAATTAAAGCTAAAAAAGTGTCTCCTACGTGATTTCTAGTGAGTCTAAAGTGTTCTAAAGAGTTTATTGGTGAGTCATTAGTGTTATTATTTAGTGAGTAAGCGAGTTCAAACATGATTTGGTGAGGAATTCGATGAAGGATTGTAAGAGTGGAAGGGAAGTGAGAGATCTCTTCTACATTGCCATTTCAAAGGAGAATTCCGTGTGATGTAAGAAAGGAAGAAATCCAAGAGGAACTTCAAAGAGTTTTCTTGAGGAGGAATTTCGAGATAAGTAGTGTTTATTTACAATATTTTGTAGAACTTGTACTTTATTATATGAAATCCAAGTTTTATCGCATCCTTTCCATGAATTCCGAGTAATTGTTCGTCTTTCTCCTCGTTTTGATGTTTTTGTGAAATGATTAAATGAATTAGTCTATTAAACAAAATATAAAGAAGTTGTGATGATACTATACCTAAACCTAATTTACTATACAAATCGGCCATTTGTATTGTTAAAATCCGTGAAGAATTTTTAAGACCGCACCGTGGCCGAGAATTCTTAACTAGTATGTATCACATTTATCTTTGAAAGGTAGACGGGTAAATTCTTAAAAGGTAAAGTGTAAATAAATAGGGAAATAATATTTAATCGGATGTAGAATTGAGTGACAAGCTAAAATCCTAAATTCGGTCCTATCATTCGGGTGTCGAGGTGTAGATTGTTAGCCACCAGTGAGGGGAACATGGGTGCTCCCGAAATGAGAGACGGTATCCTCCCAGCCTAGCGGCGGTTATTAACCAAGCATAGGATTAGTCAATGTTCTTTATGCCTGGACCAAAGAGTAAAGAATAGGTATGCTCCTATTTGGCACAATACATAAAACTAATTTTAATTATCATTTTCACTTAAATATCTTAACAAAGGAGAAAGATTCTTGCTAATATATATTTGAACTTAAATTTAGTAGTATTAGTAATTTGTTAGTAGAACTAGTTTAGATATAAGAACTTTATTATTGATTACATATTAGGGGCGGATAGGCAAATTCGATTTAGTTGTAATTTTAACTTGGTTTATACAATCTGATGTTTATAGGCTTTAATATTTTCTTGTGGGGATCGATAACAGGGACTCGCTAGAGCCACCGCCAAACCCTCTAGGTGATTAGGGGTTTACAATCAAGCTTGTGGGGTTTGCGGGGAGTTAAGAAGTGTTTGAATTTCTAAGTGGTGGTTTCCATTTCTAGTCCTCTAAGATTGAGTCGAAGGAAAAGCTGAAATTTGAATCCTAAGTACTAAGGGAGCGAGAGACATCAATGAGTTCAACAGTTGTGATTGACCTTTTGTCCATTGTCGAGTAAGACACCATGTTGAATTAAATTTTGAACACGGGGAGAGAACCACTCGAAGGAAATTCCGTGGTGAGATGAAGTAACATCTTGGTGTACATCATTTTCGGTTTGGAAGAAGAAGCACCACGGTAAAACTTGATTGGTTTAGTACCACCACCATGCACTTCCTTGACCACCATACCCTCGATCTTATTAGAATTGATCAGGGTTAGGGTCATAGTGCGTACGTAATGGTTAATCTTCTCGTACATTGATTTGTTTTCTTCGTTCTTTTCATCTTCGAGAGATCTTGAAGCTGAGGTTTCTTTTGATTTACTACGGGTGCTTCTTTCTTAATTTCTTCTTCATCGGGCGGTCTCCGTCGACGTCGATGATAGGTTACTCATCAGCTTGTTCTAATGTCTCTTCCATGACCTAGTACAGGCTCGACCTCGGGTGCGAGTTCGGAAACCTTCACCATCTCCGCAATCAAGTGGTGACTAAGCTGATAGGCAATTTCAGGTTCTTCATCGTATTACTTCTTTTGCTTCATTTGGTATGACATTTACGGAGAAGATTGTTTTTTTTCGGAGAGGCACGTAATAAAATTTGCATCTTCGTGAATTCCAATTTCATGCACGGAGAATGGTTGCGAAGTCTTGCTTTGATACGCTTTGTTCTCCTCCTTCGTAATACTTTATGCAAGGGGTGTAAAGATGACGATACCATCCGATTTTCATGGATCCGTGAGCCAGTGAGCGTTGAATGATGTTTCGGGAATCAATTATGTGGAATTTTGCGGTTGTTTGCTAAATCACCGGTCTTCATCGATAATGTTATCGATCCGAGAGCTCTTTCTCCTTTACGATTAAACCCTCTTAATAACATCTTGTACGCCGAGGTCGCGAGCATCGATTTCAAATACGCTAACGTTCGAAGGCTCATTATGTTGATTGATGCTCCCGGATCGACGACACCGTTTTGGAGCGTAAACTTTCAGTAGTGAGGGCGAAATGTACGACGGTTGATTGTGATCGAGTTTGTTCCCACTAATAGATCATTGTCCGTGAAGGTAACACCTCCTTTGTTCTTTTAACGATCGAACCTCGTCGAAGGAATTACTGTAATTTGAGCTAGGCAAGTCTTTAGATCCAAGGGCGGCGCAGTCGAGCTTCCTCATCTCCTTTGACGGAGATCGAACGTCGTATATGTTTAGTTTGGGCAGTAGCTTTCCTAAGATGGAGCTGCACGTTATAATCCACTTTATTACCATGTTCTCAGTTTCTTCCCGAATGGGTAATTCTGTGGGGTTGGCTCCTCTGACGACCACACCTTTCCTTTATCTTTTGGACCCATTCCAGGAGGTAGAACTTTTCCGCTTCTTAGGTTGACTTGGTCCTTGTTTGGAGTCGATCTTTGGGTCTGCAGGTATTCCCATAAATTGGAACAACTAGCTCTTAGGTTCATGAAATCTGATGACTAATTTTATTGCGATTAGAGCTCCTCGAGATTCACGAATGGACTCGTTGCTTGTTGAGCTTTTGTAGCCATCCTTGTGAATGTCTTCTCCTTCGTCTTGGTCATTGAGGTTTTTAATATGATTTAAAAATAGTTATTTATATCGAATCGAGATGGGATTAAGCTTGGTTTCGTTAGTTATGTAATCGTTAAACGATCGAAAACGTGACGACACCGAAACTCTTATCATTATAAGATCCCGCGGGCGCGAACGGAAATAATCATACGAGTCGAGAGGTTCGAGGATTTCTCCCTACGAATCGGAAACAACTATCCTAGGATAAGCGACCCCTAGTGTACTCTTTGGAGCCTCGATTTTCTTTTTCTATGATCTTCTCCTCCTTAAGAGTACATTCTTCGATCATAGCGATATCAGAGCGGCAGGTTTCAAACTTTGAGTTGAAGCGCGCAGAAGCGGTCTAGATATGATCAAAATTTTCTTTGAAGACTTTGTCCGGACGGTACTCGATCATCATGGGTCGTGTAGGGTCTATCGAACAATAGGAAAGGGTCGCATCGAATAATAGGATCGGGTGAAATAACATTGACAGAACCTCCCTTTTGGGGTTCCTCGGTTTACGGCACTTTTTCCATTAGTGTGAAGGGTGACGTCGGCGAACTTAATATCTGTATTGTCGAATCCTTGTCGAAACGGATGATTCCATTGTCGGGCGGTTCATCCTTATAGACGGTGAAGTCGTTCCATTGGTGAAGGAAAATTAACTTTGGGGCAATCATTTTAGGTGTAGATTCCAAATGTCGGTCCTAATTATGCTTCCTTTTGTCGCAAAACTTAGGATGAAAAAGAAAATCCAGAACACATTCTAGTTTATCTTAATGTATTTATGATTTTAAGAGAGAATTCTTTTATTAGAAAGTTGTTTATTAAGTTGTTGTTAAGAACAAATTGATTAAAGGTATAGAAAAAGTAAAGGACCCGATTCGAGTGGAAAGGAAGAGAAGAGTCTCGTAAGGCTTCTCGGCCACAGTAAGTCCGCCGCCTCACGAAAAGAAAAGAAGTGAAAGGATTTCGGAACCTCTTTGTTTAGGGGTGTACGAAACGGAAGCTCCTAAATGCGAAGAGACAATATACCCGTTCAAGATAAAAATGAATGTGGTATGCCGACGAAGAATGGTAGTTTGCTACACTAGAGACATGGATACACTACCGATTTATGAAAGCAAAACCATCGATCAAAATGGAGAGAGGAACCGGTCCACAATGGAGTCATGAGAAATTATGCAGCTTATTTTAGGTTATGTGTTTTGAAAAGGGGTCGCCTACGAAGAGGAAATTATCGGTGAATTTTTTTATTTTAAATTTAATTTAAATATATATAATTTAGAAAGTAGTATTAATTTTCAAAATAATTTTGAGTTTGAAAATTTTAGATATGAAATCGGCGATCTCGCGTCGAATAGTTTATATAAACGAGCACTAGACCACGAAGCCGTATGTCATCACAGAAGAATAGACACCTTTGCTTGATGATGGGGCTCGTTTAAACGCTGAATTGACATCCATTTGGTCTGCGAGCGGCTTTATAGTAGGTAAGTTCATAACTAATATAAAGAAATTAAGCGGGGGTTTATATTACAGGTTCTTAAAGTTAGGTATAAGGGCAAGCCCACATGGTTGATTACATCTTAAATGACGGGAATCATTTAAGAAAACTCTCGATAATTATCATTGGTTTTGCTCTCAAAAATTCAAAGTTTCGGTTTTCGAACGATTGGATTTTGGAAATTTGAAATGGTAATGGATCGGAAATTTGGAACGATTAATTTCGAGTCGAATGAAGAGAAGTAGGAAAATTTGAGGATCCGAGAAGAATCTTAGCGACTTCTGATATCTTATTGTTTGGCTGTTGAGAGTTTATTTAATGTTTTAGTCATGCACCCCGATTTTAATTAATTAGGACTTTTGCTTGTATGATATGATCACGAAATAGCCTCGAAGATGTGAGGGTTTTATGTCGTACCAAACGAGGTTACCTCGAGTCTAAGGGCAGTTAGGGCTTAATTTACATGACATGATCATGCAAATACCTAACAAAGAGTTGAGGATTTATGTTACACTAAGGCAAACTACCTCGAAGTCCTATGGCTTAGTTATTTAATTCTAAAGAAAGGTTTCGTGGGCTGTAGATCAGTTTACGAAGTAGTGGCCGTGCGCATTATGCTCAAGCTCCTTATTGTTGCAGGGTTTAGTTTTAGAAGGTGAAAATCGGGAGATGAGAGAAGTGTTTTTGTTTAGAAATCTTAAAGTCCAAATATTTTTAATATTTTAATTAAAACAAATCTTAAAGTTGTTTAAACGAATAGATTAAGATCCCGCGGTTACTGTCGTCAAACACCGTTATTTTCATCGAATTCACTTGGTCCGGATGAATTTGCTAAACTCAACTGAATGAGTTCCACACTCTCGGCTGGAGCCATGAAATCCCGTTATACATGGGTTGCATCATCGAGTTATTTCCGATCATTCGACGAGACGTTTTTAATTTAGTTGCGGTGTGTAGTTTTGTTGTTGTTTGTGATTAAATTTTGAGTTGTTTTATATTTTGGATTGTTGTGGCGGTGAATTTTATCTTGTAGTGACTTTTATTTTAGTTTTGGGTTTCGGTTGTAACTATCTTAAAGGTTTCATTTTTCATGCAACGATCTTGTTTAACATGCGAAAAAGTAAAGTGTGATGCATGTAAGTAAGTGTGATAAAGTAAATTACAATAAAATAAAAGCGTACTGAAGGGTCTTCATCATCATTGCACTTAAAACACATGTTAAGGCATTTAAATATTTCAACAAGTACAGGTAAAGCTAAGGGAAGGTTACGGTTGTCTCACAAGATCATAATCATAAGCTAGTCATTTCTTTATGACGTACGAGTTCTTGTGTTTTTATTTATGTATGATTTTTCTTCACTAAAGAACAATTAAGTTCAATTGTTCTTCTAAAACATCTCGACATATTGAGAAAGTGCATAGGACGAGTCTAAACATCTTTTGATACTTAGAAGTTATTTTGAGTCAAGTAAATTTAGTTCTTGAATTGAATTAATCTGTCAGGAGTTTAGTTAAGCTTTGTCTCTTGCTCGGTGAACTTGGGCATTTGATTACGATGAATGAAGTGACATCTCACTTAATACTCATTTAAGAGTTATAATAATTAAAGCCTTTAAAGGCAGGGATTGGTTTGTTGAGAATTTTAATCATTCTTAATTTGAAGTTTGATTAATGGTTTAAAGTGATTTAGTTTAATTATGAGGATTTAATTAATAATTTTAAGTTTGGAATAGTGTTCGAATTATTTTGGTTTAAATCTTTTTATACTTTAAGTGATCTTAATATTTTAAATTAATCTTTGGTGTTTGAAATTCATAGATTATTCATATATCTTAATGATTTGGTTTAGGTTAATTATGATATTTTAGGTTAATCTTGATTAGTTTGATTTTTTATATTCTTAATTATGAATTGTCTTAATATTTTAATTTATTTTACTTTTATTATTGAGTGATGTTAATTAATATAATTTAAATTTAATTTAATTGAATTAAACATTTAAATTTAATTTAATTTAATTTAATTTAATTGTTAAAATGTTAATTTAATTTAATTTTAATTTTAATTTAATTTTTACTTAATTTAATTTAATTTAATTTAATTTAATTTAAATTTAATTGTTAAACCATAATATTTTGAAGCTTTCCTTTAATTTAAAGGTTATTTTTCTTTAATTTTTAATTTACTTAGTTTGGATTATCATTTTATCTTAATTAGAGAGTTAAATATTATTGAAGTGATTTATTTAGTGATTTTTTTATTAAAGAATTAATATCCTCTCAAGTTATATCCCTATTTTTAATAATTAAATTTTCATTAATCTTCCAAAATTTAAATTGTTTAAATAATTAAAGTTTCATTTTGGTTTATTAAAAGTGATTAATGGGTTCCTACCCTTTTAATTTCCCAAAGTTCAATCATCCAAGAAAGATAAAATCAAATATTTTACCCTCCATTTTTAATTAAACCTAAAATTTTAATAAAGGGGTTTAAATTCTTTAATTACCTTTATGCCACTTTTAGGCTTATTTATTTCATAACTCACTAAATTGAGTTCAAATGAACTTGAAATTTTTATGTCCTTAAACTCACATGTCAATTAAGACATTAGGGGAGAAAATGTGATTTGTACGTATTTAATTTATTTATAGAATTATTTTTAGTGAAAAATACGGGATTTCAAGGAAAATTCAACAACACTTAAGGCCAAAGTAAAAGGTTTCTGTCCTTAAGAAAATTATGAGATGTTCCTAATGACTAGAGGACCACTTGGACCAATTTTGGTGATTTTTTAAATTACATTTTATTTATTATAATTATTTTGAATTTTGGAGTGTTAGAGTAATTATAAAATAAAATTAAAGTTGAAAAAAAGATTTTATATTTTATTAAATCTCTCTGATCTCAAGGAGTTCAAAAAAACAAATTTTATAATTTTCTGATTTTTCTTTGATTTATTGGAATTAATTTAGTGAAAAGGTTAGAAAATATATTTTTAATATTAAAAATTGTTTTGAGCCTTTAAAATTCAATATCTTAACTTAGAGACTTAGAAAAAATATTTGGTTGGTTTCTAAGTGATTAGGAATCAAAATGTGACATTTTTATGATTTTTATTATTTTTTGTGATTTTTATTATTTTTTAATTATTTAAATATGAAAAATATTATTAAAATGAAAAATTTTAGAAAATTCTAATTTTAATTTTTATAAATTTCCTCTAATATTAGAGCCCACAAAACCAATTTGGTGAATTTTTAAAATTATTTTTGGAGTTATGAATTTTTAAAAGTTTAATTTTGATCATGTGGGCAATTAATTCGTTGAGTGAAATTTAATCGTTTCGATTATTTTAAATTTTTATGCAAAAGTTCTACATATCCTAAAGATCAATGGAGAATTGATTTCAATTTATTTTGATGTGTGGTTAACCTAATTAATTTAAATTTAATTTTGAGTATTTAGGTATCTAGGGTTATTCTTAATGAATTAAGCCTAACCATAATTATCTGAGGTCCTCTAGTCTTTAAAAAACTTCTCAAAATTTTTCTATAATTTATTGAGCAATATGCTAATTATTGGAATTAAAATACCAAAAAGTGACATAAACTTGAAAAATACATAAGCTGTCGTAGGAATAGCCTCGACCTTGAAAAAATTCGGGGAATGTTCTAAGATCGAGCTTCTAAGCCTATGGTCTCATGTCGTGGTGAATTGTGTATACGGAAATAGAGAATTAAAATACCTAAAGAAATAGTAAATAATTAATTAAAAATAAATTACTCATCAAATTAACCCAATTCTTTTTTCACATTGTTCTCCTCTGTTCAATGAGCAAGAAGGTATTTTGTTTTATTTTTGTGATTTTCTGAAAAGTTATGATTTTTTGAAGTTTTATGTTAAAAAATAAATCAAAAATCCAATTTCCTCTCAATGTTATCGGCCCATCGAGGGCCACGTGTCGCTCGGTGATTGGCTAGCGCGTTTACGCTTATGGATGAAGCTCCTGTCCAACTGCATCTCGGCCATCCGTGCGATACACATGTGATCGGACGGTATTGCTCACTCTCTCTGATTCATCGCCCCCAAAACCGTCTACCTTCGAACCTTGATATCTCACTCGTGTCTCAACGAAATTGGGATAAATTTTTTTATAAAATGATCATCTAATTGAGTAGCACACATCTATATGTTGATGATATACTTAAAGCATGTGAATATTTACAGAAATTTAAAATAAGCTCGGTTAGAGGAGAAAAAAATTTGATACCTTTGTTAAGAGGTGAGGCCTCGGTGGAAATGGTTGGATTGAGCTTAGGAGTGCTTGGAGAAGCTTTGGGAATAATTTGGCAGAGTTCCCCAGTTAATCTTTTGCATCTCTTCTCTTTGGCCATGAATGGAGCTTAAACCAGAGGAGTTTAGGTTCAAATTGGTCGAAACGTGAGGATGAGCTTGGTTCACCTTTCGGTAATTACACGATTTGGTGAGAAAATGCATAATTGACTTGATTAGTGGGGAGAAGTCACAATCCAAGTACAATTAGGCTTAAGCATGGGTTAGGAGACATGGGAGTGCTTAATTACTTTAAGGGAAATCGAAAGAGACTCCTCCTCTTGCCGTATAGTGTGAGTGGCATGAACACCACTCGCATGGCTTGCATGGGGCTTAGGGATGGCTTAATGTATAGCCTATGGCTTGTTCATGGCTTAGTCAGTTTTGTGAAAAAAGGTTATTTGGAATTTTTGAAAACATTGGATTTTGATTGGTTTTGTCATGTGATCTTATTTTGGTTTAATCAAAATGATGAGTTTTGACTTAGGGATGATTTAAATCATAGGGAATGATGAGGGAAAATTTCGTATGTAAGGCTTTAGAATGAAATTTGGGCTTTTGAATTTGTTAGATGGGCTTTTAAAAAGTTTAAGGAGGTGGGATTTTAGGTTTTGACAAAATTGGTAGATGGAAATTTTGTAAAATATTTGGTCGAACAAATGTTGGGTTTAGTTTAGGGATGTGTCATGAGTTATTTGGAACAAATTTGAAGTGATTGTGAATTGAATTAGGTTTAATTTGGGTCTTTTGGTAAAGAGGTCAAAGTGGGTCAAAGTGGGCTAACTTGGTTTAAGGTTGGGCTAATGTTGGATTTGATGTAAAATTAATGTTGAGAAATGTTTATATGGTGTAACAAATAGTTTTCAATTTGGTTGGGCTTTAATTTTGGGATTTGGGCCTATTTGGGTTAGGTTTGGGTTTAGGCGATTTAGGGTATTTTGACTGCGGGTTAGGTTTGGGTGGAGTTTAGGTTGAATTTGAGGCGAAATCTTGTTAGTGTTTTGTTTGTGAGGATATTAGGAAGGTTTAGGAAAAGATTTGGGGCTAATTGGAGTTGAATTGGGTTGGTTTTAGGATAAGTTTAGGTCATGGGCCAAAATTGAGCTTTAAGCTTCAAATTGGAATTGGATCCAAATGTTAATAAAATTGGGCTTGGATTTGGTATTCTAAATTGATATTGGGGATATTGAATTGAAGTTTAGAATTGGATTGGATCAACATTGAGGTTAATTATAGTGGTTTGGTTTGACATTGGGTTCACTTTAGGTTAAAAATAGGTCGAATTGGAGGTTTTGGTAAAAGTGGGTTCGGTGTGTTGGCCCAAGGTGTAGTTGAACAAAAATGAAATTGGAAATATTTAGGATTTTGAAATTTTTTGAAAATTTTTGGAATTCATGATTTTTGGTTAAAAGGGCATTTTAGGTATTTGGATGGTATTGAGGGTATTTTTGGAAATTTTGGTATATTTGGCTAAGGATGATCGATTTGAATGGTGGGAAATTTTAGGATTGGTTTGAGAAATTTTGGATAATTTAGGCAATTTTGCGAATTTGGGTAGATTCGAGGGCATTTGGTTGGTTTGGAGGGTGTAGGGCCCGGGAGATGAAAATTGAAATTTTGGAAAAATGAAGATTGATCGAGATTTGAGTAGAATGGAATTACTTTGGTTGAGCCATGAAGCCGTATCAAGCATAAGAGCCATGGAAGGACTCATTTGAGGCATTCACTATATTGTTCTAACCTTCTTGTGAGGGCTTAGGGGTTGAGGAGACCATCCATATGGATTACCTACATGAGTACGGAAGTCAGCTAAGTATGAATGGTTTTAGGATTTGGAATGTGTTTGAAAGTGTAATGTGTGCAGGTCGATCCTCATAGGACCCCAGACCACCCGGGGTTGTCTGGGCCCGAGTCATATAGGGGAACTCATCTTTTAAACCTCAGCATTTTATCTTAACCCTCCATGTGACTTAGTGGTTTATAATCAAACATATGGGGTTTGCAGGGGTTAGAGGTGTTTAAATTTTAAGTGGTGGGTTCCATTTCTAGTCCTCTAAGATAGTCAAAAGGAAAGCCTAAGGCTAGATCCTAAGTACTAAGGAGAGAGAAGAGAAAAGACCTCATCAAAAAGGCGGGTCAACGGTCCACTAGAGTTTTTGTTCGGATTCTATTGCTGCTGCCATCACCCCGATAGTGATGTGGTGTTGAGCCGATAAACCACTTAACGAAGAAGCTCAATTCGAAAAGTCTTCGTGAACCATTCGAAGTTACGCATACCCAGTCGAGCGATCACAACAAGCTGGCGACGGGCGATGGAAGAGTAAAGCATCACTTCACGGCATTACGAAACTAGCACGAAAATGTGTGACATCTTTGCCAGGGTTTCCCGTACCATCAAAAGTCTTTGAGCAGAGGTGGTGAAGCCTTTCGGGTGATGGCCGCATCGGAATTCTTCGGGGTAGGTCACATCCTTCTAAATAGATGTCCAGCTCTTAGAGCGTACTGGGCTTCTCGCACTGCTGTTCCACCATGTTCTTGATATCCTTCTTGGGAATCATGCTTTGTGCTTCTTTGGTTGTTCATCTCCGGATTGACGGATGTGATTTCTTTTCCTCCATACGCAATGTGAATGACAGCCGGGGGGTGTTTCCCTTGTGGTTGGGCGGCTGCGAGTGGCTAAAGCGGCAGCCATCTCTTCCATCCTCTTTGCCCTACGAGAAATCGTATCATCTTTCTCTTGAAAACGTGCTCTCATTACTTCGGTTCATCTCTTTACGAGGTGATGGAAATCCTTGCGGGCGCGATGCTGGTGCCGACCATATTGATCTCGGCATACTCGTCATCCATGAACATGTCGGCATATTTTTAGGTTATGTATTTTGAAAAGGGGGTCCCTACGAAATTGTCGGCGAATTTTCATATTTTAAATTTAATTTAAATATATATATAGTTTAAAAGATAACATTTGATTTTAGTAATTTTAAGTTTAAAAGTTTTAAGATATGAAATCAAACCGATCTCACATCCCAAATAGTTTATATAAACGAGCACCGCATCACCAAAACCGTATATCTATCTGAAGAATGAACACCTTCTTAACGATGGGGCTCGATTAAATAAACTAGAAGATTGTGACATACGATTTGGTACGCGAACCAATTTATAAATTTAATAAGTTCCTACCTTAATATAAATGAATTAAGCGGTTTATACAGGTTCTTAAAGTTCCTATGAAATGACCTATAGTTAATTACATCTTAAATGACGGGAATCATTTAAAAAAAAACTCTTGATAATGATTAGTGGTTTTGCTCTCGAGAATTTCAAAGTTTAAGGTTTTCAAGTTGGATTTTGGAAATTTCAATGGGGATCGACTCAAATTTGAAACAAGTTTATTTTAGGTCGAAAAGAGAAGTAGAAGTGAGGATCCAAGAAGAATCTTGTGACTTCTCAAACCATCTGTTGTTTAGCTTCGATTTAGGAATTTATTTAATTTTGTAATCCTGCTAATTTTATTTATTTAGGACTTATATTTGTATGGCAAGTCACACTGACCTCGAAGATGTGAGGGTTTATGTCGTGCAATGTTACCTCGAATCCTAAGATTAGTTAGGGCTTAATTTACATGACATGATCGTGCAAATGCACAACGAAGAGTTGAGGATTTATGTTGCAATAGGCGAGCTACCTCGAAATCCTATGGCTTTATTGTTTAGTTGTAAGTTTGCTTGATGTCGAATTGTTTCTTGATAATGATGACAGTACCCACCATGCTCCGAGCTCCTTGTCGTTGCGAAGTTTAGTTTTAGAAGTCATAAATCGGGAGATGAGAGAAGTGTTTTGGTTTAGAGAGAATCTTAAAATCAAGTGTTTTTAACATTTTAATTAAAACAAATCTTAAAGTTATTTAAAGCAGAACCGATTAAGATCCCATGGTTTAGAAACCGTCAGCATAGTTATTTTCATCGAATTCACTTAGTCCAGATGAATTTGCTAATATTGAATGAGTTCCACACTTTCATTTAGACCGCGGGAAATCTGTTAGCAGCACGTGGGTTACATCATCCGAGGTATTCTATCATTCGATGAGACGTTTTAATTTAGTTAAAGTTGTAGTTTTGTTGTTAAATTGTTTGTGATTAAATTTTGAGTTGTTTTATATTTTGAATGTTGTGGCGGTGAATTTTATGCTGATAGCTTTTAATTTAGTTTTGGTTTCGGTTTAAGGACTATCCTAAAGGTTTTGGTTTTCATGCAACAGTCTTGTTTATCATGCGAAAGAAGTAAAGTACGATTGCATGTAAGTAAATTACTTGATAAAGTAAATTGCAATAAAATAAAAGGAATACTAGAGGGTCTTAGTCATCATTTGCACTTAAAACACATATTAAGACATTTAAATGTTTCAACAAGTACCTAGGTAAAGCTAGGGAAAGGTTTTGGTTGTACGCAAAGTCTAATCCTATAGCTAGTCATCTCCTATGACGTCGGTTCTTGTGTTTAGTTTAAGGATGATTTTCTTCGTGAAGAACGATTAAGTTGATTGTTCTTATAAACATCCCATCATATTGAGGAAGTGCTTTAAGACGAGTTTTAAACATCTTTTTGATACCTACGGATTGTTTAAGTCCCGAGAGAATTTAATTATACGAAGTGAATTAACCATCGGGGTTTAAGTTTTATTCTCTTGCTCGGTGAACTGCAGGACTTTTGAATATCCTATAAGCGAAGTAACTTACTACACTTGATACTTCATTTAAGAGTTATAATAATAAGAGCTTTAAAAGGGCAAATCAACTTATTAGTATTTTAATGATTTAAACTTAATGATTTAATTTAATTTTGACTTAATAAAAAAATTGATTCAAGTTTGGAATAGTGTTGAGGTATTTTAGATTTAATTCTTAATGATTTCATTTAGGTTCAACTTAATTTTAATTTAATTTATTTTAATTTTAACATAATTTGATTTGATTTTGATTTTAATTTAATTTTGGTTTAATTTAATTTAATTTAAATTTTAATTTAATTTAATTTAATTTATTTTATTTTATTTTTAATTTAATTTAATTTTAATTTAATTTTAATTTAATTTAATTTAATTTAATTTAATTTAATTTAATTTTTAATTTAATTTAATTCAATTTAATTTAGTTTAATTTTAATTTGGATTATTATTTTAATTTTTAATTAAGAATTAAGTATTATTGAAGTGATTTATTTAGAGATTTTTTTAAATTAAAGAATAAATATCCTCTTAATAATATCCCAACTTTAATAATTACAATTTCTATTATTCTTCCAAAATTTCAATTAATTAATTAATTAAAGTTTTATTTTAATTATATTTGAAATGGTTAGTAGGTTTCTACCCTCGATCATTTAAGTTTTGATCATCAAAATCGGTTTAAAAATCGAATATTTTACCTCCTTAAATCTCACGACCTCAAGCAGTTCAGAGAAATAAATTTTATAATTTTCTAATTTTTCTTTGATTTATTAGAATTATTTTAGTGGAAATATTAAGAAAATCATTTTTAATTAATTGTTTTAGGCTTTTGAAATTTAATATCTTATCTAGAGACTTAGGAAAAATATTTGGTTTTGTTTCTAAGTGATTTAGGAGTTAAAATGTGACATTTTGGTGATTTTTAATATTTTTATAATTTTTATTATTTTAATTATTAAAAAATATTAAAATAATGATAAAAATCAATTTTAGAAAATTAAAATTTTTAATTTTCTGAAAGTTCCTCGATATCGAAGAAGTTTCAAAACCATTTTTGTGAATTTTTTTAAAAGTATTTTGTGAGTTATGAATTTTTAAAATTTAATTTTATTCATTTTGCTTAAGAGCAATCGAACGTTTGGTGAAATTTGTCAAATCTAATTGACTTCGGAATTTTTATGTGATGTTGCTCTGTCCACAAAGATCGATTAGGTATTTTCAAGTCAATTTAATGTGTGGTTAACCTAATTAATTAAAGTTCAATTTTTGGGTATTTAGGCCAATTAGGGTTGTTCCATGTGAATTAACTCGAAAACACTATTTTTCCACAGGTTCCTCTGGTCGTAGAAACATTATCGAATTTTCCTAGAATTTATTTCATAACATGCTAATTATTGGAATTAAAATACTCAAAACAGTGACATGCAATTGAAAAATCAATAACTTCTCATTGAGATGGCCTCTGACCTTGGAAAATTTGGGGAATGCTCCCGAGTTCAGAGGCTTCAAAAGCCCTTTGGTCTCGTACCATGGTGAATTGCCTACGTAAATGGAGAATTAAAACAATGCGAGAGAGTAAATAAATCCTTAAAAATAAAATACTCAATGAAATTACTTGATTTCTTTCACATCATTCTCCTGCGATTCCGCGAGCGAGAGGTATTTTTATTTAGTTTTAGAATTTTTCTACACAAAGTTATGCATTTTTTGAAGTTACGGATATTTAATAAATAAGAAAAATCCACAATTTTCTACTTATACACGCGGCGCCACGCAATCCTTGGCGGCTCCTGCGAAAGACCACGGCGCGCTCTCATTCGCGCCGCCATCGAGTCGAGTATGGCAAGGCTCGCGGTTCACATACTAGTCTCTGAGTCAGAGACGCCATTTGAACCGTCGCGCTCGATACCGCGATCCAACGGCTCAGTCATCGTCTACGACTAGTGTGCACCGTGACCGTCACCTTCCAAGCCACAATATCTCTCTCATTTCTCGATGAATTTTTATGTTGTTATGCTACATGGATTCGTCTTGAAGAGATGAAACCGCATCCATATTGTAAACATGCATTGAAATCGATTCATATCAAATGGAGAATCTCTACCGAGCTTGGGAGGAAGAGGCTCATACCTTTGCTCGGAGAAGTGAAGCTTCAATCGAGGTTGTGACACGTTCGATTGGGTCCCGACGAGCTCGAGATGAAGTCTCTTGGCACGGTGAATTTCACAGGTACAAAAAGTGACCACGGCCGATTACAAAAGCTTGGAGGCGGAAGCGATGTTTGGCACAGTGAGGGAGCTTTTCTTTGAGGAACTTTTCCTCTTGGTACGAGTGAAGGTGTGGTCGATCAATTTGAGGATTGACTCAGCGTGAGTGAAGTGTCTACAGTTTTGGGCTTAAATTTCAACTGCGAAAGCTCACGAGAGAGAAATGGCGAGGATTTCGATTGGGGATCAAGTTCTCAGTATGGAAGAGTACGGAATGATTTTGGCGATTTTTGTATGGTTTGTTTCGGCACCTTACTTGGCCGAGCGGAGGTGGTGTTTAAATAGGAGCTGATTTGGAGGGCGGAAGTTGAAGGCTTGGATCAGCTATAGATCAAGGGGAAGAACAGCCATGACAGCCATTGGACATGGGGCAGCTCGGCAAGATGGAATTTCAATGTTTGGCTCCTTAAAAGGTCTCGGCCATGGTGTTTTACGGCGGGCGTGGTGGTAGGCGGGCGAGGCATGGGTCACCATCTTGACCGGAAGTCGAGTGGGGTTTGAGTGAAGTGAATTGGCTTTGGACATGTGTAAAGGAGTTGGCTCAAAGTGGTATGGGGATAAGGCCAATTTTAGGCTTGGTTTGGTCGACTCATCGAATGGATTGGGTTCACTCTCCCATAACACGATTTTGGTGAGGGCGATCGGTTAGGTCGGCCTCCAGTGTGTGGTGGAGTCTCCATGAGGATTAGGTGGCAAAACATGGTTTAGTGTGTGACATAGATATGGCTAAAGGCTTAATGAAGGATTAGGAAAAGGGCCCTCCTTTTGCTATTAATAAGCTTGGTAGCATATCGAGCCCCTCATGGCTTCACATAGGGCTTAAGGGATGGCTTCATGGCTCTTATATGGCTTGGGAAAAGTTGGCTTGGTTTCGGAAATGGGTTTAAGAATCTTTGGTATTTTGGTGTAAAATTTAGATGGTTTTTGTCATATGGCTTTGTTTAGAAAGGTTTGATTGCTGATTTAGGACTTGGGAATGATTTTAAATAAGTGAGGATGAGATGAGATTGTAATGTGGGCTTTAGGATGGGCTTGGGCTTTTGAGTTTGGTTAGGAATGGGCATTTGAATGTCTTTTGGAAGTGGGCTTTTAGATGAAAATTTTGCGAGAGGTCCATGCGAAATAAATGTTGGGTTTAGTTTAAGGATGTGTCATGAGTGATTTGGATCAAACTTGAGGTGGTTTGGAATTGAATTGGGTGTTTAAGTGAGTCTCTTTAGTGATAGGGTCAAATAGGTCAAAATGGACTAACTTGGGCTAAGGTTAGGCTAAAGTTGAAATTGATGTAACATTAACATTAAGAAATGTTTATGGGAGTGTTTCAAAGAGGTTTCAACTTTGGTTGGGTTTTAATTTTGAGATTTGAGCTGTTGGGTTAGGTTTGGGTGTAGGCCATTTAAGGGATTTTGGGTTTGGGTTGAATTTGAGTAGGGTTTGGGTCCAAATTTTGGGCAAATTATGTTAGTGTTTTGTTTTGGGATGTTGAGGAAGGTTTAGTAAAGGTTTGGGGTTAATTGGAGTTGAATTGAGTTGGTTTGGGCTAAGTTTGGGTCATGGGCGAGAATTGGGCCTTAAGGCAAAAGTGAAATTAGATTCAAATGTCAATAAAATTGGACTTGGATTTGGTCTAGATTGATATTAGGGATAATGAATTGAAGTTTAGAATTGAATTGGACCAAAATTGGGGTCAAGTAGGTGATTTGGTTTGACATTGGGTTCATTTGGGTTAAAATGGGTCATATTGGGGGTTTTGACAAAAGTGGGGGTAAATTGACAAAAAATTGGCCCATAGTGTAGTTGAACAAGTGAAATTGGGAATATTTGAGATTTTCTGAAATTTTCTAGGAATTTCTGAATTTTTGGATTTTTGAGTCAAGAGGGGCATTTTGGTAATTTGGAGGGTATTGTGGGTATTTTTGGAATTTTTGGTATATTTGGTCGGAGATGGTCAATTTGAATAGTGGGGGAAATGTTTGAGATTAATTTTAGGAAATTTTGGGTGATTTGGAAATTTTTGAACAATGCGGGTAGTTTTGAGGCTTTTAGTAAGGTTAGTAGTCCTTTGAGTCCGGGGAGTCAAAAAATTGAAATTTTGGCAAAATGGAGATTGACCAAGTGTAGGTGAAATGGAATCGTGCGGTTGAGCCATGAAGCCATGTCTCCACATGAGCCATGAAAGAACTCATTTGAGGCATTGACATGTTGTTCACAACCCTGCGCGAGGGCTTAGGGGTTAAGGACCGTCAAATGAATTACTCACATGAGTCAAGAGGTCAAGTTGGGTGAGAGTGTGGGTTTAGGATTTGGAATGTGTGTGTATGAGAGTGTAGTGTATGTGTAAGTCGGCTCACGAGACCGAGGCCACCCGAAGAGGGGTAATCCCAAGGCCCGAAAGAGTTACATAGGGAACTCATCCTTTAAACCTCCATTTGATCTCAACCCTCAGTGACTCAGGGGCGAGTGAGTTGGGGTTTACAATCAAGCATATAGGGTTTGCGGGGAGTTAAGAAGTGGATTGAATTTCTAAAGGATGGGTCCCAATTCTAGTCCTCTAGGATAATCGAGAAAAGCCTAAGGCTAGATCCTAAGCACTAAAGAAAAAGGGAAGACCTCATCAAAAGTGAGGTCAACAAATGAAAACCCCCCAATAGGTGTGGTGTGCTAACCAAGCACACCGCGCGTATTGGCGATTGGCCGAAGAGATCAACAAAACCAACACGGATGTCCAAGTGACAAACTTAGGACGGAGTGAAAAGTTCCGTTGGGGAGTATCGAGTATGTTTCCAAAGCTTGGAGGTTCTTGAACTCTCGGCTGAGGAGTGAGGAAGGAGGTGAATTCAAAATCACAAGATTTGGAGAACTTGGACTGAATTTTGTTTCCATTTTATGTTCAAGTTTTTATGTGTGAGTTTAGATTTTTGATTTGAGTTCCAATTTAGATTGAAGTTTGATTTAAAATTAGTTTGAGGAAATTTGGATTTGAAATGAGAATTGAAACAAAAGTTTCGACCTCGGGATTGTGAAAGAGCGGATTTAAGGTAGCGGCCTCGGAGTAAGAATCGACTTTAAGTGTCGATTGAAAAGGATGAGAATCATAATTTAGGTACCAATCTTGAAGAGAAGCTGGAATGTAGGTACCGGTCTCGGAAATTTTGAATTGAAATGTAGGTATCGATCAGATGAGAATCGGAATGTAGGTATCGATCTCGAGTAAATTTGGAATGTGAGTACCATTCTCGGAGAAATTTTGAATTGAAATGTAGGTATCAATTCGGTGGGGGAGCGAAATGTAGGTATTGATCTCGAAATGAGCTGGAATTTGCGGTACCCGGTCTCGAAATTTGAATTAAAATGAGGTATCGATTCGGATGAGAATCGAAATGTAGGCATCGATCTCGAAATGAGCTGGAATGTAGGTACCGGTCTCGAAAATTTTGAATTGAAATGTAGGTATGCGATTCAAGTGAGAATCGAGAAATGTAGGTATCGATCTCGAAATGAGAAGCTGGAATGTAGGTACCGAGTCTCGGAAATTTTGAATTGAAATGTAGGTATCAATTCGGATGAGAATCGAAATGTAGGTATCGATCTCGAAATGAGGAAATGGAATGTAGGTACAAGTCTCGAAAATTTTGAATTGAAATGTAGGTATCGGTCGGATGAGAATCGAAATGTAGGTATCGATCTCGAAATGAGAAGCTGAATATTATGAGTCTTGTAAATTTTGAATTCAAATGTAGGTATCAATTCAAATGAGAATCGAAATGTGGAGTATACGATCTCGGGAAATGAGAACGGAATATAGTACCGATCTCGAAAATTTAAGTGAAATGTAGGTATCGATTAAGATGAGAATTGAAATGTAGGTATCGATCTCGAAATAAGGAAATGGAATGTAGGTACCGAGTCTTGGAAATTTTGAATTGAAATGTAGGTATCAATTCGGATGAGAATCGAAATGTAGTATCGATCTCGAAATGAGAGCACAATGTAGTACCGGTCCTCGGAAATTTTTGAATTGAAATGTAGGTATCGAATTCGATTGAGAATCGAAATGTGGGTATCGATCTCGTAAGGCTTGGAATGTAGTACCGATCTCGAAAATTTTGAATTGAAATGTAGGTATCAATTCGGATGAGAATCGAAATGTAGGTATCAATCTCGAAATGAGCGGAATGTAGGTACCGGTCTCGGAAATTTTGAATTGAAATGTACTATGGAGATTTGGATTTAGCGGGAGATTGAAATGAGTTGTGAAAGTGTTCCACATCCCGTAAGAATCGATTAAAGTTTGATTATTTGGCGAAGGGTATGAATCTATGCCATTAGAACCAAATCGAAAATTTTCGTGGTTACCGAAGTCATCTGAAGCGATGGCTTGAAAATTCACAGTAGATCTTGATTTGAAGAAGTATTGGAGGGTTTGAAAAGATGGATTTATTTGGAATTCAATTTGAGATTTAGGTTCATTTCATTTGCCCTTTAGCGATCGATTTTATTTTTGTTATTCATTTAGTGTTCATGTGAATTTGAAGTTAAATTTCTTATTTAGATTTTTAGGAAAAGTTCTCATTTATTTTCTTTTCTCTTAATTTCTTTGTTAAAAGTCCATTTAACTCTAATGGTGTTTCAGGGTCGATTTGCACAAAAGAGGTGAAGGCGAAATATGACGTAGTCGTTTTTCATTCAACTTGCGAGAAAGTACATCATACAACTTGATCTAGTCATGATGACATTTTCTCGGAAATTTAATGTCTCATACAATCCATGTAACTCCAAAACGGTGTATAAACTTCTTATTTGATCATTCGAAAGTGTACATCAAAAATCCATGTAAGACTAGTAAGAAACATGGGTAATAACATCACCTTCGAAGCCACCCTTGGCGGGAATGCGCATGGATGTGCATTGGAGGTGTCTTATTTCCCATGCCAACATTTCATTAGGAGCCGGAGACTCTCCAATTATGGAGCTGGATGGAAGTGGTAAGGCGCCTTTCACATCGTCATCCATTTAAAAGTAACGGAGATCCATCACGCTTGCCTCCCGTGTCTGATGTTTTGCGATGTCTGCTCCATTTCCTTTTAATATCATGGGGGCCTACCGGAAACTGGTATCTCCCACCAGAGCCCTCGGAACTTGCCGGGCACTATCGGAGGTCGAATCAAGACACTTGATATTGCATTGGTTAATGAACGAAACTATGCGGGGAAAGGAGTACGACGAAGTCGTGGTGGTCGATGTGTCGAGGTATGTAGTCGCCTTTACGCTGGTAAATGTTGATGATGCAACTGTTGGGTATGCGGTCTGGCGGCGAGTACCCTCCACGTTACCATTCTTTTCACCATTCTTTTAATTATCTGACATTGGATCCACCTCCTTGCGACGGAGTATCACACAGTGGATTTCCTTTTAAATGCGAAGTTATAGCAACATATGCATTGTATTCGACTCTTCCTTTCCACGGCATCCATCTCACGGGGTTACGAATAAGTCTTTTCCCTGAGATGGCTTTGCTCGACCCATCTTCGAAGCTCTAAGATGCGATCCACAATCTGTTCTTGCCTGGAAATTTTCTGAGAATACATTTGTGTGTAACTCGAGCCTTCAGAAATGTTGATTCTCTTGCCTTTAATCCTTTGATATTCGAAAGTCTTCTTCTGGCTTGTTTGCATTCTTTAATTCATATTAAGGATGATGCAACGAAGTGACGGGGCTGTGCCTCTGCGGGATGTATGGCTCGATCCGTCAGCGTTCTCCTGCGTCTGTGGCTCCTCGGGGATTGACATCTCCGGAGTTGCTTAAAGCAAGGTTCTTCGAGATACGGTCTCTGTACGGCGTCGAGGCACGCTCTATTTCTTTCTTCTTGGCACTTCTTCGATTTCGTGATTTTCTTGGCGTTGACTTTCTTCTTTACGGTTCACTGACGAGCCGGTATCTTTGAAATGTGTGTGCGGCAATGGTGTCTCTTCGTGTTGATCTGCTGCTATTTTAGTCAACATCTTGCGGATACGACGATTCTTATTCCTTCTGCGGGTAGCGGTGGAGGTGGCTCTCCTTACCCCTTAGTTGCAACGGGCGCGGCGGCGAGCACCGCGCCCTCGCCATGGCAACTACGGCTTGATTTCTTGCTTTCCTCGATGTTTGTCTTTCTCTTTTTGTTGTTGGATTGGTGGCTTGGGCCACCCATCCATCCTTTGTACGGCTGTGAAGCTCTTCTCGGTTGGCGGGACCCCGTCGTTTTCTTCGTGCGCGGGGGTGCGAAGTCGAATCAACTTCCCACCACTGCTCCATCCTTCACCCTCTTTTCATCGAGTGCGAGACTCACGCCATTTCTAAAGTTTAGGACCAACCGCCCGTTCGCGACATTTCGCAAAGAAGACAAGGAAAGGATCGTGGGCTCGTACTAAGAACAAGAACATTAAGAAAATATTTATTAATGAAAAGTTTTTTTTTTATTCGTATTTTCTTTTAAAATTTAAACAGGAGTAGGAAAGGGAGTGAGAAAAGATCAGAACAAGATTTAATTTAAAGGAAGTGGTTAAAACTTTATTATTATGATTTCACATATTTTATTTTTAAGCACACATTTTTTTTGTTAATGCCCTTTTTTTGTCATCCATTTTTATGTCTTCGGGTTCTGACCTAGCCACAAGTGGTTATTTTCACCCGTGCTTCTAGGGATGAGAATTCATTCCTTCGAAACATCAGTCGCATAATACTTCTTCAAATATCGTCCGTCGACTGGAAGCACTCACGTTCTCCCTAAGCAATTCACAAGTCGGTAGAGCCACCTCAAGTGGACCGTTCCCGACCACAAACGATCCTTCCCAAGTCGGTTCAAATTTACCTCTATCTTCGCGGTGCAAGAATAGGTCTCGAGGACAAGAACTAAGTCACCAACTTTGAAAGTTCTTGTGAACCACGCTGATCATGGGCCTTAATCATCTTAGCTAGCAGTACAGCTTCCAAACTTTTGCCGTGCGCAAGTCTTTCCCTTCCAAGCTTTCAAGTTCTTCCGCCGTAATCCGGCATTTTCTTCTATAGCACCTTGCTTGCAACTCGCGATTCTCGAGTGATGGAAGTCGGACTTCCAATGTTAACACCGCCTCGAACCCGTACACAAAGCGTAAGGCGTAGACCGAGTAAGTCCCGAAAGTTGTCCCGTAGGCCCATAAGGCTTCTAACAACTTCGTGCCAATTTCTTCGTTTTCGTCCAAAGATTTCTTTAAAATTCAACGAGAGTTTTATTAAAAGCCTCGGCCAAGCCATTTGCTCTTCGGATAGTAGATTTCGTCGAGTATCGCCAATCGATTTCATGTCTTCGACAAAATTGTTGTTTTTTGTACTTCGAATGCGACCCATTATCCGAAATGATTCCCGCGCGATACCCCGAAATGGCAGACAACTCGATTCGAAAACCGGCAAGACGTGGTATGCCTTTACTTCTCTCGTGGAATAGCTTCGCCCATTTAGAAAAGTAGTCCGTAGATGCAAGGATGAAGCGATAGTCCTTCGAAGAAGGCGGTTCTATCGGACCCACTATATTCGGTGCCCCCAACACTCAAATGGCCACGACGCAATTTTCTGATGCAGACATTACTCGAGGTCATGTAGAACCACTTCTTGCACTTGGCACCGGCGACAACTTCTGGCAACTTCCATACGCTCGGCCATCATCGAGGCCGTAGTACCCTAGTCTTTTAATCTTCATTTTCATTTTCCGACCCGACCGATGAGTGCCACAAAGTCCTAAATGTACTTCTTTAACGATTTCACGAGCTTCGGAACCGCCGTGCATCTTAGTCACATCCGATCAAAAGACCTTCGTATAATGTATTGTTTATTAATGCGTAAGACAGAAGTTCTTTTCGATTCGATGAGCTAACGACTTATCGTCCGCAGGCTTCCCGTTCGCGGTAGTCTAGTTAATGCGGCCGTCGCCAATCTTCTCGCATTTTCTTTTACCGCTCGCAAATTGTTTCATCTATTTTTTTTGTCGATTTGAGTATCATATTCATGTCGAGCCGTGATAGGACCCGCCGTCCTCGAACCGACACTTCAATCCATCTCATCCCGCATAGTGTGCAAATTCCTTTGCAAGGCGAGCTAGCTGTATCTCGGCAAAGAGCATTTTCTTTTTCCGGGGATCTTGTAGATTGTTATGTTTGGAATTTGTTCCAATCAGCTTTCATGGCATACTAAAAGTACCGCTCGAGTCTCGCTTTAAAATTCGTATTGTCCTGGCTACTATAGATGATCAACTCGAGAATCTCCGTAGATGTCGATGTCCGTTATTCCCATTCGAATGGTTAGTTCTAGTCCTCGTTATGAGGGCTTTGTTTTCTCGCCTCGTTGTTCAGTGCATGATTCGTTAAGTGGTAGGAGTATCTTAACATCCCCCGCTCCGTTGTTTGTGCATGGCTCTGTCTTGTGAAAGGATCGTAGCTGTTTCAAGGTTTTAGGAGGTGGCATTTCTAAGATAGCCTTTAATCTTTTCCAGTATCAATTTCAATCCCACGATGTCGGACAACAAATCCTAAGAATTTCCCTGAGGCGACGCCGAAGGTGCATTTTAAGTGATTCATCTTAAGGTTGTATTGTCTTAGTCGCTCGAAAACAATTCTCAAATCATACAAAGTGATCTTCTTTCGCCTTGCTTTCGATGACCACATCATCCACGTAGCCCTCAACTCGGCTTCGTGAATGAGATCATAAAAATCTTCGTCATTGCTCATTGGTATGTCATCCCTGCGTTCTTTAGTCCGAATGGCATCGTCGTGTAAGAATATACTCCGATCGGCTTTCGCTAATGCCTTCGAGCTTTTCGTCTTCTCGGTGCTACCTTTATCCGGTTGTATCCCGATGATCCATCCATGAAAGAGAAGATTTCATATGTTGAAGCAATGTCGATCATCGTCTTGGGATTGGTAGTGGAAATTCATCCTTCGACATGCTTTATTTAAATATCTCTAAATCCACGCGACTCGATCCGACCATTCTTCTTCTCGACCGGTACCACGTCACTAACCAAGCAGGGTATTGTTCTTCACGGACAAATTTAGCGTCTACTAAATGCTTCTTAAATTCCGTTATTACTTGTTGCTCAATTTCTGGACGCATTCTTCTCCGGGAGCTTCTTCGACTCAACGTGCGAGATCTACTCCTAACTCCGCGAACCGCGACTTCGGAGCTAATCCCGGCATTTCGTCGTAACTCCAAGCAAAACAGTCCTTCGAATTCCATTAGTAGCTTCGATTATGTTTTCGTAATCTTTTTCTAGTGAGTAAGGAGCTAACAAAGGTTGTCCTAGGCTCTTCGCAAGCACTCTAAGTTAACTTCCATTAACTCGTCTATCAGAGATTTGATTTCTTCTTCGAATTCTCGTGGAGCATCTCCGACGGGTAGATCTTAGAAGTTCTCTTCGAAGCTTCAAAGCGGTCTTCATCAGGTTCACAAGTGACAACTAAACAAAATTCTCGTATCGTCAACGGATCCTACCGTGCCGAATCCGAGACCATGTTTCTCAATCGGGAGGCCGACCGGCATTATTCCATAATTTTTCAAAGTGTTGTGACCGGATTTTGTCCATTGTCGAGGTAAGACGCCACGTTGAATTAAGTTTCGAACACAGAGGAGAGTACCACTCAAAAGGTAATTCCATTAATCTCGTAAGAAGTAACATCTTCAAATTGTACATCTTTTTCAAGTATTGGAAGAAGAAGCACCACGTAAAACTCGATCGTTTAAGACCACCACTACGCACTTCCTCGACCACCATACCCTCGATCTTATTAGAATGGATCAGGTCGTGGTCATAAGTATGTACATGATGGTTAATCTTCTCGTACATTGATTTATATTCTTCATTCTTTTCATCTTCGAGAGAGATCTTGAACTCGGGGTTTCTTTTCGACTTATTGTCGTCGCTATTTCGATTTCTTCTCCTTCTTCTAAGTGTTCTCCCAATCAACATCGATGACGGGTTTCTTCCGTCCAACTCGTTCCAACATTTCTTCCACGTCCTCGTCTCGGCCTCGACCTCGGTGCGAGTTCTCGGAGAAATCTTCACCATCTCGCCGTAAGGGAATGGTGAGTAACTCGTTGAACTAGAACTTCAACTTCTTCATCGTTTCTCGATTTCTTTTGCTTCAACTGGTATGGCATTTCGGAAAAGATCGTTTTCTTCGGAGGCGCGTAGTAGGCCGCATCTTCATGAATTCCAATTTCATGCACGGAGAATTGTTGCAAATCACATTTGATGCAATGTTACCCTCCTTTCGTAATACTTTATGCATTGGTGCAGAGACGACGGTACCATCCAGTTTTCATGGATCCACGGTCGACCCAGTAGAGCGTTGAACGATGTCTCAGAATCAATTATGTGGAATTTTTCGGTTGTCTTTGCTAAATCACCGGTCTTCATTAGTAGTGTTATCGATCCAAGAGCTCTTTCTCCTTTTTGATCAAGCCTCTTAATAAGCATCTTGTTCGCTTCAAGTTCCGCGAGCATCAATTTCTAAATATGCTAGCGTCTCGAAGATTCATTATGTCGATTGATGCTCCTCGGATCAACCAACACTCTGTAGAGCGTAAACTTTCCAATAGTGACTCGAAATGTACAACGGTCTGGTTGTGATCACTGTTCCCGTAACGTATCATTGTCCGTGAAAGTAACACCTCGTTATTCTTTTAACGAGCAAACCTTGTCGAAGGAATCACCTGCCATTCGAGCTAGACAAATCTTCGGATCAAGTAAAGCCTCGATCGAGCTTCTCTCATTTCCTTTCGACAGATCGCAGCGCCGTATATGCTTAGTTTGGTTGGTAGCTTCCTAAGATGGGCTAGCACGTTGTAGTCCACTTTATTACCATGTTCCTCTGCTTTCTTCCCGAATGCGGCAATTCCTCTCGTCGGGGTTGGTTCTTCCCGAGCAACCACCGCTTTCCTTTATCCTTTCGGACCCATTCTCGGCGGTAAAATTCTTCCACTTCTTAAATTTACTTCGCTTATTTCTTTTGAATTTGGTGTTGAATCCGCCATGTATCCTCCCGAATCGGGAACAACTCGGCTCTTCCGGTTGCTTCTGTCCGATGGTTCTAATTCTATCATGATCGGATCCCTCGGAATTCACAAATGGACTTGTTGCTTGTCGAGCTTTCGTAGCCTTCTTTGTAAACATCTTATTCGTTGTGGTCATCGAGGTTGTGTATGATTTGAGAATCGTTATTTGTATTGGAATCGAGATCCAGATTAAGCCTGTTGTCGTTAGTTACGTAATCGTTGGGAGACAAATAAAAACGTAGCCAACGCCATAACCCTTATCATTATAAGATCCCGCCGGAGCGAGCAGCATAATCATACAGCAGTCGTGACTTCAAGGGATTTCTCCCCCGAATCGAAACAACCATCCTAGGATAAGCAGCCCCTAGTCTACCCTCCGAGCCTTGGGTCTTCTTTTCTTCCACTATCTTCTCCTCCTTATGGGGCGGTTCTTCAATCTCAAGTGATAGTTGCCGTCTCGACAGTGTTTCAAACTCCGAGTCAAGCGCGTACCGAAGTGTCCCGGATGTGATCCAAAATTTTCTTCGATGATTTTGTCCGGACAAGCACTCCGTCCATCATCGGGCCGTGTAAGGATCTATCTGAACAATGGGATCCGTTGAAATAACATCGACGGAACCTCTTTTTGAGGGTTCCTTCATGTATTCCTTTGGGATCGTTATGTTCCCTTTCCGGAGATTGTCATCAAGCCAACTCTTGAAAGTGATGCAATCCTCTATCTTGTGTCCAAGCATCCTGTGGTAAGGGCAATAGTTCGGATGATCTTCCTTATCGACTTCCTTCGGCTTCGGCTCGCAATCGAAAATCCGGTGTCTTCATTAAGCCGCGGAACATCTTCACTATCGCCTTCGCTTTGAATGGATATTCTTTATTTAGAAGTTCTCTTAACGTATGCGATGAACGAGGCGGTCGTTTATAACGCCGAGGCGACCGATAGGTTGGACGAGGTTCGCCGATAGCCCCGTCGAGGTTGCCGATAAGTCCGTTGCGGTGGTCGGTAACTAGACCGTGGCCTCTCTCGACCGTATCCGCATCGGTCCGCTCGCCCATATCTACCGCCACGACGATTCCGCATTTCTTCTCGAATGTTTTTACAGTGCTTCTACTTATCGTTCTTGTCCGCGAAACTTAACCGCTTTGCCTCCTCTTGCAAGCTCCCGCCTTGCTAAGCAACTTCTCGAAAGTCTTGATTGTAAACCCTTTAAGGAGAAGTGCTATCGGGCCATGGATACTTTTAAGCAGATACCGACCGCATGTTGTTCTTGAAGCCGTGGTTCACACTTCATGCTTAAGTTTCTCCATCGAAGTATGTAATCCACTAAAGTCTCGTCTCGGCTTTTGTCGCTTCTACCACTAGATCACCGATAGGATGTGGTGTCGAGCCACCGCAAATCGTTTAACGAAGAGATTTTCTAGCTCCGAAAAGGTCTTTACCGAACCGTTCGACAATTCCGCGTACTCGCCGAAGGCAATTCCCGACAAACTCGATGACGAACCGGCGGAAGAGTAAAGCGTCGCTCCCACCGCATCGTAAAGAACTAGAACGAAAATGTGCGACATGCCGCCGAGGGTTTCCTGTTCCATCAAAAGTCTTAAACAAAGGTGGTACGAAGCCTTCCGGTATCGGACCGCATCGAACTCTTCGGGTAAGGTCTACCCGTCCGAATAGATGCTCCACTCGGATTGTGCTAAGGCTTCTCGCACCCGTTGTTCTACCATGTTTTTAATATCCTTTTCAGTGGATCATGCTCTCGTGTAGAATCCTTCTTTAGTAGTTTGTCTCCGTCGACGGATGTGACCTCTTTTCCTCCATCTGCAATATGGATAATTTCTCGGGGTGTCTCTTTCTGAGGCTGGGCCTGACTCTGGAGAGTGGCTAAGGCAGCAGCCATCTCTTCCATCCTCTTTGCCATCTGGGAAATCGTATCATCTCTTTCCCGAAGCTGCGCTCTCAATACCTCTAGTTCATCTCTTCCGCAAACTCGCCGGAGCACCTCGTGAAGCCGACGATGCTAGTGTCTCAACCATGTTGATCTCGCATACTCCTTATCCATGAACTCGATGAGTCAATTTCTTCTTCTTCTCTTCCTTCGCTAACCGTCGCATGTCGGTCCTTAACTCGTCCACGGCATCCTCTAGTGGCCTTTTCCACATGGTCTCGCAGCTTGTCATGCGACGATTGTTGAACTTCCTTCCCGGGAGTCCCCTTTATTGACGTAGCACTTTCTTTCCGATTCAAGTTTCCCGGCGAGACTTTTCTTCTCGGACATTGTTTTGGTCTTAGCTGGCCGGTAGTAGGTCGCCACACCATCCTTCTTACAGCGAGAAGCCTGAGACCGCGATGGTCCGTCGGCTATATGCTCGAAGGTGGTATCCTCCCTAATCCGTAGACCCGATACAACAACGGGCGACTAGCCTTTATCTTCTTCTTTGGTTTCTCCGTGGCAGCAACAGCTCAATTCGTATTCCGAGGCGGGATTTAGCTGGCACCCGTCCTATCCTTCTTAAGATTTTCGATACAGGGCATCTTTCTTTCTTTGCCAATCATTCTATAACAGCTTGCAGCCGAGCCAGTGGCGTAGTCTTATCCCTTTTCCTCTTGTAATTGTCAGAGTATGCAGTGTCGCTGTAATGCGGTGGCGATCTTACGAACATCCTCTTCATCCGATGCGCAGAGAGGGGTAAAGCCTCGCTCCCTTCCAACAGAGGTATATACTCAGTAATTCTTCTCTTCTTCAGAATTTCTTCTAAAAAGCAACTTCAAGCAACTTCTAGCTTTCTTTGCGATCTTCCCGCTTCTATTTCTCCTTTCGAGTCCGAGTTAGGGTTCAACTCTTGAACCGGACCCAATCTCAAAAATAGATGGCATTGTAGCAAATTCTCGCACCCTCCATGCGAAGGACGGCTCATCAGCGTACTTGGATTTCCTTCCCCTTCGCCTTGCGTAAGTCGCAGGTAGTCTGAGATGACTAGACCAAATGGGGGTAGTGACAATAGTCCTCCTACGAACAATGGTACTCCTTTCAACTGAACCCGTTAGTGGGAGGGAATTTCGAGCCGACTTCAAATTGAACTCAATCATGGGTTCTTCAGTTTCTCACACTTTTTCCATTAGTGCGAAGAGAGTGACGTCGCCGAACTTAACATCCGTGTTGCCAAATCCTTGTCCGAAGCGGATGATCCCATCGTCGGGCACTCATCCTTGTAAACGGCGAAGCCCATTCCATTGGTGAAGGAAAAGATTAACTTTGGGGCAGTCATTTTCTGCAGGGCAGATTTTGAATGTAAGTCCCGAATTATGCTTCTTTTCATCGTAAAGTTTAGGACAAAAAAGAAAGAGTCCGAACATATTTGTGATTTTTAAAAGAGATTGTTTATTAAGAGGTTCGCTTATTAGAAACAAAACGATTAAAGGAAAAAAGGTTATAGAAAATGTAAAGGACACGATTTAGAATTCGGAAAGGAAGAGAAAGTCTTATGTAAGACTCTCGACTCAAAGGATCGCTCCTAAACTAACACCTATCTGGGTTCACCCCACCTCGTAAAAGAGGTGAAAGGATCTCGAACCTCTCTGTTTAGGGGTGTCTAAACAAGTGGCTCCTAAATCCGAAAGAAGTCGGCTATACTCATTCAAGACGTAAATGAACGGAGTATTCCATCTGAAGAATGGTAGTTTTGGTCCTTAGTGGATATGGACTCACCACCGATTTATAAAAGCAAAACCATCTAATCAAAATGGAGAGAGGAACTAGTCCTCGACGGAGTCGCCGTAAGTTGTCGGCATATTTTTATGTTATGTGTTTTGAAAGGGGGTCGCCTACGTAAATTGTTCGGCGAATTTTCATATTTTAAATTTAATTTAAAATATATATAGTTTAAAAGATAACATTTGATTTTGAAAGTAATTTTAAGTTTAAAAGTTTTAAGATATGAAATCAAACAAATCTCACATCCCAAATAGTTTATATAAACGAGCACCGCATCACAAACCGTATATCTATCCCGAAGAATGTATTGTACCGCTTCGACGATGGGGCTCGATTAAATAAACCGAAGATTTCGTGACATCCGTTTGGTCTCGCAAACCAATTTTATAAGCCGACAAGTTCCCCCGCTTAATATAAATGAATTAAGCGTGGTTTATATTACTCGGGTTCTTAAAGTTCCCTATAAGGGCAAGCCCCTATAGTTAGTTACATCTTAAATGACGGGAATCATTTAAAAAAAACTCTCGATAATGATTAGTGGTTTTGCTCTCAAAAATTTCAAAGTTTAAGGTTTTCAAAGGATTGGATTTTGGAAATTTCAATAGGGATCAGCTCAAATTTGGAACAAGTTTATTTTAAGAGTCCAAAGAAAGAGAAGTAGGAGAAGCTGAGGATCCATAAAGAATCTGCAACTTCTCAAACTATCCTATTGTTTCGCTTCAATTTAGGAATTTATTTAATATTGTAATCTCGCCAATTTTATTTATTTAGGACTTATATTTGTATGACATGATCACACAAATAGCCTAGAAGATGCGAGGGTTTATGTCGTACCAAACGACTACCTCGGAATCCTAAGACCACGCTAGTGGCTTAATTTACATGACATGATCCCGCAAATACCTAATGAAGAGTCGAGGATTTATGTCGCAATGAGCAAACTAACTCGAAATCCTATAGCCTTTGTTGTTTAGTTCTAAGAAAGTTTTGCTGATGTAGAATTGTTTTGCTGATGACGATGGCCAAGCTGCCCACCATGCTCCGAGCTCCTTGTCATTGCAGAGGTTTAGTTTTAGAAGTCATAAATCGGGAGATGAGAGAAGTTTTTTGTTTTAGAGAGAATCTCAAAACACATATTAATACATTTAAATGTTTCAACAAGTACCTAGGTAAAGCAAAGGGAAAGGTTTTGCATTGTCTACCAAACTTCTAATCCTATAGCTAGTCATCTCCTATGACGTCTAGTGTTCTTGTGTTTTGGTTTAAGGATGATTTTCTTCAACAAAGAATGATTAAGTTCAATTGTTCTTATAAACATCTCATCATATTGAGGAAGTGCTTAAGACGAGTCTTAAACATCTTTTCAATACCTCTGGGATTGTTTTAAGTCCAAGAGAATTTAATTATACAAGTGAATTAATCATCCAGGAGTTTAAGTTTTGTTCTCTTGCTCAGTGAACTAGGACATTTGAATATCCTATAAGTGAAGTAACACTTCACTTGATACTTCATTTAAGAGTTATAATAATAAGAGCTTTAAAAGGGCAAATCAACTTATTAATAAGTATTTTAATGATTTAAACTTAATGATTTAATTTTAATTTTCACTTAATAAAAAAATTAGTTTAAGTTTGGAATAGTGTTCAAGTTATTTTAGATTTAATTCTTAATGATTTCATTTAGGTTCAACTTAATTTTAATTTAATTTATTTTAATTTTAACTTAATTTGATTTAATTTTGATTTTAATTTAATTTGGTTTAATTTAATTTAATTTAAATTTAAATTTAATTTAATTTAATTTAATTTTAATTTTAATTTAATTTAATTTAATTTTAATTTAATTTAATTTTAATTTAATTATAATTTAATTTAATTTAATTTAATTTTATTTTATTTTATTTAAATTTTAATTTAAATTTAATTTTAATTTAATTTAATTTAATTTTAGTTTAATTTTAATTTGGATTATTATTTTAATTTTTTTTAATTAAGAATTAAGTATTATTGAAGTGATTTATTTAGAGATTTTTTAAATTAAAAAATAAATATCCTCTTAATAATATACCTACTTTAATAATTCCAATATCTATTATTCTTCTAAAATTTCAATTAATTAATTAATTAAAGTTTTATTCTAATTATATTTGAAATGGTTAGTAGGTTTCTACCCTCAATCATTTAAGTTTCAATCATCCAAAATCAATTTAAAATCAAATATTTTACTCCTCCCCTTTCGATTAATCCTAAAATTTTAATTAAGGGTTGAAATTTTTAATTACTCTTTTGCCCTTCAAGCTTAATAATTCTATAACTCACTAAATTAAGTTCAAATGAACTTGAAATTTTTATGTAACCTCACTCACATGTAAATTAAGACATTAGAGGAGAAAATGTGATTTTTCTGAATTTAATTTATTTATATAATTATTTTTAGTAGAAAATAAAGGTTTTTAAAGAAAATTCAACAACATGACCAAGGTAAATTTTCTGTCCTTAAGAAAATTATGGGATGTTCCTAATGATTAGAGGACCACTTGGACCAATTTTAGTGATTTTTTGAGTTATATTTTATTTATTATAATTATTTTGAATTTTAGAGTATTAATTAATTATAAAACAAAATTAAAGTTAAAAAATGAATTTTATATTTTTCTTAAATCTCCTCGACCTCAAGCAGTTCAGAAAAACAAATTTTATAATTTTCAGATTTTTCTTTGATTTATTAGAATTATTTTAATGGAAATATTAAAGAAAATCATTTTTTAATTCAAAAATTATTTTAGGCTTTTAAAATTCAATATCTTATCCTAGAGACTTAGGAAAAATATTTGGTTTGTTCCTAAGTGATTGGGAGTTAAAATGTGACATTTTGGTGATTTTTAATATTTTTATGATTTTTATTATTTTTTAATTATTAAAAATATTAAAATAATGATAAAAAATCAAATTTTTTAGAAAATTACAATTTTAATTTTCCTAAGTTCCTCCGATATCAGAGAAGTTCCAAAACCATTTTTTTGAATTTTTTAAAAGTATTTTGTGAGTTATGAATTTTTAAAATTTAATTTTATCCATTTTGCTTAAGAGGCTTAATCAACCCATTTGGTGAGGCTAATCAAATCCAATCGACTAAATATTTTTATGTGATGTTCCTCCGATCCTAAAGATCAGTAGAGAATTTTTTCAAGTCAATTTAATGTGTGGTTAACCCTAATTAATTAAAGTTCAATTTTGGGTATTTAGGCCAATTAGGATTGTTCCATGTGAATTAACTCAAAACCTATTTTTCCTAGGTTCCTCTCGGTTATAAGAAACATTACAAAATTTTCCTAGAATTTATTTTTCAACATGCTAATTATTGGAATTAAAATACGCAAAACAGATGACATGCAATCGAAAAATCAATAACTTCACATAGGATGGCCTCCGACCTTGGAAAATTCGGAGAATGTTCCCAAGTTCGTAGGATTCAAAAGCCCTATGGTCTCATGCCATGGTGAATTACCTATGTAAATGGAGAATTAAAAAATGCAGAGAGTAAATAAATCATTAAAAATAAAATACTCAATGAAATTACTTGATTTCTTTTCCACATTATACTCCTCCGTTCACCGAGCAAGAGGGTATTTTTATTTTATTTTTAGAATTTTTCTACACAAAGTTATGCATTTTTGAAGTTTTGGGTATTTAATAAATAAGAAAAATCCCTAATTTTCTACTTATCCACGCGGCACCACGCAATCCTTGGCAGCTCCGAAAGCCCACGCGGCGCGCTCTCATTCGACTCTGCCATCTAAGTCAGCTGCCACGGGGCCCGCGGTTCACGTACCGTCTCCTGGTCCGACGCCATCTGAGCCGTCCGCTCGATACACGCGTGATCCAACGGCTCCCAGTCATCGCCTACGACTGGTGTGCACCCGTGACCGTCCACCTTCTAGCCCTAATATCTCCCTCATTTCTCAATGAATTTTTATGTTCTTATGCTCTATGGATTCGTCTCGAAGAGACGAACATCCATACGGTAAACATGCATTGAAATCAATTCATATCAAATGGAGAATCTCCAGAAGCTCGGGAGGAAGAGAGAGCTCATACCTTTGCTCAGAGAAGTGAAGCTTCGATCTGAGAGTTGTGAGACGTTCGATTGGGTTCAAGCAAGCTCCAAATGAAGTCTCTTAGCCTGGTGAATTCCTAGGTACAAAAGTGACCACAGCCGATCACAAAAGCTTGGAGGCCGGAAGCAATGGCCGGCCCGGTGAGGGGGCTTTTGCTCGGGGAACTTCTCCTCTTAGTCTCGGTGAAGGTGTCGAGTCAATCAATTTGAGGATCGACTCACCGTAGTGAAGTGACCCGATTTTGGCTTAAATTTTAACTCGAAATCGAGCTCACAGAGAGGAAATGGCGGAGGGATTTTAGTGGGGATCAAGTTCTCCGTGTGTGGAGGAGAGTCTCGGAATGATTTTGGCGCAGTTTCGTATGGTTTGTTTCAGCACCTTACTTGGCCGAGAGGAGGTGGTGTTTAAATAGTGGCTGGCTCGAGGGCTTCCTGTGGAGGGTCAAGGCTTGGATCACCGCTAGATCAAGGGAAGAACAGCCATGACAGTCATCGACATGGGGCAGCTCAGCAAGATGGAATTTCAATGTTTGGTTCCTTCCAAGGTCTCGGCCATGGTGTTTCCGTGCAGCCGTGGTGGCCGGCCAGCTGCATGGGTCACCATCTTTACTAGGGAAGTCGTGGCCGGGGTTCGGTGAAGTGAATCGGCTTTGGACATGTGTAAAGGAGTCGGCTCTGAGTGGTATGGGGATAAGGCCATTTTAGGCTTGGTTTGGTCAACTCATCCAAATGGATTGGGTTCACTCTCCCATAACCCGACTTTGGGCCGAGGCATCACTGGGCCAACCTCCCATGTGCGGTGGAGTCTCCATCATGGATTAGGTGGCAAAACATGGTTTAGTGTGTGACATAGATATGGCTAAAAAGGCTTAATGAAGGATTAGGAAAGGGTCCTCCTTTTGCTATTAATAGCTTGGTCACATGTCAAACCCCTCATGGCTTCACATGGGGCTTAAGGATGGCTTACATGGCTCTTATATGGCTTCGGGAAAAGTCGGCTTTGTTTCATGGAAATCGGTTTAAGAAATTTTGGTATTTTGGTGTAAAATTTAGATGGTTTGTCATATGGCTTTGTTTAGAAAGGTTTGATTGCTGATTTAGGACTTAGGAATGATTTTAATTAAGTGAGGATGAGATGAGATTGTAATGCGGGCTTTTGGATGGGCTCGGCTTTTGAGTCTGGTTAGGAATCGGCATTTGAATGTCTTTTGGAAGTGGGCTTTTAGATGAAAATTTTGCAAAGGGCCATGCCAAATAAATTTTGGGTTTAGTTTAAGGATGTGTCATGAGTGATTTGGATCAAACTTGAGGTGGTTTGGAGTCGAATCGGGTCTAAATTGAGTCTCTTTAAGCGATAGGGTCAAAATAGGTCAAAATGGACTAACTTGGGCTAAGGTTGGGCTAATATTGAAATTTATGTAAAATTAACTTTAAGAAATGTTTATGGGAGTGTTTCAAAGAGGTTTCAACTTTGGTTTGGTTTTGATTTCGAGATTCGGGCCTATTTCGGGTTAGGTTTCGGTGTAGGCCCATTTAAGGGATTTTGGGTTCGGGTTAAATTCGAGTAGGGTTTGGGTCCAAATTTTGGGCAAATTATGTTAGTGTTTTGTTTTTGGGGATGTTAGGGAAGGTTTAGTAAAGGTTTGGGGTTAATCGGAGTTGAATCGGGTTGGCTCGGGCTAAGTTCGGTCATGGGCCAAAATCGGCCTTAAGCTTAAAAGTGAAATTAGATTCAAATTTCAATCAAATTAGACTTGGATTTAGTCTAGATTGATATTTGGGATTTTGAGTTGAAGTTTAGAATTGAATTGGACCAAAATTGGGGTCAATCTGGGGTGATTTGGTTTCGATATCGGGTTCATTCAGGGTTAAAATAGGTCAAATTGGGGGTTTTGACAAACGTGGGGTAAATTGACAAAATTGGCCCATGGTGTAGTTGAACAAAGTGAAATTGGTAATATTTGAGATTGTTTGGAATTTTCTGGGAATTTTCTGAATTTTTAGATTTTTGGGTCAAGAGGGGCATTTTGGTAATTTGAAGGGTATTGGGGGTATTTTTGGAATTTTTGGTATATTTGGTCGGAGATGGTCAATTTGAGTAGTGGGGGAAATGTTTGAGATTAATTTTAGGAAATTTTAGTTGATTTGGAAATTTTTGAAGAATTCGGGTAGTTTCAACTGCCTTTAAGAAGTTAGAGTGTCCGGGTCCCGGGGTCAAAAATCGAAATTTTGGCAAAATGGAGATCGACCAAGTGTGAGTGAAATGGAATCATTCTTGTTGAGCCATGAAGCCATATTAAGTCCACATGAGCCATGAAAGAACTCATTCGAGGCATTCAACATGTTCCTAACCCTCTTACCAAGGGCTTGAGGGTTAAGGACCATCCGTATGAATTACTCTCATGAGTCAAGAGGTCAAGTTGGGTGAGAGTGTGGGTTTTAGGATTTGGAATGTGTGTGTGAGAGTGTAGTGTATGTGTAAGTCAGCCCTCACTCGTACAAGGCCACCTGTGGTAATCCCAAGGCCAAAGAGTCCTATAGGAACTCATCCTTTAAACCTCCACATTTGATCTCAACCCTCCAAGTGACTCGTAGGCAGTTGACTTGGGGTTTACAATCAAGCATATAGGGTTTGCATGGAGTTAAGAAGTGGCTTGAATTTCTAAAGGATGGGTCCCAATTCTAGTCCTCTAGATAGCCAAAGGAAAAGCCTAAGGCTAGATCCTAAGCACTAAAGAGAAAAGGTAAGACCTCATCAAAAATGAGATCACCGTAACTCGATGAATCAACTTCATTTTTTAATTTTCTCCTCTTTCTTTTGCCAACCGTCTGATGTCCGTCCTTAGCTTTCCTATGGCGTCCTCTAGTGGCCTCTTCCGTACAATCTCGCAGCTATCACACGATGATTGTTGAATTTCTTTACCAGAGTTTCTTTTAATGCAAAGGGCACTTCCTTCGATTCAGGCTCTCCGACGAGGCTTTTCTTCTCGGACATTATGTCCGTATCGACTCAGCCGATAATAGGTCGCCACACCATCCTTCTTGCAGCAGGCAGGCCTAGGACTAGACGGTCCGTCTGGCCATATGCCGGTAGTGGTGTCCTCCCTAATATGGTGACCCGATACAACAACAGGTGAACTAGCTCGCATCCTCTTCCTTTGTTTTTCTACGCTGAGCGATGTGCTCTACTCGTGGTCCGAGGAGGGATTTAGCCGGTATTCATCCCATTCTTCTTAGGATTTCCGACACTGGCATCTCTCATTCTTAGCCAATTTTCTACCACAACTATGCACTCGGCAAATGGCGTAGTCCCGACCCTTTTTCTTTGCAATCATTATTGTATGCTAGTAGGGGTAATGCAATGCGCGATCCTCCGAACATCTTCTTCATCCGATGCAAGCAAAGAGGGTGAAACCTACTTCCCTCCAACAGAGGTGAATACTCGGCAGCTTCTTCCTCTTCGTCGAAATCTTTTCTAGAGAGGCAACTTCAAGCAATTTTAGTCTTCTCGATCTTCGCGATCTTTCTCGCTCCTATTTCTCCTTCGAGTCTAAGTTAAGGGTGTAACTATCGAACCGGACCCTATCTCGAAGACGAAGGTATTGTAGCAAAATCCGTACCCTCCACGATGATGTGCTCATCACATGATCGGATTTCCTTCCCCTTCGCTTGCAGAGTCGGGGTAGGTGCGTAGATGACTAGACTCGCGTGGGGTAGAGACAACAGCTCCTCCTACAACAAGTAAGATTTCTTTCAGCTAGAAACCTTTGCAAGGGAGGGAACTCTCGAGTCAATTTCAGTGTTAAACTCACTCACGTGCTCCTCGCTTCCGATACTTTGTTCATTAGGGTGAAAAGAGTAACATCTACGAACTTAACGTCCGTATTGTCGAATCCTTGTCCAAAACGAATGATCCCATTGTCAGGCAGCTCATCCTTGTAGACAGCTAAGTCCAGTCTGTTGGTGAAAGAGAAAATTAACTTTGGTGCAGATATTTCCTACAGGGTAGATTCCGAGCGTCAGTCCCGAATTATATTTCCTTTTGTCGCAATACTTAGGACAAAAGAGAAAGAGTCCGAACACATTTTCCTTTATTTTAGTGTATTTGTGATTTTTTAAAAGGGTTTGTTTATTAGAAGGTTGTTTATTAGAGGATTTGTTCATAGGAACAAAATGATTAGAGGAAGGTTATATGAAAGGTAAAGGATCCAATTTAGAATCGGAAAGGAAGAGAATGTCTCGTAAGACTTCTCAATTCAAAAAGACCGCTCCTAAGCTAACACCTATCGGGGGTCCACCCCACCTCGTAAAGAGGCAAAAGAATTTCGGAACCTCTCCGTTTAGGGGTGTCTAAACAAATGGCTCCAAAATCCAAAAGGAGTCGACTATACCCATTCAAAACAAAATGAACGTGGCATGTCAACGAAAAGAATGGTAGTTTGGTCCAAAAGGGGTATGGACTCACTATCGATTTATGAAAGCAAAACCATCTGATCAAAATGGAGAAAGGAACTAGTCCCCAGCGGAGTCGCCAGAAATTGTCGGCATATTTTTTAGGTTTGTGTTTTAAAAAGGGGTCGCCTACAGAAATTGTCGATGAATTTTAGGTTTTAAATTTAATTTAAATATGTATATATATATATATATATATATATATATAATTTAGAAAGTAGCATTCAATTTTGAAAATAACTTTAAGTTTGAAAATTTTAAGATATGAAATCAAACCGATCTCACACCCCAAATAGTTTATATAAACGAGCACCGCATCACAAACCATGTATCTATCCCAAAGAATAGACACACTGCTTTATGATGGGGCTCAATTAAATAAACTAGAAGATTTTTGACATCTGTTTAGTCTGCGAACCAATTTTATAAGCCGACAAGTTCCCCTTCTTAATATAAATGAATTAAGCAAGGTTTATATTACCTGGATTCTTAAAGTTCCCTATAAGGGCAAGCCCCTATAGTTAATTATATCCTAAATGTCCAATAACACTTAAGAAAACTCTCGATAATGATCAGTGGTTTTGCTCTCAAGAATTTCAAATTTAATGTTCTCAAAGGATTTGAGTTTTGGAAATTTAAATAGGGAATTGATCAAATTTGGAAAAATTTATTTCAGGAATCCAAAGGAACGAAAGGTAGGGATGACATGGATCCAAAGTGAACATCGGTGACTTCCCTAATATCTTATGGTTCGGCTTCAATTTGAGAGTTTATTTAATATTGTAATCCTACCAATTTTAGTTAATCAGGACTTATATTTGTATGACATAATCACACAAATAGCCTCGAAGATGTGAGGGTTTATGTCGTACCAAACGACTACCTTAGAGTCCTAAGACCGGTTATGGCTTAATTTGCATAATATTATTATGCAAATGCCTAACAAAAAGTTGAGGATTTATGTTGCATTAGGCACCTCGAAATCCTATGACTTGTTATTTAAACTAAGAAAGGTTTTGTTGATGTAGATTCCAGTTTTGCTGACAACGATGGCCATACTGCCCACTATGCTCCAAGCTTCTTGTTGTTGTAGAGGTTTAGTTTTAGAAAGTGAAAATCAAGAGATGAGAGAAGTGTTTTAGTTTAGAAAATTCTTAAAGTCCAAATATTTTTAATGTTTTAATTAAAACAAATCTTAAATTCGGTTAAACATAACCGATTAAGATCCCACAGCTTCGTCATCCCGACACCGTTATTTTCATCGAATTCACTTAATCCGTATGAATTTGCTAAACTCAACTGAATGAGTTCCACACTTTCATTTAGACCGTGGAAATCCCGATAAGAACACGTAGGTTACATCATCCGAGGTATTCCCGATCATCCAACGAGACGTTTTAATTTAGTTGTAGTTCGTAGTTTTGTGTTTTGTTTGTGATTAAATTTCGAGTTGTTTTATATTTCGAATGTTGTGGCGGTGAAGTTTATCTTGCTCGTTGAACTAGATGTTTGATTATCCTATGAGTGAAGTGACATTTCACTTAATGTTTTATTTAAGAGTTATGATAATGAAAGCCTTTAGAGGCAAATTAATTTGTTGAAGATTTTTAACAATTCTTAATTGGGAAATCGATGATTTTGAAATAATTTGGTTCAATTATAAAATTTTAATTAATAATTTTAAGTTTCGGAAGAGTGTTCAAGTTGTTTCAATTGAATTAAATATTTTTATTTTAATGATCTTAATATTTTAGATTAATTTTAATGTTTTAAATTTGTTTAAGGTTTGTTTTCGAATGATAAATTAATTTCACTGTTCTCAATTTAATTTAATTAAGTTATTAAATCACTTAATGTTTTAAAGTTTAATTTTATTAAGGGTTATTTTATTTTTAATCATTAATTTCAATTATCATTTTAAGTTTAATTAAGAATTGAAACGTTATTAAAGTAATTTATTTAGGGATTTCAAATTAAAGAATTGGTATCTTCCTAAGTCATATCCCCAACTTTAATAATCCAAATTTTGATTATTCTTCCAAAATTTAAATGATTTAATTAATCAAGGATTACTTTAAATATTTTCAAGATGATTAATAAGTTTCTACCCCTTAATTACTTAAGTTTCAATCACCCAAGGGAAAATTAAGATCACATATTTTACCCTCCCTTTTTGATTAGACCTAAATATTAATTAGGGTTAAAGTCTTTAATTACTTTTATGCCCCTTTAGGCTTATTTATTTCATAACTCATCAAATTAAGCTCAAATGAATTTAATATTTTTATGACACCTCACTCATATGTCAATTAAGACACTAGAGGAGAAAATGTGATTGTTCTGAATTTAATTTAATTTATATATTTATTTTTGTGAGAAAATGAGGGTTTTCAATGAAAATTCAACAACATGACCAAGGTGAGGTTTCTATCCTTAAGAAAATTGTGGGATGTCCCTACTGACTAGAGGACCACCTAGACTCAATTTTGGTAATTTTTTTAATTATATTTTATTTATTATAATTATTTTGAGTTTGATGGTGTTAATTAATTATAAAATAAAATTAAAGTTGAAAATTAAGTTTTATATTTTTCTTAAATCTCTGTGACCTTAAGGAGTTCAGTAGAAGCAAATTTTATATTTTTCTCGATTTCTCGTTTGATTTACTAGAATTAATTTAGTGAAAATGCTGGGAAATTCATTTTTTAATATTAAAAATTGTCCTAAGCCTTTAAAATTCAATTTCTTAACCTATAGACTTGAGAAAAATATTTGATTTGTTCCAAAGTGATTAGGAGGAAAAATGTGACATTTTTATGATTTTTAATATTTTTGTGATTTTTATTATTTTTTAATTTTTAAAATATTAAAAATATGATTCAAAATGAAAATTTTTAGAAAATTCCAATTTTAATTTTCCTAGAGTTCTCTAATATCAGAGAGCCCTCAAAATCATTTTTGGTGAATTTTTTATGTGTATTTTAGGTTTTATGAATTTTTTAATTTTAAAAGTGGTCATACAACTTAAATAATTCATTTAATGGGTTAAATTATTTCCAATTGACTTCAAATTTTTATCTAAGGTTCTCTGCATCCTAAGTGACAGTGGAGAATTCTTTTCAGGTGATTTTGATGTGTGGTTAATCCTAATTAATTAAAACTCAGTTTTGGGTGTTTAGGCCAATTAGGGTTATTCTTAAGGAATTAAACCAAACCAAAATTTTCCTAGTGGTCCTCTGAGTTATAAGATACCTCCCTAAATTTTCCTAGAATTTTCTAAGCAACATGCTAATTACTGGAATTAAAATGGTAAAACGTGATACATAAATTTGAAAAATTAATATCTTGCCACGAGATGGCCTCTAGCCTTGGAAAATTCGTGGAATGTTTCTAAGAACGTAAGCTTACAAAAACCTATGGTCTCATGCCATGGTGAATTGTATAAATGCATGGAGAACTAAAATACCGAAATCGTAAATAATTAATTAAAAATAAAATACTCATCAAAATAACTTAATTCTTTTTCCACATTGTTTTCCTCTGTTCACTGAGCAAGAAAGTATTTTTATTTTATTTTTGTGATTTTTCTACATAAAGATATGGATTCTTGAAGTTCTGGCTATTTAATAAATTCAGAAATACCCTAATTTCCTACTTAACCCGAGCCAGAGTCGCGTCAACCTACGGCGGATCGAAAGCCCACGCGACACCTCCCTATTCAATGTCGTCATCCGACTCGCCGCCACACCGCCCGCGGCTCATGTAATGTCCCCCGGTCCGTGCAATCTGGATCGTCCATTAGATACACGTGCAATCCGACGGCTCTCGGTCATTGTCTCCGACTGGTTTATCCCGAGAGCCGTCCACACTAAAACCCTAAGATCTCCCTCATTTCTCCACCAAATCTCATGTTCTTATACTCTATGGATTCGTCTCAACAAGACTCACACATCTATATGGCTAACATGCTATGGAATCGAGCCAAAAAATGGAGAACTCACGAAGCTTCGGGAGGAAGGAGAGATCCATACCTTCGCTTCCGAGAAGTGAAGCTTCGATCGTAGAGTCGTGGCACCTTCGATCGAACCCCAAGGAAGCTCCAGCATGAAGTCTCCGACTCTAGGAATCGCCTGGACTCGATTTCCACCAAGCCCGATTTCAAAGCTCGGCCGATGAAGAAATGGCCGGCCTCGGAGAGGGGGCTTTTGTTGGGGAACTTCTTCTCGGTCCGGTGAAGGTGTAGAGTCAATCAATTTAAGGATTGGCTCACCGTGGTGAAGTGTCCCGGTTTTAGGCTCGAAATCGAACTCGTAAATCGAGCTCCGCCGCAGGGAATTAGGGCTCGGATTTCAGCTGGGGATCAAGTGCTCTATGTATGGAGAGGAGTGTGGAGCAATTTTGGCGCAGTTTTGGTAAGGTTTTGTTTAGCACCTCTTGGCCGAGAGGGGGTGGAGTTTGGGTCGAAGTCGGCCGGAGGGCTTCCTGTGGGCAATTGGAGGCTAGGATCAGCTGCTCAGGGGAGGAGAAGAACAGCCACAGTGGCCATTTGGGTTGGGACAACTTAGTAGGTGAGTTTTGAATTTTTTGGCTCACATGGAGCTCTCAGCCATGGGGTTTTCCGCATGGCCGTGGTGTCCGGCCGGCCGTGGTCGAGTCACCATCCGACTCAGCGGTGGTCGTGGCTTAAGGTTTGTGAATTCAATCGGGGTTTGACATGTGTAAAGGAGTGGATTTAAATGGCATGGGGGAATTGGCTCTTTTGGGTCCAATTTGGTCAAGTCATGTAAATGGGTTGGGTGCACCCTCCCATGACTTGGTTTCTGAGCCGAGGGAATCATTTGGATCGCCTAGGAAGGGGTGGTGAAGTCTCCATCCATGGTGATGCGGCTATACTTGGTTTAGAGTGTAAGATAAATTGGAGTTAAAAAGATTAATGAAGGATTAAGAAAGAGCCTCCTCCTTTTGCCATTAATGGCTTGGTGAGGTTAAAAGTGGCTCCCATGGCTCGTGATATGGCTTATGCATGCGCTTAATGGCTCCATGTAGCTTAGAGCAAGGCTTGGTCAATTTCATGGAAGTAGATTTTATGAATTTTGGTATTTTGGTGGAAAATTTTCATGAAGCTTCGATTTGGAATGGTTTAATGATGATTTTGAAACTTAGGGGTGATTTTGATTAAAGGGACGATATAAAGAAATGTCATGTGGGCTTTGAATAGATTTTAGGCTTTTTGGAATCATTTTGGATTGGCTTTTAAATATTTTAAGAGAGTGGGCTTTTAGGTTTTAAAACAAGTTAGTGGATAAAAGTTTTGTAAAAGATTGGGCCCAATAATTATCGCATTCTATTTGGGAATGTTTCATGAATGGCTTGGAGCAAATTTGTGGTAATTTGGGTCGAATCGATTTAATTTGGGTCTCTTTCGTAATGGGGCCAAAGTGGATCAAATTGATCTAACTTGGCTTAAGGTTGGGCCAATGTTAGGTTTGATGTAAAATTAATGTTTAAAAATGTTTATGGGGGTGTAAAAGAGTTTTCACCTTTCGTCGGCTTTGATTTTCGGATTCGGGCTCATTCTGGGTTTATGATCGATTTAGGCCAAATTGGGGATTTTTTATTCGGGTTAGGCTTGGGTGGAGTTTGGATTCAAGTTTTGGGTAAATCAAGTTAGTGTTTTGTTTGTGACGATGTTAGGAAGGTTTAGGAAAAGATTTGGGGTTAATTGGAGTTCAGATCGGGTTGTCTGGGCTAAGTTTAAGTCATGGGCCCAAATTGGGCTTTAAGCTTCAAATTGAAATTGGATCCACATGTTGATGAAATTTGGTTTGTATTTGGTCTAAATTGGTATTGGGGATATTAAATTGAAGTTTAGGATTGAATTGGATCAAAATTGAGGTCAATCGGAGTGGTTTGGTCGGATATCGGGCTCTCTAGAGTTAAAAATAAAGTCAAATCGGGGTTTTGGTAAAAGTGGGCTAAATTGACAAAATTGTCTTATGGTGTAGTTGAACAAAATAAAATGGAAATATTTGGGATTTTATGGAATTTTTTGGAAATTTTCTGAATTTTTGGAATTTTGGGTCAAAAAGGGTATTTTGGGTATTTGGAGGTTATTGAGGGGGTATTTTGAAAATTTTGGTATATTTGACCAAGGATGATCAATTTGAGTGGTGGAAAATTTTTAGGACTGATTTTGAGGAGTTATGGGTAATTTTGGCAATTTTGCAAATTTTGGGCAATTTCTAGCAGCATTTGGCAGGTTTGGTGTTTAGTGGTCCCGGGGTCAAAAATTCAAATTTTGGAAAAATGATGGTTGATCAAGTGTGAGTGAAATAAAATCATTTTGGCTGAGCAAGAAGCCATATTAAGCTCACAAGAGCCATGAGAGGGCTCATTTTAGACATTCACTATGTTGTTCCTAACCCTCTTGAAGAAGGGCTTAGTGGTTAAGGTCCATCCATACGAATTACCTACATGATCCAGAAGTCAAATCGGGTAAAAATGATTTTAGGGTTGGAATGTGTGTGAGAGTGTAGTGTGTGTGTATTCAACCCTCACCTGCACCGTACCATCCAGGTAGTCCCAAGGCCAAAGAGTCATATAGGAAACTCATCCTTTAAACCTCCATATATTGATTTTAACCCTCCAAGTGGTTTAGGGGTTTACAATCAAACATGTAGGGTTTAAAGGGAGTTAAGAAGTGGTTTGAATTTCTAAGTGGTGGGTCCCATTTCTAGTCCTCTAGGATAGTCAAAGGGAAAACCTATGGCTAGATCCTAAGCACTAAGGAGAGAAGAAAAGACCTCACCAAAAATGAGGTCAACAAGGAGAAAGATTCTTGCTAATATATATTTGAACTTAACTTTAGTAGTATTAGTAATCCGTTAGTAGAACTAGTTTAGATATAAGAACTTTATTATCGATTGCATATTAGCGACAGCATCGACAAATTTGACTTAGTTGTAATTTTAACTCGGTTTATATAATCATCGTCCGTAGGCTTTAATATTTTTCCTCGTGGGATTGATAACTGAGACTCCACTGTGAGCCCCGTATTACTTCGAGCAATACGTATACTTGCATTTAAAGTTAACTCTGCGATCAAAAGTTTATAATATTTAATTTTTACTAAAAGTAAAATTACGCTCCTAATCAAGTTTTTGGCACTGTTGCTGAGGATTTATATTTTTTAATAGTGGTGTCGAATTCTTAGATATATAAGTATATCTAAAATCACGGTTTAAGTCATTTGGCGTCGTTGTCAGGGAAAATATAATTAAAATAACAGAAAATTTAGGACTGTTAGAAAACCTTTATAGAATTTCAACTTATTTAGTTAATTGTTTTATTGTGAATTGATTTTGATTGTATGCGCAAATTTGGTTCTAAAAATCTTATACCCTACGATTCAGAATTAGAACGTACTATTAGGAGAATTAGAAAACTGAGAAAAGAACTTATAAATTCTGAAATAATGGAAAATAACATAAACAAGTCTAAGAAAGAAAATGAACATCAATCTGTACTCATTAAGAGATTACGCTAACCCTACATTAGATGAAATTCACTTAACTATCTAAAATTCCGATGTAGCCGCTAATTCATTTGAGCCTAAACCTGCAATTATCCAAATGGTACACAACAATCAAATTAGTGGAACTTTAAATGAAGATACTAATTTACATCTTGCAAGTATCTTAGAACTTTGTGCTACTTTAAGTACGACAATGTCGGATGATGCCGTCGACTTTAGACTTTTCTTTTTCGCTAAGGGATAAGGCTAAGGCTTGGTTAAATTCATTAGGACTCGGATCTATTAGAACTTGGGGAGAACTTTCACAAAAATTCTTATCAAAATATTTTCCACCATCTAAGACTCGCTAAGCTTAGAAACGATATCAAATCTTTCAAGCAAGTATAAGGGAGAATCGATATATGAATCTTAGGAAAGATTTAAAGAACTTCTTAGGAAATGTCCACATAATGCTTTACCAGATTGGTTAATTATTCAAACATTTTATAATGGATTAGTAGGATCGCTTAGATATATAATAGACGCTGCTGCTAGTGGATCACTAATGTCTAAACCTTTTGAAGAAGCCTATGCGTTAAAAGAAGAAATGGCTACCAATAATTTTCAATGGCCTGCTGAAAGGGTAAATCCTAAGGGAGTTGCTAGTATTCATGATTCTAATGCTTTAACTATGATAGTTTCTCAAATTGTTGCTCTTTCAAAGAAAATAGATAAATACGGAATGAATCATTCTAAAAAATCTCCTGTGTTAGAAGAAAATTCATTAGGACAAATCGTAGATGCTCAATCTTCATATGAAACTATAAATGTAATAAATAATAGACAAAATAATCCTTATTCAAACTATTGTAATCCGATGTTGGAAGAATCATCCAAACTTTAATTGGAATAATCAAAATAATAATGTTAATCCTCAAGTGGGGGAACAATCCAAGAAACCCATTAAGAAATATAAATAATCAAATTAATTCCAATTATGGACCTTCTAATCCACCAGGTTTTTATAATAATTCTCAATTTAAGGAGAAGAAGTTGTCTTTGGAAGAATTAGTTTTGATTATGGGTAATCAATTACAAAATCAAGGAAATACTATTAAAAACATAGAAAACCAATTAGGCCAATTGCTTCTGCATTAAGTAATGACGTGTTGGAACTTTACCTAGTAATGTTGAAGTAAATCCTAAAGATCAAGGAAAAGAACAAATCAAAGTTATTCAATTGAGAAGTGGAAAAGAGTTAGAAACAAGAGTTCAAAAAGAAATTGTAATTGAAAATGAAAAAGAAGAAAATGAAGGAGAAAATGAAAGTTTATATCCTGATTTTCCTCTAAAACCTATGAAAATTACTGTTGAAAAACCACCTCCACCATTTCCTCAAAGATAAAAGCAACAAGATAAAGGAAAAAGATTTGCTAAATTCTTAGACATTTTGAAAAGAATTTCAATAAAAAGAGGAAGTTACTAGATCATGAGACCGTTGCACTCAAGTGAAGATTGTAGTGTTATAATTCGGAGAAAACTTCCCGAAAAACTTAAAAGATCCTGGTAGTTTCACTATCTCGGGTACTATTGGTGAAAAATTTTATAGGTGAGCATTATGTGATTTGGGAGCTAGCATAAATTTAACGCCTCTATCAACTTTTAAAAGATTAGAAATTGGAGAGATATCACCAACTTCTATAACTCTACAGTTAGCTGATCGATCTATTACACATCCTAAGGGAGTTGTAGAAGATGTCTTGGTCAAGGTTCGATAAGATTATTTTTCCGTGTAGACTTTATCATTATAGATATGAAAGAAGATAAAGAAATTCCAATCATTTTAGGAAGACCATTCCTAGCTACGTAAAGAGCTATGATAGACGTTCAGAAGGGCAATCGACTATGAGAGTAATTGATCAAGAAGTAATCTTTAACATCTCAAAGTCAATGAAATATCCATCAATCGAAAAAGATGATGAATGTTTTAGAATGGATATATGTGATTATCTAAGAAAAGAATATCTCAATGAAAATTATGAAGAAAAAGAAGATGTAGAAAAAAATAATTTTGAAGAAATTAAAAGTGAAGAAGCTGATTATATTCAGGAAGAATATGAAACGCTCAATTCAACTACACCAGAAAATGAAATATTAATTCCATCTATTGTAAAAACCCCTGAACTTGAATTAAAAAATCTTCCAATTCATTTGAAGTATATATTTTTAGGAGAGTTTTCAACATTACCAGTAATTGTATCCTCAGACTTAAATGAAATTCAAAAACAAAAATTAATGGATACATTAAAAAATACAAAAGAGATTTTGGTTGGACTCTAGCTGATATTAAAGAAATTAGTCCTTCGATTTGTATGTACAAAATATTATTAAATGAAGAACATAAACCAAGAATTGACCCTCAAAGGAGACTGAACCCTATAATGAAAGAGGTAGTTAAAAAAGAGATTTTAAAATGTTTAGATGCTGGAATTTTATATTTTATTTTAGATAGTACTTGGGTAAGTCCAATTAATTGTGTTCCAAAGAAAGGAGGAATAACTGTTGAAGAAAATGAAAATGATGAATTAATACCTATCAGACAAGTTTCTAGATGGTGTATTTGTATTGATTATCGAAAATTAAATGCCGCCACCCGGAAAGATCACTTTCCTCTTCCTTTCTTAGACCAAATGCTGGATATACTTGCTGGACACAAGTACTACTATTTTCTGGATGGATATACTGGTTTCCATCATATACCTATTTCTCCTGAGGATCAAGAGAAAACCACTTTTACTAGTCCTTATGGAACTTTTGCTTTCAGAAGAATGCCTTTTGGACTATGTAATGCACCTGCAACATTCTAAAGATGTATGATGTCTAATTTTAATAAATTAATAGACAATGGAATAGAAGTATTTATGGATGATTTCTCTATGTTTGGAACATCATTTGATGCATGCTTAATTCATATTGAAAAGTTTTTGGAGCTATGCGAAAAAACTAATTTAGCATGGAAGTAGAACTCCTACAAAAATTCAAGTAATAGCTAAATTACCACCTCCTACTACAGTGAGAGGGGTAAGATGTTTTCTTGGACATGTTGGTTTCTACAGGCGCTATATTAAAGATTTTTCAAAAATTACAAAACCTCTATGCAAAATTTTAGAAAAAGACAAGAAATTTAAATTTACTAAAGAATGCTTGAATGCATTTGAATAATTAAAGGAAAAACTAATCACAGCACCTGTAATAGTTTCACCTGACTGGGAGAAACCATTCGATCTAATGTGTGATGCTAGTGATTATGCTATTGGAGCTGTTCTTGGTCAAAGATATGACAAAATTTTTATGGTTATATACTACGTTAGTAGAACTCTTAATGATGTTCAAATTAACTATATAGTTACTGAAAAAGAGTTACTGGTTATTGTATATGCTTTTGATAAATTTAGATCATATTAATTGGAATTAAATGTATTGTGCATGCTGATCATTCAGCTATTAAATATCTGATGCAAAAGAAGGATATTAAACCAAGATTAATTAGATGGGTACTTTTAATGCAAGAATTTGATTTTGTGGTGATTGATAGAAAAGGAACTGAAAATCAAATTGCTAACATTTGTCGAGACTAGAATATAATGAAATATCTAACATCGATAATGAAATAATAAACAGTTTCCCTGATGAATAACTTTATAATATTACTGAGTGGAAAATACCTTGATATGCTGATATAGTAAATTATTTAGCAAGTGATATTTTGCCACCTATTCTAACATCGCAAAGAATAGAAAAATTTGTTCATGATTCAAAATCATATTTTTGGGATGAACCATATTTATAAAAGCAATTTAATGACCTTATTATTAGGAGATGTGTGCCTTATGAAGAAACTCGAACATATTATTCGAAAATGTCATGATTCCGATTTTGGAGCACATTTTGGGATTTACAAAACCGCATATAAAATTTTACAAGCTCGGATTTTATTGTGCCTAGTCTTTTTAGAGATGTTTATAGATATATAAAAACATGTGATAGATGCCAACGAGTAGGTAATATATCTAGAAGAAACGAAATGCCTCTGAATTTCATATTAGAAGTTGAGATTTTTTATGTTTGGCGATTAAATTTCATGAGACCATTTATTCCTTCTTTTGGGAATCTATATATTTTGATTGTGGTTGATTATGTATCAAACTGGATTAAAGCACAAGCTTTACCTTGTTGTGATGCTAAAAGTGTTTCAAAATTCTTAATGAAAAACATTTTCATAAGATACGGTATGTCGAGAGTGATTATCACTGATGGACGATCCCAATTTAGGAATAAATACATCCATAGATTGGCATAAAAGTTTAGTATTGTTCATAAATTCTCTACTGCCTTTCATCCTCAAACTACTGGTTTAGCTGAAGTTTCTAATCATGAGATCAAACAAATTTTAGAAAAGACTGTAAATCCTAATAGAGTAGATTGGTTTGCTGTACTAGATACCGCATTACGGGCATACATGATCGCTTATAAAAATTTTATCGGTATGACTCCTTACGTACCAATATATGGAAAAACTTGTCACTTACCAATGGAATTGAAGCATAAAGCATATTGGGCAATTAAATAATTCAATTATAATTTAAAAAATGCCGGTGAGAAGAGAATGTTGTAATTGAATTAATTAGAAGAATTAAGAAATGAATCTTACAATAACAATAGAATTTATAAGGAAAAATCGAAGTTAAGACACGATCGGAAGATTAACCGAAAGAACTTTGAACCAGAGGAAGAAGTTTTGCTTTATAATACAAGGTTGAAATTATTTCCTGGGAAATTGAAGTCTCGTTGGTTAGGACCCTTTATTGTGACTCAAGTTTATACTTATGGAGCAATTGAAATTGAAGATCCTAAGACTGGGAATAAATTTAAAGTAAATGGACATAGATTAAAACCATATTTTGAGGGTAAAAGACCAAAATTTAAAGAGGTTTTAATGCTCAGTCAACCTGAATAATACCTAAATCGGTCGGGCCGTCGACGCTAAACCAAGTGCTTTATGGGAGGCAACCCATAGTTATCTTTAATAGTTGTAAGTTTGTTTGAAATTATTGTTACTTTGTAGTAATACTAAGTCCTACTACTCATATTTACCTTTTTATTATCTTAGAATTTGAATTCATAGAGAAAAATTTAGAACGTATTGGACCACGGTGTTTTTATGCAAATTTTTACTTAGGGCGTCGACGGCGGGTTTTTCCTAAGAGCTCTGGTATTTAATTGCATAAAGCTCGCCGACGGTGCCTTCGAGGCTGCCAACAGCGGGATCGGCGAGTGGGCAGTTTTTTGTGTTTAAAATGATGGTTTTCAGCGGTTTTTAGCGAATTCAACCTTTATAAACTCCTATGGTCTATTCCTAATCATTCCAAACTCCCAAAAAGAATGGATACTCTCTCAAATCCTTCTCAAATGGCTTCCAATTTGATTGATAACCCAATAGTTCGAGTTCAAAACGGAGAAAGTTCGTCGCGCGCAGGCGCATCGACTTTTCAATAAGGTAATCTCGAAGAGAAGATCGATTAAAGAAAGAGGATTTGCCAATAGAGGATAAAGTAATCCTTCGTCACCAATCAAGACATGATTGTGCGGAGAAGGTAGGAAGTGTTTTGCTACACTACCGCAACAAGTAGTCGCTCCAAGTGGTTAAAGAATTCTATGCCAATTTACACGGAATCAACTAAGGAAGCGTTTATGTGCGAGGTAGGTGGATTACAATCAATTCCGGAAGAATTAATGAGTTGTATATGCTCGAGAATGTTCCAATCTATTATTATTTGAATTTCGTGCCGATGAGAGAAAAGATGAATGAAATATACTAATATTTCGATGGACAAAACCGATGATCCGGGAAATTAGAGAATACGTGTATGTTAGTTTCTCCGCAACACTTTTAAATCTTGTATCAAAATATTGGCACTTTTTCATCTCTGGGAAGTTATTGCCAATGATGAAAATTGGCAAAGTCACGAAAGAAAGTGCAATTTTGAACTACTGGATTCAAATGGGATGGCCCATTGATATTAGATCGATTATTGTGAAATCTGTTTATGACCTGATCGTTCAATGATCATCCCAAGGGCTTGGATATCCTTCCACAATTTTCTTGATTTTCAGTTTGTTTCAAGTGTACTACGAAGTTTGGGAGAAGATACTGCTATCCTGGAAACCATTAGACCCAACTCGTATGTTCCCACCAATGATGGAGAGAGTGATGTAGGCTCGATTATGGACCAAGCATCGTTGAATTCGTTCCGCTCAACCATTAAGTAGCAGACAAGACACCGATGCTCTTGCATAAAATTAAGAATCTGAGAATCAGTACAAAAATTAATGTGTACAGCTTAGCAACATGTTCGATTTCTTCAATCACATCGATTGGAGAATGAAAGAACATTTTGATCATACCGGGCACTTAAGCGAATTTGGTGCGATCGATGAAAAGGATGGGATTGATCGATGAAGATTCAACCGAAGAATTCCCATTCCGACCTTTTTATAACTCCGTTCGTCCACGTTCAAGCAATGGGAGATATCGTAGGAGAGACTAAGACTAGTTCCGAAGAGTAGTAGACTTGATTCTATTGTGTTTGATTTGAAAAATATTTGTATGTCTGTGTGAGTGTTTGATTTCTTTAGTTTGCTTTTAAATCTCAGTATAGATGAGATTAAATTTTAAATTTTTGTTTTCAGCGTTTTGAGTGTTGTGGTTTGGATTGCGACGCCGATTATTCGGATTTAGGCCGAAAGAATACCTACTCTTGTCTCGTTATGTATCGTGTGTTGCAAACACTTAGATTTAATATATAAATGTGAAGTTTTATTGTGTGAATATTTATTTGTGTTAATACATCACTTAATCACTTAAAATATATGATAAAAAGGATCGAATGGATGACGACGAGGCTTAAAAATTGATTAAAATTGTAAAAATTAAAAAATGATCAATTTTTGAGAATCTCGCCGACGGCGCGATTTTCCTGAGAAGAATAGGAAATTAATTCAATAGAGCCCGCCGATGGTGCGAACAAGCCAGCCGACGGAGCGATTATAAAAACTACCTATTTACCGCGATTTTGACCGGTCAAATGCCACTATTCATCATCTTCTTCCCCTTTTTACTCAAAAAGTCGACTCTAGTGCTTAAGAGATCTCGGATTTGGAGCGATTTCAACAAAATCTAACACCGGATTTCATCTTCCCTTGGTAAGAGCTTCACTCCTATGTAAAAATTTTTTACTTTCACCATGAATTTGAAAAATTGAAAATGTGGAGAAAATACTTGGAAGAAATTCATGGAAATTGATTTAGATTGTTTTAAACCCTATTTAAGTCATTGTATTGTTATTTTGGAGATTATTTTGGAATTTTTATGATTTGATAGACTGAACTATGGCTTCAAGACAAAAGAGAAGACTTGAATTTGACGAAACTCGATTCGTTAATGCAAAGTCACAAGCGAGGTACGATTCAGTCTACAAAAGTAAAAAGTGTATACAAGATAAAGTTTTCGAGAATCCTGGAGGAGAGGTAGAAAGAGTAATCAAAGAAAGAGGATAGGAGAACTTTTGTTATATAACCAACAAGGCTGCTATTGAAGTTGTTAGAGAGTTCTACTCCAATCATACTCAACTTGAGGACGTGCCGGTCCAAGTAAGGGGATATTCTGTCGAATTTAGTGTTAATCGCATTAACTTTTTTTACAAGCTTCACGACTATTTTTCTAGTGAGTTTGAAACATTTGGAACAATGGAAGGTCCGTTGAACGATGTTATCGACTTTCTCACCGATGGAAAAGGTGTTTGGAAAATTAAAAATCGTGAACGGATTAACTTTCCATTGTCCATGATGAATGCCACTGCTAAGGCATGGCATTATTTCATCTGTTCGACTCTGCTACCAACTTACCATCATAGTAAAGTCTCTAGAGAACTATTATGAATTTTTGTATTCAGAACAATCGAAGCATTAATTTGGGGAGAATAATCTATAAGAATATGATGGCTACTACGAGTAGTGGACAAGTGGATATTTAGGGCGTCCTGGCCTTATTTATGCACTTTGTCAACTATCTCTGAGTTGAAGCAAGGGATGATGAGGAATGGGTTTATCCTATGAGACCCATTAGTAAAGGAAATATTAAGACTTATACATCCCACGAAGAATGGAGATCGTGAGTAGGAGCAACGAACCTTCAATTAGTAGAGATATCCCTTCTACTAGCTATGACCCTCCCCGCTCTAGTCCCCTACTTTGTATGATCCGATGAATGCCATGACCCCGCAAAGGAAAAGTTTTGAACAACTGGATGAAAAACTGGAAAGAATTGATCAGAGGATTGAAGGGCTAGAGAGAAGACTTGATCATGATAGTGAGTACCTTCAGAGGCATTCAAATTTTGAGATGGCTTATTACGATGCTCAGGCTAGATAATACCGAGGAGAGCTAGATGTAACTTTTCCGCAGTGCCCTGTGTATACTCGCATCAACCCAATCCTCATGTCGACTAGAGGTGACGAAGACATTGTGTGGGATTTTGATGCTTCGAGATTTTAGATGTGATGTGATGCATTTGTTTATTTGTTTGTTTTGTTGTAGTACTTTTATTGATTGTATTCAATGGACTATGCTTTATTTTCTACGATATGTGATAGTTTGGTAGTTTACATTTTTATTTCTGGAGGTTTGTGATATTTGTGATTGTAATTGTAATTATGAACTGTTTAGTTTAAAATAGTAAACTTTTTGTTTTGTGTTGTGAAATGCATGTCATGTGTAGTGTAGTTAGTTGTTTTTGTTTGATGTTTAGTTTTATATACTTGTTTTAAAATTTCATTACCCTGTAAAATTTTAAACTATTATGTGTGTAGAAAGGTTTTTAATATTATAGAGTCAATCAAGTTAAAATTTTGAGAAGAACCTGCAAAAATTTCAGAGAAAAAGAAAATACCTAAAGTGCAAAGGTATGAATTGTATATTTAGAATTTTTCTTTCGCCTATGTACTATTTCTATTTATAGAAAATTTTAGGTTCGAGGGCGGGAAGAAAAATCTTAACTACTATATGTTCTCAAACAAGTATATTTTCAAAAATTAATATTATGATATTTCGTGATAAAATTTAATTTAGATAACTATATTTAGATTTTATCTAAATATTGTAAAATATTCAAAGAAATATTTTTTATAATGAAAATTAATTTTGTAGATTAAGATATTTAGTATAAGGGGATAAGACTATAGGTAACTATTTAAAGTAATGAAAACTATATTTTGAGATATTAAGAATCTTAGGAATTTAGTTGAGAAAGAAAAGATTGGTATTCAATAATGTAAAAGCTATGAAGTACATATAAGGTAAAGAGTGTTTGAAAGTTTCAAATTTAGGAAAAGAAGAGTGAAGTTCAAAATTTTTAACAGGCTATCCAGATAAAAGAAAGAAAAAGAAAAAGGATTGAAAAACAATCCCTAAAAGAAAAGAAAAAGAAAAGTCAATAAGTGAGGAGAAGCTTGAGGATATGTCTTATCAAAACTTGGCTTCACTTGGATTAACCTAAAAGAAAAACTAAAAGCGTTTCTGAACTTATATTTATGATTAGTTTCTTACTTATAGTTTCTTCATGAATTTCCTTTCTTCTAAATATTCTATGTGAATTAAAATTGCAACATATAGTCATTCTTGAAATGAATAGAAAACTAGAACTCTTAAACTTGATGACTAGATAGCCTTATACCTGCAAAATTAATTTAATTATTTGAAAAATCATTCGAGAATTTTTACTATAATATTTATTTAAATCAAAATTATAGTAGTTCTGAATTAAAACTTTACCACAATGAATCATAACTTTTATGAGTATTAAGGATTACTTGAGGATAAGTAATAGTTATGTTTGGGGGATTTTGACCCAAGGAAAAAAGGTTAAGATTTTCATGTCTATTTTATACTGATTTTGATGATATTGCACTTTGAAGAAGGGTATTTCTGGTGTTTTTCTGCAGGTATGAAGATTTAAGGACAAAGGAGTGAAAAAAAGCAAAAAGAAGCGAATTTGGAGCAAAAAGGACCAAATTATGAAAAATTGACCTAGGGCGCCGACGGCGAGGTCGATGGCACCGACGGCGTGATTTTCCCGAGAGTTTAGAATTAATTCCAAAGAAGGCCGCCGACGGCGGAGATCGAGGCCGCCGACAAAGGCCACCGACGGAGAGGTCGAGGCCGCCAACGGTGGGATCGAAGGTTCTTTCCAGAAATACGTCGAATCTGGACGATTTTTTAAGGGTTGCCTGCAAAACTCTTAGAGACTCTTCTACAACTTTAAAAAGAACCAAATTAGGCTAAAAAAGTGTCTCCTACGTGATTTCTAGTGAGTCTAAAGTGTTCTAAAGAGTTTATTGGTGAGTCATTAGTGTTATTATTTAGTGAGTAGTGAGTTCAAACATAGATTTGGTGAGGAATTCTATGAAGGATTGTAAGAGTGGAAGGGAAGTGAGAGATCTCTTCTACATTGCCATTTCAAAGGAGAATTCCGTGTGATGTAAGAAAGGAAGAAATCCAGAGGAACTTCAAAGAGTTTTCTTGAGGAGGAATTTGAGATAAGTAGTGTTTATTTACAATATTTTGTAGAACTTGTACTTTATTATATGAAATCCAAGTTTTATTGCATCCTTTCCATGAATTCTGAGTAGTTGTTCTGTCTTTCTCCTTGTTTTGATGTTTTTGTGAAATGATTAAATGAATTAGTCTATTAAACAAAATATAAAGAAGTTGTGATGATACTATACCTAAACCTAATTTACTATACAAATTGGCCATTTGTATTGTTAAAATCTGTGAAGAATTTTTAAGACCAGACCGTGGGCTGAGAATTCTTAACTAGTATGTATCACATTTATCTTTGAAAGGTAGACGGGTAAATTCTTAAAAGGTAAAGTGTAAATAAATAGGGAAATAATATTTAATCGGATGTAGAATTGAGTGACAAGCTAAAATCCTAAATTCGGTCCTATCATTTGGGTGTTGAGGTGTAGATTGTTAGCCCTCAAGTGAGGGGAACATGGGTGCTCCAAAATGAGAGACGGTATCCTCCCAGCCTAGCCGCAGATTTTGTAACCAAGCATAGGATTAGTCAATGTTCTTTATGCCTGGACCAAAGAGTAAAGAATAGGTATGCTCCTATTTGGCACAATACATAAAAAAACTAATTTTAATTATCATTTCACTTAAATATCTTAACAAAGGAGAAAGATTCTTGCTAATATATATTTGAACTTAACTTTAGTAGTATTAGTAATCTGTTAGTAGAACTAGTTTAGATATAAGAACTTTATTATTGATTACATATTAGGGACAGATAGGCAAATTTGATTTAGTTATAATTTTAACATGGTTTATACAATCCTAGTCTATAGGCTTTAATATTTTTTCCTGTGGGATCGATAACCAGGACTCCACTAGATCCCTGTATTACTTGAGTGATAAGTATACTTGCGTTTAAAGGTAACTCAGCGATCAAAAGTTTATAATATTTAATTGTTACTAAAAGTAAAATGATGCTCATAATTAAGTTTTTGGCACTGTTGCTAAGGATTTATATTTTTTAATAGTGGTGTCGAATTCTTAAATATATAAGTATATTTAAAATCGCGATTCAGTGTTCCAACTTTAAACACTTATACATTCCACAACAATCCTACATAATTTAATTACATCTTTATTTATGAAAGAAAAACATAAAGAAAACTACTCAGAATTCATGGAGAAAACACAAGCAAACATTGATTTGAAAATAGAAATCATAAAGAAAGAACAACAATAAAAACTAAATATAGAAAACTGAAGTAAACACTTATCTGAAAATCCTCTCCACAAGACTCTGGAAGTTCCTTTCAAACTTGACTTTTCACAGGACAACACTACAGAGGTTGGCACCCAACTCTGTTGACTCCAACTCTGACTTTAGAATTCAATAAAAACTAGATAAATGGATGAAAGTAAATTGGTGGAAAGAAAGTTTAACACCAAACTAACTAACTCTAAAACAATAAAAGACTGAAAGTAAATCTCTTTAAACTAGAAGATGAAACCGAAAACTAGGAGAGACTATTGAAAACTAAACTAAAAGACTCACTCTCACTAAAGACCCACACTCTCACTAAAGACACACTCATGACATAACTTTAATAATAATCCAAAAGGTGCCTCGGTGTCTCTTCAAACCATGTCCCGATTCAACGTATCCACCAAAAGATGCATCCCTTCATTCAAATTTTTCGCCTATGGGAAGTTAAGAAAGTCACCACCAAAAGTTGCTTCAAACACCCCTTCAAATTGTAGCCAAAAATGAAGAAAATTTGATTTTTAACTATGGCGGTTAAGCACCGACTGTGCAACGCTTAGCCGCCAAGGTCCAATTTTTCATTTTTTATTTTTTTGCTCCAAATTTTATCCAATTTTTGCTCCTTTCATCATAATCACTCATTTTCATTATACCTACAAGAAAAACACAAATACCTTTCATTACAAGTGCATCATCAAAAATAGGTATAAAAATGTGCATTAAAACACTATATACTTTAGGTGTATCATGGGCCTACAGGACAACTTTCGAAAAGCAACTCAATCAACCCTATACGTTCTAAGTGTGCGTGTCTGAGGCCGTCCTCCCTTTAGATCAACTTCCATCTCTCAAAATTGTCATCGGCAACAAGATTAATACCAAAAAAATGCTAGATTACTACTGGAAGAAATGGAAGGCTTGGAAGGAAGATGACTTTCAACACAACAGAATTTGAAATTGTATCAATCCAGAATGATTCAGCCCCACGATAAACTGGTTCGCCTGAGAACTTTTAAATTCGGTGAGGCGGTGTTTCTACCTAGAAGACCTATTCTTGCACACCGCAAGATAATAGGCAAATTCGCGCAAACTCGGGAAGGATAGTTTGTGGTCAAGAAAGTCTACTCTGGATGTTCTTACCAACTCATGGATTGCCAAGGAGAACGACCTATGCTTCCTATTAATGGATGATACTTGAAGAAGTATTACGCGACGTGATATTTCGAAGGGCGAACTTTAGAAATAGAGTCTTTTTCCTAAGACCACCAAGCACGGTAATTGTATGCAACTAGTCCGAACCTAAAATTTATAATGCCTTTTAAAATGTAAAGTAAATTCTCCTAATAATAAAATTTTGAATTCTCTTTAAGTCTAAAAGTATTCCAAAGTCTAAATAATTCGTCCCTCTTTTACAAAATTTTAAATTAAGATAATTTATATATATACATACATAGAAAAAAAAGAAAAAAAAAATTAACTAATAAATAAATTGTTCTCGTTCTTCCGAATTCAAATTCTAGGATTCCTTCCTTGTTATCGTATGAAGATGAAGCATGGGCACTGATCCTTACTTTCGCAGATGGTGCGAGTCCGGCACTAAATGAAGAAAAATGAAGGTCGATGCCGTGAATGAGTTTAACGCAAACTTCGCACAAATAAAGCTTCGACTATGAAGAAGCCGCCTAGACCGTTGTGGATCGAGAGGAGTCCTGCGGTGAGACAAGCGGTGAAGTTCACCGATAAGGGCCAAGCATGTCGAAGCAAAGAAAAGAAAATCGAGAAAGGTCAATATAGCTGAAACAATCAATGAAAATAACAAAGTGAAATTCATGATAACAACAACAGGAGGAAGGTTTGTAAGCTCTATTCCTACAGATGTTCAAGGAGAGAGGAGGGTCGCTCTTACTCTGACAGATAGAAGAAACAGAAACTGCCGCATCCACAGGATATTAAGCAATTTGGCAGTAGACAAGAGCAATGAGATGACTCCTACAGGCTTGATGCAAACTAATCCGAGAAGGGCAGCTTTGGAGCATGTTGAAGCAAGGACAGCTTCCGAAGAACGTAGTGGCAGCAATAGGTCCCGAAGGATGTCGTGATGGAGACTATCCCCGACGTGATGAGGAATGTGGGAGAACATGTCGATGCCATACATTCTATTGTACGTTACTGGACCTTGATAGTAACATATCATCTCAGATCATGAGTTAGAAAGAATCCAAAAAGTACGGAAGTAAGATTTTGATTATTATCAAAGAATACAAGGCAAACATGTCAACATCTTGGAAAGCTTGGAGTTGCACACAGATGTGTTCTCCTACTATGAACAAATTAAGATCGTGAAATGTATCTTCAACCTAAGGGACAAAGGCCGCGCTGTAACGCTTAAGGAGAAGAACATACTCCAAGCCAAGCAAGTGGAAGCGAGGCAAAGGAAGAATAACAATTCTTTGTAGGTGTTGCTACAACTTCACCAAGGACGGCGAGGGAAACCCGTCGTGATGAAGTAGACCCTATGTCAATATTGATCAAGAGTATGATCGAGCAGATGGTGTCCTAGCGAGTTTTACCTACTGATTGCATACCAAATAATTGTATCATGAACATTTATGAAGAATGCGATTGCATCCCACCTCATATATATATACTATCACAACTTCGCGAGGCCTTTTTGTACAGTGTCATTCATCAAACAATACAACATAATGTTTGGGACAATCCTCTGGATAGTCGCACCGTGAGAATTCTAAAGCAATTAGAAATACCTCTACTTGTAGGTTCGGCTCAGTACTAAAGGGAAATGACACGGATATAAGCAAAGCATTATATACCGGCAGTTTCTTACCGACGAGTCTCCATCACTTTCGTGAGGATGTGCGAACAACAAGATACCATTCCAGTTCCATCCAGATCCAGAGCTAGAGAACCTACAACCTCTCGAGCTGTGATTTGGATAGAGAAAGCACACCTCTAATGTGCACCTATATGGAGTCTTCCTTCTGATGGTGGCTTGGAAGGTGATGTTAGAACCTATGTTGCTTCCTATTCGGACATGGATGAAATTGACAGATAATTTTGACAAACAACATGAAGATCTAGAATAGTCTCACCTTTAGATATATATGGATTATGTAACAGCTTGCTTTCAAAGGAAATATCATCGAAATGTTTTGATGGAACTAGGTGATGTATTATCGAAATTTAAATGGAAGCGACTATGTCGTATTTACCTTCAATTTTGTGCAATCGATAGTGGAACACCATTAATTTGAGTTTAACTCAATTTAAGGAAAGTCGAGCAAAGAACGATTTGAATAAAATAATAAGAAGAAAGAAAGAGAACCAATCAAAATTGAATAAGAGGAAAATATAAAACATGAATAAAATTGAAATAAAATTTGAAATCAGAATAAAACTCAAGTCAAAATGATGTCCGAATCATAATGAAATTCTAATAAAAATGAATTTTGAAATCAAAACAAAATTTAATCATTTAAACAAAGAAAATAAAGAAAACAATTCCAAATCTGAATTCCTAGCCTCAGGCTGTGATCGATATCTCTTCGATACTCTCTCTCTTTTGAGAATGGATTAGCTGATTCTAATTACAAGGAGCCGTGAAGTTTTTGATTTCATTCTTCTGGTATGGGATCTCATCCTTTCCCACACAAACACTCTTTGTGGTCAACTCTTTGAGTGGGATATGAAACACCCTCATATTCCCTCCCAATTTGCTTCCTTTTACAAAAATCTTTCACAGCTCTCACTAAATTCTCATGCTCTTGATTTTCATAAAATTTTCACAAATCATTCATACATTTTTGAGAATTTTGAGATCGATGCTTAAACTCTAATTCTCATCCCAAGAGTGGTACCTAAATTCTAGTCCTCAACTCAGAATTTCGAGACCGGTACCAAAATTATGATTCTCATCTCAAGGCTAGTACCTAAATTCAAGTCCTCAACTCAAAATCTCGAGGTTGGTACCTAAATTCTGATTTTCATCTTGAGACTAGTACCTAAATTCTAGTCCACAATTTAGAATTTTAAGATCGGTACCTAAATTCTGATTCTCATCCCAAGGTTGGTGCCTAAATTTCAGTTCTAAACTCAGAATTTTGAGATCAGTACCTAAATTCTGATTCCCATCTTGAGGTTGGTACCTAAATTCCAGTCTTCAACTCAGAAATTCGAGGTCGGTACCTAAATTAAAATTCTCATTCCGAGGCTGGTAAATAAATTCCAGTCCTAAACTTAGAATTTTAAATTGGTACCAAAATTCCAATTATCATCTCGAGGCTAGTACCTAAATTTCAGTCCTCAACTAAGAATTTTGAGATTGGTACCTGGTGCAACTTTTTTAATTTGCAAAAATTATTGAACTCGAAATTATATATATATATATATATATATATATATATTATAATGAATCACACAATTAACAAAAGTATACATATCGCTCAAGTAATACAAAGCTCTAATGGAGTCTTGGTTATCGATCCCACATGGAGGCTTTAATTTTATAACGTAGCACAGAAATTGCTTATCGAATCACAACACAATTGCCGGTGGTTTTAATTCTTAAAGCAAAGATAAACAGATTCAGTTACTATTTCTACCAAGCACGTTCTAAACTCTAGCAAGTTAAACTAACACAAGATTAAATTTATAACAAAGTTCAGTTGCAAGAAAGAGACTTCCTCCTTTCCAATTATAATGTGATGATTATTATGATATAGATCAGTGATACAAATGTATTGTGCCAAATAGGAGCATTCCTATTCTTTATCCATATTTCAGCGTATAAAGAACTTTGGCTAAACCTAAGTTCAGTCTCTAAATCCGTGGTTAGGCTGGGAGGATACTGGCTCTCACTCCAGAGCTCCCACTTCCCTTTGCCTGAAGGCTAACTCTCACTTCAGTTTCTAAAAATTAAGACCAAATTGAGGATTTGAGCATGTCACTCTGAAATCTCCAATTCTACTCCTATCAAAGTATATTTCCTTATTTATTTGCTCTCAATCCCCATGAACTACATCTCTCATTCATGGACATTGAATGTGACCTTCACTTTTGTTGTGAACTCATAATCCTTTCAGAACATATGTTTCCCAACAAGTTTTAACAATTTGATTAGCCAAATTAAAAAGTAAATAATGTTCTAAGTGAAAAGGTTATCACAATTTCTCTATAAAAAATCGGCACTTCATTTCCATTTCACAACATCAACACATCACATGAAAAGGAGAAAGACAAAGAAATCTACTCAAGACTCATGAGGAAAAGATGACAAAACATGGATTTCATATATAAAAACATCATCATACAAACAGAATAAAGTAAAGATAACTTATCTCAAACTCTTCCCCAAGCGAATCTCAAGGAATTCCTTCGACTCCTCTTCTTTCTTTACAACAACACACAATTCTCTCTTTACAATAATAAGGAAGAAGAAATCTCTCACTTTCCCTCTCCTCTCACACTCCTTACCAAAGAAAATACCAAACCTAACTTCCTACACAAAAATGGAAGGAAACTCTTCCTAAACTTTAAAATCCTCTTCTCCTCTCTTCCTTTTCTTCCCCCCTTTTGAAATTTGCCTCCAAAAGTGTTTAAATTTGGCCAAAACTGATTTTCCAAGAGTTTCCTCAAGGAACCTTTCAAAATCCAGCTAAATACATTGAATCTAGTTCAAAATCTTGAAAGGGCGCTGTCCGACGCTGGTAGGAGCGACTTTCGGTGCATTATTCTGCTAAAACATTGTAACTCTCTGGAAACTAGCGCTGTCCAATGCTGGTGATAGCACCAGACGGCGCAAGTTCAATAAAATGCATTTTTATCCTTTTTCGCTTCAAATTTGCTCCTTTTCACTTTCTTTTGCTCCAAATGCCTAAAATCATTATACCTACATGAAGTCATCAAAAATACCTTTCTTTAAAGTAAAATATTATCAAAAACAGGTATGAAATGAATAGTAAAAAGCTATCAAATTTTAAGTGGATCAAAATCTCCCAAACTTAACTATTACTTGTCATCAAGTAATTTTAGTTAATACATAAAAAAATATCCACTGCAATGAACTTTCTTTCTAGATTACCATAATTTTGATTTAGAAAAGTACAATAGTAAAATTTTTAGAAAGATCTTTGAATAATTCAAGTAAATTCTGCAGGTGTAAGACTATCTACTAATCAAGTATAAGAGTTCAAGCCTTCTATTCATTTCAAAAATGACTGTAGATTTTCCTATTGAGGCACTTAAAAGAATTACATGAAAAGAAGTTTATGAGAACACTACTAGTAAAGATGCTAATCCATACATATAAGTTCAGGAAAGTAATTAAGTTTTCTCCTTTAGGTAGGTCCAAGCGAAGCCAATTTTTGATTAGCCAACTCCTCAAGCTTCTCCTCACTTCTCTTTTCTTTTTTTTTTTACTTTTTGCTTTTCATTTCTTTTGTTTTCATTGAGAATGACTATATTTGGATAGCCTTTAATGATTTTGAACTTCACCCTTCTCACCCTAAATTTTAAACTTACCACATTCCTTTACCTTATAGCCATATCTTTAGCTTATTAATGATTCATCATAGAGTCTTAATCATTTCTTATCACATAAAATTTTAAAATTCTTAATATTTTAAATATATCATTTTTCTTACTTTAAATAGTTGACTATAGTCCTATTCTTTTATACCAAATATCTTACATTACAAAATTACTTTTCATTACTAATTACTTTCATTCAATTTTATAAAATACTTAAATAAAATCAAAATACAGTTATCTGAAATTAAGTTCTATTACAAGAAAATCATGTTACTAGTTTTTTAAAATAATTTTAAATGAGAACAATTAACAGTTAATTCTTTCCCTTCCCCCAAACTTAGATTTTGAATATTTTTTAACAAGGAAGAAAGAAAAGATCTAAATATATAACTCATACCTCAATATGCTGGTCTTTTCATACCATTAAGTTTAAGCAGATTTTTCTTCCTAAAGTAGAACAGTAGGCCTGAAATAATTAAGAAGGATTTATATACACAAATATGGGTTAAAAGTTTATAAAGATGAAGTTTAAACACAATAAACAGTGCATATATCATTAACATCCAACTATTACTTTTATAAATTAAACTAGCAATACAAAACACATCAAAACTTTACTATCACATCACAAACATCACAGATCAACAACAGAGTCTACTACAAGTACATCCACATACACATATAACATCTCATACACAAATCATAAGGAGTCTCAGGTACATCATAAATATTAAATACAAATACAAAACAAAGTACAATGAAAGATAAAAATAAACAAACTACCAATCTTCATCTTCTACAAGAGCTCCACCATCATTAGGTTTTTCAGGCCGGTATGGAGTACACTCAGGGTAAGTAGAAAATACAGCTCTAATGTCTCCCTTGAAGAATCTCATCTGTGCATCATGATAAGCTATTTCATATTCTCTCCTTCATATTCTCTCCACTGCACTTGATAATCATCATTAATCTTGTTCCTTACTTCTAGTCTCTCTACTCTAGTGTTTAACCTTTCCAGTTGATTCATAACATCATGCAGAGTAGGCTCCCTATATGTAGATGGTCTATCTCAACTAGAAGAAGGCTCATCGGCTTTCTTACTCCATTTACATTCTACATGGGCTTCATAAGTTTTCAGATTCAGTTTAGTAATAGGCTTCAGGGGATGGACTACCTCATCATTATCTTCAATTACTACTCCTGATTGAATGCTTAAGTCATGAATCAGACTGGAGTGTCCTAATCCTCCTGTATTTTCTCCTTTTGAGCTTGTCAAAATACTTTTATGAATAATAGCCCCAATATTTATATTCTTCATGGTCTGAAGACAGTAATTCATAACAGCTCTATCAACAGTAACATCACTGTGATGGTTGGTAGGTAACAGTCTTGCAGAAACGAAATAATGTCAGGCTTTTGACACAGGATTTAAAGTAGAAAGGGGGAAGTTAACTTTTAGTCTATGTTTAATCTTTCATTCCCCTTTTTTATCATTCAAAAGGTTTACAATCATATCCAATGCTTCATTTGTAATAGAATAGTTTTCATAGTAACAAGAATAAGGTGCTCGTAACTGATAAAATGCATTGATGCTGGCAGGGGTGAATTCATCCATTTGGCCTCTAACCAGAATCTATTCACTTTCATAATAAAACAGATTGGCATAAAATTCTCTAAAAATACCCAGCATCACATCAGCAGTAAAATAACAGAAAATCTCCCATCGACGATTAGCAATCAATTCTTCAAGCGTTCCTCCAGGATTTTCAAAAGCTCTCTCCTGAATACGTTTCTTATTGCTAAGAAATGTACTAAAGCGTGAATAAGCTTTGAAACTCACAAATTTACTTTCATCAAATTCAAATTTTCTCTTCCCCTTAGCCAACCTTGGAGCCATTTGTCTAAAAATACCAAATTTTTCCAAATCAATTTTAAAATTACAATGTAAACGACTCCAAAATAAATTTAAAAAGACAAGAACTCAAAATACATGAAAAATCTTCAAAGTTTCTTCAAATACTTCAAAATTTCAAATCTTTCTAATGCAAGAGATTTCCACAGCCAAAATAAAAGATTTTTAGATTAAAGTGTAGCTCTTACTGATAGAAGATGAAATCTGAACTTTTCTGGCCATGAAATCGCTTCAAATCCAAATACTAGTGAGCCCTAGGTGCAAAAACTGACCTTGGCTGGAGGTTGAAGACAATGGTTTGGGCAAAAATGGTGGGTCCCATGGTTAAATCACAAAAATTTGGAGTTTCGGGTAGTTTTCGTGTTTGAGCGCTGACCGACGCTGGTTCTAGCGCTGTTCGGCGCATTATTCTGTCAACATGGCAAAACTCCCTGACTTTTGGCGCTGTCTAGCGCTGGTGGCAGCGCCGTTTGATGCCAGTTCAAAAACTGGGTTTTCGACTTTCTTTTGCAATTTCGATCTTTTTAAGCCCGCTCTGATGTCTAATCAGTGTAATTAAGCATTGAATAACATCATAAAGTCTTGGCAAATGAGAATTTTTATTACAAACAACATATAACATTACTTTCATATATAAAATCCATGAGTCATACACATACATACAACACTAAACATTACACATTTTCAAGCCAAATAATATTTAAATTCAGTGTCGCTCACAACCACAACACAATAACGCTAAGAACTAAACAAGAAAGCATGTTATAATATAACATTCATGCCAAATAAAATAAATTAAAGAAAAACAAAGCAATCCGATACACAAATACAGAAATATAATAATCAAGTTCATTCTTCCTTTGAACTATCATCAATTCTAAGATCTCCCATTGATTGAGCATGAACAAATAAACTGTAGAATGGACGAAATGGAAATTCTTCAGTAGAATCCTCTTCAATCCAGCCTTTTCTTCTCATCAATCGCGTCAAACTTCCTTCAAGATATCCAAAATGATCTAAATGCTCCTTCATTCTCCAATCCAAATGATCAAAGAAATCAAAAAGATTGTTGATTGAATTCATCAAATGTTGTACTTAATTCTTCAATGTCTTGATTTTCTTCAGGATGATCTGTGAACTTTCAAGAAAAAAAGGAGGAATGGGTGTTGACCTTTGAGATGGTTAATCTTCAATGATGCTCATATCATTCATTTCACCAATTGCCTGGTTACTATATGCATCTTCTGGGCCTGCAGGCTTCTAAGGCAGAAGTACTCTTTCCTAGTTCTCATATGGCACTTGTGATTGACTGCAGAGGAGAAATATGGTGGAAGGATTTCCAAGCCCATACTTTGATCCATGAACAATCAATGCCAAAACAGACTTAATAATTATTGAACCAACATAAATAGGTATTCCCATTTGAATACAATAATTTAGAATAACACACTCCTTTTACCTGACTAATTTTCATAGTTGGGAGCAATTTTACACATATGAAGTAATGTATGTGTTTCGACGTAGGATTTAACAGTGTGGTCGAGAAACTTACATACCTGTTATCTCTTATTTTCCATTTATCACTTTCATCTGTTAGATATTTGTATATGTCATTCATAATGTCCTTCGTCAAGGCAAAATTTGAATAGTGGCAGATTGGCACATTCTCAATCATGTATAAATCATTAATCTTTGCAGGAGTAAATGTGACAAACCTCCCTCGCACATAAACTGATTCTTGGTTGATGCCATGAAGATTTGCATAGAATTCCTTCACAACCTGAACTACTACGGTGGTAGTAGTATACCACAATACTTCCCAACGTCTGAAATGAGGGGAACATGGGTGCTCCGAAATGAGGACCGGTATCCTCCCAGCCTAGCGGCAGATTTAGTAACCAAGCATAGGATTAGTCAATGTTCTTTATGCCTGGACCAAAGGGTAAAGAATAGGTATGCTCCTATTTGGCACAACACATAAAAAAAACTAATTTTAATTATCATTTCACTTAAATATCTTAACAAAGGAGAAAGATTCTTGCTAATATATATTTGAACTTAACTTTAGTAGTATTAGTAATCTGTTAGTAGAACTAGTTTATATATAAGAACTTTATTATTGATTACATATTAGGGACAGATAGGCAAATTCGATTTAGTTGTAATTTTAACTTGGTTTATACAATCCTAGTCTATAGGCTTTAATATTTTTTCTTGTGGGATCGATAACCAGGACTCCACTAGAGCCCTGTATTACTTGAACGATAAGTATACTTGCATTTAAAGGTAACTCTGCGATCAAAAGTTTATAATATTTAATTGTAACTAAAAGTAAAATGATGCTCGTAATCAAGTTTTTGGCACTGTTCCTAAGGATTTATATTTTTTAATAGTAGTGTCGAATTCTTAAATATATAAGTATATTTAAAATCGCGATTCAGTGTTCCAACTTTAAACACTTATACATTCCACAACAATCCTACATAATTTAATTACATCTTTATTTAAGAAAGAAATAGATAAAGAAAACTACTCAGAATTCATGGAGAAAACACAAGCATACATTGATTTGAAAATAGAAATCATAAAGAAAGCATAACAATAAAAACTAAATATAGAAAACAGAAGTAAACACTTATCTGAAAATCCTCTCTACAAGACTCCGGAAGTTCCTTTCAAACATGACTTTTCACAGGACAACATTACAGAGGTTGGTGCCCAACTCTGTTGACTCCAACTCTGACTTTAGAATTCAATAAAAACTAGATAAATGGATGAAAGTAAATTGGTGGAAAGAAAGTTTAACACCAAACTAACTAACTCTAAAACAATAAAAGACTGAAAGTAAATCTCTTTAAACTAGAAGATGAAACTGAAAACTAGGAGAGACTATTGAAAACTAAACTAAAAGACTCACTCTCACTAAAGACCCACACTCTCACTAAAGACACACTCATGACATAACTTTAATAATAATCCAAAAGGTGCCTTGGTGTCTCTTCAAACCATGTCCCGATTCAACGTATCCACCAAAAGATGCATCCCTTCATTCAAATTTTTCGCCTATGGGAAGTTAAGAAAGTCACCACCAAAAGTTGCTTCAAACACCCCTTCAAATTGTAGCCAAAAATGAAGAAAATTTGATTTTTAACTATGGCGGCTAAGCACCGACCAGGCAGCGCTTAGCCGCCAAGGTCCAATTTTTCATTTTTTATTTTTTTGCTCCAAATTTTATCCAATTTTTGCTCCTTTCATCATAATCACTCATTTTCATTATACCTACAAGAAAAACACAAATACCTTTCATTACAGTGCATCATCAAAAATAGGTATAAAAATGTGCATTAAAACACTATATACTTTAGGTGTATCATGGGCCTACAGGACAACTTTCAGAAAAGCAACTCAATCAACCCTATACGTTCTAGTGTGCGTGTCTGAGGCCGTCCTCCCTTTAGATCAACTTCCATCTCTCAAAATTGTCATCGGCAACAAGATTAATACCAAAAAAATGCTAGATTACTACTGGAAGAAATGGAAGGCTTGGAAGGAAGATGACTTTCAACACAACAGAATTTGAAATTGTATCAATCCAGAATGATTCAGCCCCACGATAAACTGGTTCGCCTGAGAACTTTTAAATTCGGTGAGGCGGTGTTTCTACCTAGAAGACCTATTCTTGCACACCGCAAGATAATAGGCAAATTCGCGCAAACTTGGGAAGGATAGTTTGTGGTCGAGAAAGTTTACTCTGGAGGTTCTTACCAACTCATGGACTGCCATGGAGAACGACCTATGCTTCCTATTAATGAATGATACTTGAAGAAGTATTACCCAACATGATGTTTCAAAGGGCAAACTTTAGAAATAAAGTCTTTTTCCTAAGACCACCGGCACGGTAATTGTATGCAGCTAGTCCGAACCTAAAATTTATAATGCCTTTTAAAATGTAAAATAAATTCTCCTAATAATAAAATTTTGAATTCTCTTTAAGTCTAAAAGTATTCCAAAGTCTAAATAATTCGTCCCTCTTTTACAAAATTTTAAATTAAGATAATTTATATATATACATACATAGAAAAAAAAAGAAAAAAAAAATTAACTAATAAATAAATTGTTCTCGTTCTTCTGAATTCAGCCCTAGGATTCCTTCCTTGTTATCGTATGAAGATGAAGCATGGGCAGCTGATCCTTACTTTCAGAGATGGTGTGAGTCTGGCACTAAATGAAGAAAAATGAAGGTCGATGCTGTGAATGAGTTTAACGCAAACTTCGCACAAATAAAGCTTGACTATGAAGAAGCTGCCTAGACTGTTGTGGACTGAGAGGAGTCCTGCGGTGAGACAGTGGTGAAGTTCACTGATAAGGGCCAGCATGTCGAAGCAAAGAAAAGAAAATTGAGAAAGGTCAATATAGCTGAAACAATCAATGAAAATAACAAAGTGAAATTCATGATAACAACAACAGGAGGAAGGTTTGTAAGCTCTATTCCTACAGATGTTCAAGGAGAGAGGAGGGTCGCTCTTACTCTGACAGATAGAAGAAACAGAAACTGCCGCATCCACAGGATATTAAGCAATTTGGCAGTAGACAAGAGCAATGAGATGACTCCTACAGTTGATGCAGCTAATCCGAGAAGGGCAGTTTCGGAGCATGTTGAAGCAAGGACAGTTCCGAAGAACGTAGTGGCAGCAACAGTCCCGAAGGATGTTGTGATGGAGACTATCCCCGACGTGATGAGGAATGTGGGAGAACATGTCGATGCCATACATTCTATTGTACGTTACTGGACCTTGATAGTAACATATCATCTCAGATCATGAGTTAGAAAGAATCCAAAAAGTACGGAAGGAAGATTTTGAGTATTATCAAAGAATACAAGGCAAACATGTCAACATCTTGGAAAGCTTGGAGTTGCACACAGATGTGTTCTCCTACTACGAACAAATTAAGATCAAAATGTGTCTTCAACCTGAGGGACAAAGGCCGCGCAGAACAGTTAAGGAGAAGAACATACTCCAAGCCAAGCAAGTGGAAGCGAGGCAAAGGAAGAATAACAATTCATTGTAGGTGTTGCTACAACTTCACCAAGGACGGTGAGGGAAACCTGTCGTGATGAAGTAGACCCTATGTCAATATTGATCAAGAGTATGATCGAGCAGATGGTGTCCTAGCGAGTTTTACCTACTGATTGCATACCTAATAATTGTATCATGAACATTTATGAAGAATGCGATTGCATCCCACCTCATATATATACTATCACAACTTCGCGAGGCCTTTTTGTACAGTGTCATTCATCAAACAATACAACATAATGTTTGGGACAATCCTCTGGATAGTCTGCCCCAGAGAATTCTAAGGCAATTAGAAATACCTCTACTTGTAGGTTCAGTTCTGGTACTAAAGGGAAACGACACAGATATAGCAAAGCATTATATACCGGCAGTTTCTTACCAGCGAGTCTCCATCACTTTCAGGAGGATGTGCGAACAACAAGATACCATTCCAGTTCCATCCAGATCCAGAGCTAGAGAACCTACAACTTCTCGAGCTGTGATTTGGATAGAGAAAGCACACCTCTAATGTGCACCTATATGGAGTCTTCCTTCTGATGGTGGCTTGGAAGGTGATGTTAGAACCTATGTTGCTTCCTATTCAGACATGGATGAAATTGACAGATAATTTTGACAAACAACATGAAGATCTAGAATAGTCTGCCTTTAGATATATATGGATTATGTAACAGTTTGCTTTCAAAGGAAATATCATCAGAAATGTTTTGATGGAACTAGGTGATGTATTATCGAAATTTAAATGGAAGCGACTATGTCGTATTTACCTTCAATTTTGTGCAAATGACAGGGAACACCACTAATTTAAGTTTAACTCAATTTAAGGAAAGTCGAGCAAAGAACGATTTGAATAAAATAATAAAAAGAAAAAAAGAGAACCAATCAAAATTGAATAAGAGGAAAATATAAAACATGAATAAAATCGAAATAAAATTTGAAATCAGAATGAAACTCAAGTCAAAAGGATGTCTGAATCAAAATGAAATTCTAATAAAAATGAATTTTGAAATCAAAACAAAATTTAATCATTTAAACAAAGAAAATAAAGAAAACAATTCCAAATCTGAATTCCTAGCCTCAGGCTGTGATCGATATCTCTTCGATACTCTCTCTCTTTTGAGAATGGATTAGCTGATTCTAATTACATGGAGCCGTGAAGTTTTTGATTTCATTCTGCTGGTATGGGATCGCATCCTTTCCCACACAAACACCCTTTGTGGTCAACTCTTTGAGTGGGATATGAAACATCCTCATATTCCCTCCCAATTTGCTTCCTTTTACAAAAACCTTTCACAGCTCTCACAAAATTCTCGTGCTCCTGATTTTCATAAATCACAAATCATTCATACATTTTCTAGAATTTTGAGATCGGTGCTTAAACTCTAATTCTCACCCCAAGACTGGTACCTAAATTCCAGTCCTCAACTCAGAATTTCGAGACTGATACCAAAATTATGATTCTCTTCTCAAGGCTAGTACCTAAATTCAAGTCCTCAACTCAAAATCTCGAGGTTGGTACCTAAATTCTGATTTTCATCTTGAGACTAGTACCTAAATTCTAGTCCACAATTTAGAATTTTAAGATCGGTACCTAAATTCTGATTCTCATCCCAAGGTTGGTGCCTAAATTTCAGTCCTAAACTCAGAATTTTGAGATCGGTACCTAAATTCTGATTCTCATCTTGAGGTTGGTACCTAAATTCCAGTCTTCAACTCAGAAATTCGAGGTCGGTACCTAAATTACAATTATCATCCCGAGGCTGGTAAATAAATTCCAGTCCTAAACTTAGAATTTTAAGCTTGGTACCAAAATTCCAATTATCATCTCGAGGCTAGTACCTAAATTTCAGTCCTCAACTAAGAATTTTGAGATTGGTACCTGGTGCAACTTTTTAATTTGCAAAAATTAATGAACTCTAAATTATATATATATATATATATATATATATTGATTTAGATTATAATGAGTCACACAATTAACGAAAGTATATGTATCGCTCAAGTAATACAAAGCTCTAGTGGAGTCCTGGTTATGGATCCCACATGGAGGCTTTAATTTTATAACGTAGCACAAAAATTGCTTATCGAATCACAACACAATTACCGGTGGTTTTAATTCTTAAAGCAAAGATAAACAGATTCAGTTACTATTTCTACCAAGCATGTTCTAAACTCTAGCAAGTTAAACTAACACAAGATTAAATTTATAACAAAGTTCAGTTACAAGAAAGAGACTTCCTCCTTTCCAATTATAATGTGATGATTATTATGATATAGATCAGTGATACAAATGTATTGTGCCAAATAGGAGCATTCCTATTCTTTATCCATATTTCAGCGTATAAAGAACTTTGGCTAATCCTAAGTTCAGTCTCGGAATCCGTGGTTAGGCTGGGAGGATACTGGCTCTCACTCCAGAGCTCCCACTTCCCTTTGCCTGAAGGCTAACTCTCACTTCAGTTTCTAAAAATTAAGACCAAATTGAGGATTTGAGCATGTCACTCTGAAATCTCCAATTCTACACCTATCAAAGTATATTTCCTTATTTATTTGCACTCAATCCCCATGAACTACATCTCTCATTCATGGACATTGAATGTGACCTTCACTTTTGTTGTGAACTCATAATCCTTTCAGAACATATGTTTCCCAACAAGTTTTAACAATTTTATTAGCCAAATTAAAAAGTAAATAAAGTTCTAAGTGAAAAGGTTATCACAATTTCTCTATAAAAAATCGGCACTTCATTTCCATTTCACAACATCAACACATCACATGAAAAGGAGAAAGACAAAGAAATCTACTCAAGACTCATGAGGAAAAGATGACAAAACATGGATTTCATATATAAAAACATCATCATACTAACAGAATAAAGTAAAGATAACTTATCTCAAACTCTTCCCCGAGCGGAATCTCAAGGAATTCCTTCGACTCCTCTTCTTTCTTTACAACAACACACAATTCTCTATTTACAATAATAAGGAAGAAGAAATCTCTCACTTTCCCTCTCCTCTCACACTCCTTTCCAAAGAAAATACAAAACCTAACTTTCTACACAAAATGGAAGGAAACTCTTCCTAAACTTTAAAATCCTCTTCTCCTCTCTTCCTTTTCTTCCCCCCTTTTGAAATTTGCCTCCAAAAGTGTTTAAATTTGGCCAAAACTGATTTTCCAAGAGTTTCCTCAAGTAACCTTTCAAAATCCAGCTAAATACATTGAATCTAGTTCAAAATCTGGAAAGGGCGTTGTCCGACGCTGGTAGGAGCGACTTTCGGTGCATTATTATACCAAAACGTCGTAACTCTCTGGAAACTAGCGCTGTCTAATGCTGGTGATAGCGCCAGACGGCGCAAGTTCAATAAAATGCATTTTATCCTTTTTCGCTCCAAATTTGCTCCTTTTCGCTTTCTTTTGCTCCAAATGCCTAAAATCATTATACCTACATGAAGTCATCAAAAATACCTTTCTTTAAAGTACAATATTATCAAAAACAGGTATGAAATGAATAGTAAAAAGCTATCAAATTTTAAGTGGATAAAAATCTCCCAAACTTAACTATTACTTGTCCTCAAGTAATTTTAGTTAATACATAAAAAAATATCCACTGCAATGAACTTTCTTTCTAGATTACCATAATTTTGATTTAGATAAGTACAATAGTAAAATTTTTAGAAAGATCTTTGAATAATTCAAGTAAATTCTGCAGGTGAAAGACTATCTAGTAATCAAGTATAAGAGTTCAAGCCTTCTATTCATTTCAAAAATGACTGTAGATTTTCCTATTGAGGCACTTAAAAGAATTACATGAAAAGAAGTTTATGAGAACACTACTAGTAAAGATGCTAATCCATACATATAAGTTCAGGAAATTAATTAAGGTTTCTCCTTTAGGTAGATCCAAGCAAAGCTAATTTTTGATTAGCCAACTCCTCAAGCTTCTCCTCACTTCTCTTTTCTTTTTTTCTTTTTACTTTTTGCTTTTCATTTATTTTCTTTTCATTGAGAATGACTATATTTGGATAGCCTTTAATGATTCTGAACTTCACCCTTCTCACCCTAAATTTTAAACTTACCACATTCCTTTACCTTATAGCCATATCTTTAGCTTATTAATGATTCATCATAGAGTCTTAATCATTTCTTATCACATAAAATTTTAAAATTCTTAATATTTTAAATATATCATTTTTCTTACTTTAAATAGTTGACTATAGTCCTATTCTTTTATACCAAATATCTTACATTACAAAATTACTTTTCATTACAAATTACTTTCATTCAATTTTATAAAATACTTAAATAAAATCAAAATACAGTTATCTGAAATTAAGTTCTATTACAAGAAAATCATGTTACTAGTTTTTTAAAATAATTTTAAATGAGAACAATTAACAGTTAATTCTTTCCCTTCCCCCAAACTTAGATCTTGAATATTTTTTAACATGGAAGAAAGAAAAGATCTAAATATATAACTCATACCTCAATATGCTGGTCTTTTCATACCATTAAGTTTAAGCAGATTTTTTTTCATAAAGTAGAACAGTAGGCCTGAAATAATTAAGAAGCATTTATATACACAAATATGGGTTAGAAGTTTATAAAGATGAAGTTTAAACACAATAAACAGTGCATATATCATTAACATCCAACTGTTACTTTTATAAATTAAACTAGCAATACAAAACACATCAAAACTTTACTATCACATCACAAACATCACAGATCAACAACAGAGTCTACTACAAGTACATCCACATACACATATAACATCTCCTACACAAATCATAAGGAGTCTCGGGTACATCACAAATATTAAATACAAATACAAAACAAAGTACAATGAAAGATAAAAATAAACAAACTACCAATCTTCATCTTCTACAAGAGCTCCACCATCATTAGGTTTTTCAGGCCGGTATGGAGTACACTCAGGGTAAGTAGAAAATACAGCTCTAATATCTCCCTTGAAGAATCTCATCTGTGCATCATGATAAGCTATTTCATATTCTCTCCTTCATATTCTCTCCACTGCACTTGATAATCATCATTAATCTTGTTCCTTACTTCTAGTCTCTCTACTCTAGTGTTTAACCTTTCCAGTCGATCCATAACATCATGCAGAGTAGGCTCCCTAGATGTAGATGGTCTATCTCAACTAGAAGAAGGCTCATCAGCTTTCTTACTCCATTTCCATCCTACATGGGCTTCATAAGTTTTTAGATTCAGTTTAGTAATAGGCTTCAGGGGATGGACTACCTCACCATTATCTTCAATTACTACTCCTGATTGAATGCTTAAGTCATGAATCAGACTGGAGTGTCCTAATCCTCCTGTATTTTCTCCTTTTGAGCTTGTCAAAATACTTTTATGAATAATAGCCCCAATATTTATATTCTTCATGGTCTGAAGACAGTAATTCATAACAGCTCTATCAACAGTAACATCACTGTGATGGTTGGTAGGTAACAGTCTTGCGTAAAACGAAATAATGCCAGGCTTTTGACACAGGATTTAAAGTAGAAAGGGGGAAGTTAACTTTTAGTCTATGTTTAATCTTTCATTCCCCTTTTTTATCATTCAAAAGGTTTACAATCATATCCAATGCTTCATTTGTAATAGAATAGTTTTCATAGTAACAAGAATAAGGTGCTCGTAACTGATAAAATGCATTGATGCTGGCAGGGGTGAATTCATCCATTTGGCCTCTAACCAGAATCTATTCACTTTCATAATAAAACAGATTGGCATAAAATTCTCTAAAAATACCCAGCATCACATCAGCAGTAAAATAACATAAAATCTCCCATCGACGATTAGCAATCAATTCTTCAAGCGTTCCTCCAGGATTTTCAAAAGCTCTCTCTTGAATACGTTTCTTATTGCTAAGAAATGTACTAAAGCGTGAATAAGCTTTGAAACTCACAAATTTACTTTCATCAAATTCAAATTTTCTCTTCCCCTTAGCCAATCTTGGAGCCATTTGTCTAAAAATACCAAATTTTTCCAAATCAATTTTAAAATTACAATGTAAACGACTCCAAAATAAATCTAAAAAGACAAGAACTCAAAATACATGAAAAATCTTCAAAGTTTCTTCAAATACTTCAAAATTTCAAATCTTTCTAATACAAGAGATTTCCACAGCCAAAATAAAAGATTTTTAGATTAAAGTGTAGCTCTTACTGATAAAAGATGAAATCTAAACTTTTCTGGCCACGAAATCGCTTCAAATCCAAATACTAGTGAGCCCTAGGTGATAAAACTGACCTTGGCTGGAGGTTGAAGTTAATGGTTTGGGCAAAAATGGTGGGTCCCATGGTTAAATCACAAAAATTTGGAGTTTCGGGTAGTTTTCTTGTTTGAGCGCTGACCGACGCTGGTTCTAGCGCTGTTCGGCGCATTATTCCGTCGGCATGGCAAAACTCCCCGACTTTTGGCGCCGTCTAGCGCCGGTGGCGACGTCGTTCGACGCCGCTTCAAAAACTGGGTTTTCGACTTTCTTTTGCAATTTCGATCTTTTTAAGCCCGCTCTGATGTCTAATCAGTGTAATTAAGCATTGAATAACATCATAAAGTCTTGGCAAATGAGAATTTTTATTACAAAAAACATATAACATTACTTTCATATATAAAATCCATGAGTCATACACATACATACAACACTAAACATTACACATTTTCAAGCCAAATAATATTTAAATTCAGTGTCGCTCACAACCACAACACAATAACGCTGAGAACTAAACAAGAAAGCATGTTATAATATAACATTCATGCCAAATAAAATAAATTAAAGAAAAACAAAGCAATCCGATACACAAATACAGAAATATAATAATCAAGTTCATTCTTCCTCTGAACTATCATCAATTCTAAGATCTCCCATTGATTGAGCATGAACAAATAAACTGTAGAATGGACGAAATGGAAATTCTTCAGTAGAATCCTCTTCAATCCAACCTTTTCTTCTCATCAATCGCGTCAAACTTCCTTCAAGATATCCAAAATGATCAAAATGCTCCTTCATTCTCCAATCCAAATGATCAAAGAAATCAAAAAGATTGTTGATTGCATTCATCAAATGTTGTACTTAATTCTTCAATGTCTTGATTTTCTTCAGGATGATCTGTGAAATTTCAAGAAAATAAGGAGGAATGGGTGTTGACCTTTGAGATGGTTAATCTTCAATGATCTCATATCATTCATATCACCAATTGCCTGGTTACTATATGCATCTTCTGGGCCTGCAGGCTTCCAAGGCAGAAGTACTCTTTCCTAGTTCTCATATGGCACTTGTGATTGACTGCAGAGGAGAAATATGGTGGAAGGATTTCCAAGCCCATACTTTGATCCATGAACGATCAATCCCAAAACAGACTTAACAATTATTGAACCAACATAAATAGGTATTCCCATTTGAATAGAATAATTCAGAATAAGACACCCCTTTTACCTGACTAATTTTCATAGTTGGGAGCAATTTTACACATATGAAGTAATGTAAGTGTTTCGACGTAGGATTTAACAGTGTGGTCGAGAAACTTACATACCTGTTATCTCTTATTTTCCATTTATCACTTTCATATGTTAGATATCTGTATATGTCATTCATAATGTCCTTCGTCAAGGAAAAATTTGAATAGTGGCTTATTGGCACATTCTCAATCATGTATAAATCATTAATCTTTGCAGGAGTAAATGTGACAAACCTCCCTCGCACATAAACTGATTCTTGGTTGATGCCATGAAGATTTGCATAGAATTCCTTCACAACCTGAACAACTACGGTGGTAGTAGTATACCACAATACTTCCCAATGTCTGAAATGAGGGGAACATGGGTGCTTCGAAATGAGTACCGGTATCCTCCCAGCCTAGCGACAGATTTAGTAACCAAGCATAGGATTAGTCAATGTTCTTTATGCCTGGACCAAAGGGTAAAGAATAGGTATGCTCCTATTTGGCACAACACATAAAAAACTAATTTTAATTATCATTTTACTTAAATATCTTAACAAAGGAGAAAGATTCTTGCTAATATATATTTGAACTTAACTTTAGTAGTATTAGTAATCTGTTAGTAGAACTAGTTTAGATATAAGAACTTTATTATTGATTACATATTAGGGACAGATAGGCAAATTCGATTTAGTTGTAATTTTAACTTGGTTTATACAATCCTAGTCTATAGGCTTTAATATTTTTTTCCTGTGGGATCGATAACCAGGACTCCACTAGAGCCCTGTATTACTTGAGCGATAAGTATACTTGCGTTTAAAGGTAACTCTGCGATCAAAAGTTTATAATATTTAATTGTTACTAAAAGTAAAATGATGCTTGTAATCAAGTTTTTGGCACTGTTGCTAAGGATTTATATTTTTTAATAGTGGTGTCGAATTCTTAAATATATAAGTATATTTAAAATTGTGATTCAGTGTTCCAACTTTAAACACTTATACATTCCATAACAATCCTACATAATTTAATTACATCTTTATTTATGAAAGAAAAAGATAAAGAAAACTACTCAGAATTCATGGAGAAAACACAAGCAAACATTGATTTGAAAATAGAAATCATAAAGAAAGCACAACAATAAAAACTAAATATAGAAAACAGAAGTAAACCTTAACTTTTCACAGGACAACACTACAGAGGTTGGCGCCCAAATTTTAACTTATCATAAGGCACACATTTTCTAATAATTAGATCTTTACATTGCTTGTAAAGATAAGGATCATTTCAAAAATAAAATTTAACATCATGTTTAAATTTTTTCTACTGTTGCATTGTTAAATCAAGTGGTAAAATATTACTAATGATGTAGTTCACAATATCATCATAACACAGTAAATTTCCTTCAATAATATTATATAATTGATCATCAGGAAAAGTTTCAGTAATTTCTTTCTCAAAATCATCCAAATTAGGTTGTTCAAGTCTAGATAAATGATCAACTATTTGATTATCGACCCCTTTTCTATTAACGATCTCAAAGTCAAATTCTTGCATTAAAAGAATCCATCGAATCAGTCTTGGTTTTGCACCCTTCTTTTGCATTAAGTATTTAATAGTATAATGATCAGTATGCACTATGCATTTAGCTCTGATTAAGTAAGATCTAAATTTTTTAAAAGAATATACAATTGCTAATAACTCTCTTTCAGTAGTTGTGTAATTAATTTGAGCATCAGTAAGAGTCTTACTAGCATAGAATATAACTTTAAACATTTTGTCATGTCGTTGCCCTAAAACGAATCCAATAGCATAATCACTAGCATCACACATTAGTTCAAATGGTCTCCCAGTCAGGTGAAACTATTATAGGTGCAACAATTAGTTTTTAATTCAATAGATCGAAAGGTTTTAAACATTCTTCATTAAGATCAAACTTTCTATCTTTTTCCAAAAGTTGGCATAGAGGCTTAGAAATTTTTGAAAAATCTTTAATATAGTGCTTGTAGAATCCTACATGTCCTAAAAAGCTTCTTACCCCTCTCACAGTTGTTGGAGGTGGTAGTTTTTCTATAACTTGAATTTTCACAGGATCTACTTCCATACCATATTCAGATATTTTATGCCCAAGCACAATTCCTTCTGCAACCATAAATTGACACATTTCCTAGTTTAGGACTAAGTTTGTTCTTTCGCATACCTCTAAAACTTTTTCTAAGTTGCATAGGCATGCATCAAATGAATCTCCAAATACTGAAAAATCATCCATAAACTCTTCTGTTCCATCATCAATTAATTTGCTAAATATGGACGTCAAACATCTTTGAAATGTTGCAGGTGCATTACATAATCCAAAGGGCATTGTTTTAAAAATAAAAGTTCCATAAGGGCTAGTAAATGTGGTTTTTTCTTGATCCTTAGGAGCAATAGGGATTTGGTGATAACTGATATATCCATCTAGAAAGCAATAGTACTTGTGTCCAGCAAGTCTATCTAGTATTTAGTCTTAAAATGATAAAGGAAAGTGATCTTTTCTGGGGGCAGTGTTTAATTTTATATAATCAATATATATTTGCCAACCAGTGATTTTTCTTATCAGAATAATTTCATTTTGATCATTTACATCAAGAGTCACTCCTCCTTTCTTAGGAACTCAATGAATTGGGCTCACCCAAACACTATCAGAAATAGGATATATAATTTCAGCATCTAACCACATTAAAATTTCTTTTTTAACTACTTCTTTCATTATTGGGTTCAGTCTCCTTTATGGATCAGCTCTTGGTTTATGTTGTTCATCTAACAAAATTCTGTGCATACAAATCAAAGGACTAATTCCTTTAATATCAGCTCTGGACCAATCAAAAGCCCATTTGTATCTTTTTAAAGTTTCTAATAATTTTTGTTGTTAATATTCATTTAAATCCAAAGATACAATGACTGGTAAAGTAGATGATTCTCCCAAAAACATGTATTTTAAATGGTTAGGAAGAATTTCTAGCTCAAGTTCAGGGGGTTTAATAATAGATGAAATTAAACTTTTATCTCCTTTTTCCATAGTATCCAATCTTTCAAAATTTTCTCGAACAAAGTCTAACTTTTCATTCTTCAAATCATCCAAATCATCTTCATTTTAACTTTCATTTTCATCCTCACATTCCAGATTTTCTTCAAATACTTCTCTAAAATGATCTTCTCTCAAATAATCGCAAACTTCCATTCGATAACACTCATCATCTTTTTCAGTTGAAGGGTACTTCATAGATTTCAGAATGTTGAAAGTTACCTCTTAGTCATTGACTCTCATAGTTAATTCTCCTTTTTGGACATTGATCATAGCTCTCCCAGTAGCAAGGAATGGTCTTCCCAAAATAATTGAAATTTCTTTATCTTCCTCCATTTCTAATTCAATAAAGTCCACGAGAAAGATAAATTTATCCACCTTTACTAATACATATTCCAAAACTCCTTTAGGATAAGTGATAGAACGATCAGCCAGTTGAAGAGACACAGATATAGGTGAAATTTCTCCTATCCTAATCTTTTGAAAGTTGATAAAGGCATAAGATTAATACTAGCTCCAAGATCACATAAAACTCTTCCGAAAAATTTTTCACCTATAGCGCACGGGATAGTGAAACTACCTGGGTCTTTAAGTTTTTCAGGAAGCAATTTCTGAATAATTGCACTACACTCACCGCTAAGTGCAACAATCTTGTGGTCTTTAAACTTTCTTTTCCTTTTGAGTATATCCTTTATAAACTTTGCATAATCAGGCATCTGCTCTAATGCTTCAACAAAGGGAATATTAATTGTTAATTTCTTAAAAATTTCCAAAAATTTTACAAATATGTTATCCCTGTTTTGTTTCTTCAGTCTTTGAGGAAAATGAGAAGGTGGTTTTTCAACAGTTATCTTCATCGGTTCTAGCAGATATTCGTCGGGATATATCTTATTAGAACCTTTCTCATTATTCACTTCCTCTCTTTCAACTTCGACTTCTTTTTGAAATCTTGGTTCCACTTCTTTACCACTCCTTAATTGAATAGCCTTAATTTGCTCTTTGTTTTGATCTTTCAGGTTGATCTCAACATTGCTTGGAAGATTCCCAGAAGGTCTATTATTAAGCGCAGTAAAAATATGTCCCAATTGATTTTCAATGTTCTTCATTGCAACGTTTTGAGCTTGAATTTGATTACCCATATTCAGAATCATTTCTTCAGCAGACAACTTCTTTTCCTTAAATTGTTGATTACTATTAAAAATAGGAGGATAAGAGGGTCTATAATTGTTATTTCCTTGGTTGTTCGGATTTCCAACTGGATTCATAGGATTGTTTCCCCATTGCGGATTAACAACAGCATTGGTGTTATTCCAGTTGAAATTCAGATGATTTCTCCAACTAGGATTATAATAATTCGAATAAGGATTATTGACTTTGTTATGAATAGCATTTAAAGTTTCATAAGACATTTGAGAGTCTATCACTTGTCCCGATGAATTTTCTTCTAACACTGGGGTGTTGGAGGATAATTCATTCAATATTGATCTATTTTCTTAAAAAGTGCAGCAATTTGGGAGACTATTATAGCTATCACATTAGAATCATGAATAATGGCTACTCTCTTAGGATTTACTCGCTCAGAGGGCCATTGAAAATTATTAGTAGCCATCTCTTCAATTAACAAATATGCTTCATCAAAAGGTTTCTACATTAATGATCCACCAGTAGCAGCATCGATAATCGATCTTGAAGATCCTACTAATCCATTATAAAAGGTTTGAATTATTAACCAGTCTGGTAAAGCATGGTGTGGACATTTCCTCAGAAGATTTTTAAATCTTTCCCAAGATTCATATATGGATTCTCCATCAAACTGACTAAAAGATGTGATATCATTCCTCAACTTAGCAGTTTTAGAAGGAGAAAAATATTTCTATAGAAACTTTTGTGAAAGCTCTCCCCAAGTTCTAATAGATTCAGGTGCTAACAAATTTAACCACGTCTTAGCCTTATCCCTTAGTGAAAAAGGAAAAATCTAAATCTAACAACATCGTTCGACACTCCATCATATTTAAAAGTAGCACATAGTTCTAGAAAACTAGCGAGATGTAAATTAGGATCTTCATTAGGTGTTCCTCCAAATTGATTATTCTATACCATTTGGATAATAGCAGGTTTAAGCTAGAATGAATTAGCAGTAACATCAAGATTTTAAATAGTTAAGTGAATTTCATCTGTTGTTGGATTAGCACAATCTCTTAATGGTCTTGGTATATTTTCATTTTGATTATTTAAATTGTTCTCCATTTTGTGAGGATTTGCAGATTATTTTTGTTGTTTTCGAATTTTTCTAATAGTACGCTCTAATTCAGAATCGTAAGGAACTAAACTTATAGATCTGATACTACGCATACAAACACAATAAACACACTAACAATAAACAAACACACACAATTATGACTTGCAATTCAAATATAGGATTTCAAATACTACAAAAATTAGATTTTAATGGTTACTCTTTTTTCTTTTACCTTGCCTCCCCGGCAACGGCGCCAAAAATTTTGTGCAATTTTTTTAATTTGCAAAAATTAATGAACTCAGAATTATATATATATATATATATATATATATTGATTTATACTATAATGAGTCACACAATTAACGCAAGTATAAGTATCACTCAAGCAATACAGGGCTCTAGTGGAGTCCTGGTTATCGATCCTACTGGGAGGCTCTAATTTTATAACGTAGCACAAAAGTTACTTATCGAATCACAGCACAATTGCAGGTGGATTTAATTCTCAAAGTAAAGACAAACAGATTCAATTACTATTTCTACCAAGCACGTTCTAAACTCTAGCAAGTTAAAATAACACAAGACTAAATTTATAATAAAGTTCAGTTCAAAGAAAGTGTCTTCCTCCTTTCCAATTGTAATGTGATGATTATTGTGATATAGATCAGCGATACAAATGTAATGTGCCAAATAAGAGCATTCATATTCTTTACCCATATTTCAGTGTATAAAGAACATTGGCTAATCCTAAGTTCAGTCCCTAAATCCGTGGTTAGGCTGGGAGGATACTGACTCTCACTCTAGAGCTCCCAAACCTTTGCCTAAAGGCTAAATCTCACTTCATTTTCTAAACATTAGGACCAAATTAAAGATTTTGTCATGTCACTCTAAAATTTCCAATTCTACGCCCATCAAAGTATATTTCCCTATTTATTTGCACTCAATCCCCATAAACTACATCTATCATTCATGGAAATGGAATGTGACCTTCACTTTTGTTGTGGAACTCATAATCCTTTCGCAACATATGTTTCCCAACAAGTTTTAACAATTCAATTGGCCAGATTAAAAGTAAATGAAGTTCTAAGTGAAAAGGTCATCACAATTTCTCCATAAAAAATCGATACTTCATTTCCATTTCACAACATCAACACATCACATGAAAAGGAGAAAGACAAAAAAATCTACTCAAGACTCATGAGGAAAAGATGATAAAACATGGATTTTATATATAAAAACATCATCATACAAAGAGAGTAAAGAAAAGACAACTTATCTCAAACTCTTCCTCAAGCGAATCTCAAGGAATTCCTTTGACTCCTCTTCTTTCTTCACAAAAACACACAATTCTCTCTTTAGAATAGTAAGGAAGAAGAAATCTCTTACTTTCCCTCTCCTCTCACACTCCTTAGAAGAGAAAATACAAAACCTAACTTCCTGCACAAAATTGAAAGAAACTCTCCCTAAACTCTAAACTTCTCTTCTCCTCTCTTCCTTTTCTTCCCCCATTTTGAAATTTGCCTCCAAAAGTGTTTAAATTCGGCCAAAACTGAATTTCCAAGAGTTTCCTCAAGCAACCTTTCAAAATCCAGCCAAATACATTGAATCTAGTTCAAAATAGGGACTGTGTGCTGTCCAGCACTGGTAGGAGTGTCGTTCGGTGCATTATTCCGCCAAAACATCATAACTCTCTGGAAACTAGCGTTGTTCGGCACTAGTTCAATAAAATGCACTTTTATCCTTTTTCGCTCCAAATTTTCTCCTTTTGCTTCCTTTTGCTCCAAAGGCATAAAATCATTGTACCTACATGAAATCATCAAAAATATGTTTCTTTTAAGTGCAATATCATCAAAAACAGATATGAAATGAATAGTAAAAAGCTATCAAATTTTCAGTGGATCAGTACCTAAATTCTGATTCTCATCCCGAGGCTCGTACCTAAATTCCAGTCCTCAACTCAAAAATTCGAGATCAGCACCTAAATTGTGATTCTCATCCCAAGGCTAGTACCTAAATTCCAGTCCTCAACACAAAATTTTGAGGTCGGTACCTAAATTACGATTCTCATCCCGAGGTTAGTACAAAAATTCCATTCCTCAACTCATAATGTTTTGAGATCAGTATCTAAATTATGATTCTCATCCCGAGGCTGGTACCTAAATTTTAGTCCTCAACACAAATTTCAAGGTTGATACCTAAATTTTAGTCCTCCACTCAGAATTTTGAGATCAGTACTTAAATTTTGATTCTCATCCCAAGACTGGTTCCTAAATTCTAGTTCTCTCCTCTGAATCCCGATATAGGTATGAGAACACTTTAAATGGAGTAAGGCATCTTATTCTCACCCTCGAGAACGGTGTGAAGCCACCTTAAATGGAGTAAGATTTCTGATTCTCTACTTAGAATTCTAAGATAGGTATGAGACCACCTTAAATGGAGTAAGGCATTATATTCTCTTCTCTGCACCATAAAATTTCCACATCCTTTCCACCAAATTCAAAATTCTCTATAAAATCAAAAACTGAATTCAAAATCAAAATTAAAAATTCTCAAAATTAACCTCAGAATCAATCTCGAAACCAATCCCAAATCAAAATTCAACCAAAATCAAAACTCTGATCAACTCAAAATTCAAACTTCAACCAAAATCAAAATCAGAATATGAAATCAAAATAAAATGAAACGAATATAAAATCCAACCCTGAAATCCTATAGTTTGAAATTTACCTCTTAATCCCCAGCGAGAGTTCTTGAATCTTTAGTTTTGGGGACTTACCTGCTACTCCCCAGAGGAAAAAATTCTCACTCAATTCTACACTTAGTTCTAAGTGTGTCACTTAGACATTTGTGTTGGTTTTGTTGGCCTCTTTAGTTAATACCAATACGCATGGTGTACTTGGTTAGCACACCACACCTATTGGGGGTCCATTTGTTAGCCTCATTTTTGTTGAGGTCTAAACTTCCTCTTAGTGTTTAAGATCTAGCCATAGGGTTTCCTTTGACTATCTTAAAAGACTAGAGATGGAGCACACCTACTAGAAATCTAAAAAACTTTCTAGCTCTTCTTAAAAACCTACATAGATAATCATGTCGGCGAATTTTTAATTTAACTTAAATAAATAATTTGAAAAGTAGTATTTAATTTTGAAAATAATTTTAAATTTGAAGATTTTAAGATATGAAATTAAACTGATCTCATATCCCAAATAGTTTATATAAACGAGCACCGCACTACAAACCGTGTATCTATCCTTAAGGATAGATACACTGCTTGATGGTGGGGCTCGATTAAATAAACTAAAAGATTTGTGACATCCGTTTGGTCTGCGAACCAATTTTATGTGCCGACAAATTCCCCTGCTTAATATAAAAACATTAAACAGGGTTTATATTACTCCAGGTTCTTTAAAATTCCCTATAAGGGCAAGCCCCTATAGTTAATTACATCTTAAGTGACGGGAATCACCTAAGAAAACTCTCGATAATAATCAATAATTCTGCTCTCAAGAATTTCAAAGTTTAAGTTTTCAAGGGATTGAATTTTGGAATTTCAATAGGGAAGATTTTATTTTGGGAATTCAAGGGAAGAAAGGTAGGAGAAATTACGGATTCGAAGTGAACTTCGGTAATTTCCCGACTATCTTATTGTTTGGCTTGAATTTGGAAAAGTCCTAATGTTTGTTTAATGTTTTGATCTTGCCAATTTTAATTAATTAGGACTTATATTCGTATGATAAAATCATACAAATAGCCTGGAAGATGTGAGGGTTTATGTCGTATCGGACGACTACCTCGGAATCCTAAAACCGGTTAGGGTTTAGTTTGCAATGCAAATGCCTAACGAAGAGTTGAGTATTTATGTTGCACTAAGCAAACTACCTCGAAATCCTATGGATTGGTTATTTAATTCTAAGAAAGTTTTGCTGATGTGGATTTCCGTTTTGCTGACGACGATGGCCGTGCTGCTCACCATGCTCCGAGCTCCTTGTTGTTGCAGAGATTTAGTTTTAGAAGTCATAAATCAGGAGATGAGAGAAGTATTTTGGTTTAGAGGAATTCTTAATTTCCAAGTGTTTTTTATGTTTTATTTAAAACAAATCTTAAAGTTGATTATAACAACACCGATTAAGATCCCATGGTTCCATCCTTCCGGCATCGTTATTTTTATCTGATTCACTTAGTCCAGATGAATTTGCTAAACTCAACTAAATGAGTTCTACACTTTCATTTAGACCGTGGGAAATCCCGTTAGCAACGCATAGGTTACATCATCCGAGGTATTCCCGATCATCCAACAGAACGTTTTAATTTAGTTGTAATTGCAGTTTTTGTGTTCTGTTTTTGATTAAATTTTGAGTTATTTTATATTTTGAAATGTTATGGCGGTGAATTTTATCTTGCAATGACTTTTAATTTAGTTTTGGTTTCAGTTTTAGGGACTATCCTAAAGGTGTGGGTTTTCATGCAACAATTGTTTATCATGCAAGAAAAAGTAAGTGCGATGCAATTAAAGAAATTGCAATAATGTAAATTGCAATAAAATAAAAGCGTACCTAGAGGGTCTTCCCGTCATCCCAAGCTGCACTTAAAACACAATTAGAGTATTTAGGCAAGTTCCTAGGTAAAAGCTAAGGGAAGGGTTATGGTTTTCTACCAAATTCCTAATCCTATAGTTAGTCATTTCCTATGACGTCTAGGTCTTTGTGTTTTGGTTTGAAGACGATTTTCTTCATCAAAGAACAATTAAGTTCAATTGTTCTTATGAGTATACTTATCATATTGAGGAAGTGCTTAAGAAGAATCTTAAACATCTTTTCAATATTGATAGGATTATTTTGAGTCCAATCGAATTTAATCATACAAATGAATTAATCGTCCGGAATTCAAGTTTTGTTATCTTGCTCGACGAACTAGGACATTTGAATATCCTATAAGTGAAGTAGCGTTTCATTTAATGTTCTGTTTAGGAGTTATGATAACCAAAGCTCTCGAGGGCAAATTGGTATCGAAATCGTTTATGATTTAGTTTAACTTCAGTTAAAGGGTTTAAATTTGGAATAGTGTTCAAGTTGCTTTATATTTAATTTCTTTATGTCTTAGGTAATGTTATTTAATTCAATTTAATTTAACTTTAATTTAATTTAATTTGGTTTAGTTTTAATTTTAATTTAACTTTAATTTTTAATCTTAATTTTCATTTTAATTTTAATTTTAATTTTAATTTTATTTGATTTTTAATTTAATTTAATTTAATTCAATTTAGTTTGATTTGATTTAATTTCCTTTAATTTAATTTAATTTGATTTAACTTTAATTTAATTTAATTTAATTTAATTTAATTTAATTTATTTTATTTTATTTTATTTAATTTAATTTAATTTAATTTAATTTATTTAATTTATTTAATTTATTTAATTTAATTTAATTTAATTTAATTTAATTTATTTAATTTATTTAATTTAATTTAATTTAATTTATTTATTTATATTAATTTAATTTAATCTTTAATTTAATTTAATTTTTAATTTAATTGAGAATTTAAAAAGAGTTTAATAATTTAACTTTTTAATTTAATTTAATGATTAAATCCTTTAACATTTTAAAACTTAAATTTGAATTATCATTTTTAATTAGGAATTAAATATTATTGAAATGATTAATTTAGGGATTTTTTTAAATTAAAGAATAAATCTCTTCCTAAAAATATCCCTATTATAATAATTTCAATTTTATTATTCTTCTAAATTTAATCAATTATTTAATTAAGGTTTATTTCAATTATTTTAAATTGTTTAATGGATTTCTACCCTTTAATTATTTAAATTTCAATCATCCAAATCAGATTAAGATCAAATATTTTACTTGTTAATTTTATTAAACCTAAAGTTTTAATTAAGGGTTAAAATTTTTTAATTGACATTTTGCCCTTCAAGCTTAATAATTCCATAACTCACTAAATTGAGCTCAAATGAATTTGAAATTTTTATGTGACTTCACTCATATGCCAATAAAGACATGAGAGGAAAAAAATGTGATTTTTCTGTATTTAATTTATTTATATAATTATTTTTAGTGGAAAATAGGAATTTCCAAGGAAAATTTAATAATATGACCAAGGGAAAGTTTCTATCCTTAAGAAAATTATGGGACATTCCTAATAACCAGAGGACCACTTGGACCAATTTTGGTGATTTTTTGAATTATATTATTTTTATTATAATTATTTTAAGTTTTGGGATATTAATTAATTTAAAAATAAAATAAAGGTTGAAAAATGAAATTTATATTTTTTAAAAATCTCTCTAATATCAAGAAAATCAGAGAATTGGATTTTATAATTTTCTGATTTTTCCTTGATTTATTAGAATTATTTTAGTGAAAATGCTAGAAAATACATTTTTTTTAATTTTAAAATTACCCTAGGGCTTTAAAATTTAATATCTCATAAAATAGACCTAAGAAAAAATATGTGTTTGTTCCTAAGTGATTAAAATTCAAAATGTTACATTTTGGTGAATTTTATTATTTTTATGATTTTTATTATTTTTAATTATTAAAATATTAAAATAATATTAAAAAATCAACTTTTTTAGAAAATTAAAATTTTAATTTTCTTAAATTCCCCTGATATCAGAGAGGCTCCAAAACCAATTTGGTGAATTTTTAAAAAGTATTTTGAAAGTTATGAATTTTTAAAGTTTAAAATGACTAAATGGCTTAATCAACCCATTTAGTAGGGCTAACCAAGTCCAATTGACTTCAAATTTTTATGGTGGGTTCCTCTGATCCTAAAGGTCAGTGGAGAATTGATTTCAAGTCAATTTGATGTATGATTAGCTCTAATTAATTAGGGATCTATTTTGGGTGTTTAAGCAAATTAGGGTTATTCCAAGTGAATTAATTCAAAAGCTATTTTCCCTAGGGTCCTCTGGTCATAAGAGACATCACCAAATTTTCCTAGAATTTATTTCACAACATGCTAATTATTAGAATTAAAATACTCAAAACAGTAACATGAATTTGAAAAATCAATAACTTCTCATAGGGATGGCCTCTGACTTTGGAAAATTCAGGGAATATTTCCAAATTTAGAGGCTTCAAAAGCCCTATGGTCTCATGCAATGGTGAATTTCCTATATGCATGGAGAATTAAAAGAATGCAAACAGTAAATAAATTATTAAAAATAAAATACTTGATGAAATTAAATGATTTCTTTTCCACATTATTCTCCTCTGTTCACTGAGCAAGAGGGTATTTTTATTTTATTTTTATGATTTTCCTACACAAAGTTATGAATTTTTATAGTTTAGGGAACTAAATAAATAGAAAAAATCCCTATTTTTCTATTTAAGTGACGCGGCGCCGGCTCAACCTCGGCGACTCCGAATGCACACGCGTCGCGCTCCCATTCGACGTCGCCGCTCGAGTCGGCGGCATCGGGTCCCGCGGTTCACGTACCATCTCCTGGTCCGACGCCATCCGAGCCGTCCGTTCGCGCGTGTATTGAATGAACGGCATCCGTTCATCGTCCCCAAGCCTCTCAACTCGAGAACCGTCCATCTTCTGAGCCTAAGATCTCACTCGATACTTGACCAAATTTAACGTTCTTATGCTCTACGGATTCGTCTCGAGAAGACGAACACATCCATATGGTTCATGTGGTATGAAATTGGCTTAATGAAAATGGAGAATGTTCAGAAGCTCGGGAAGAAGAGTGAGGCCATACCTTTGCTCAGAGAAGTGTGGCTTCGATCTGAGGGTTGTTTCACCTTCGATTGGATCTCAGCAAGCTCCAGATGAAGTCTCCTGGTCTGGTGAATTGCCTAGGTAGGATTTCGACCACAGTCGATCACAAAGCTTGAGGTCGGAGCAATTGGGTGGCCTGGAGATGGGGCTTTCAGTGGAAAACTTCTCCTCTTGGTCCAGTGAAGGTGTAGGACCAGTCAATTTGAGGATTAGCTCACAATGAAGAAGTGTCCTGGTTTTTAGGCTAGAGTTTGAACTCAAAATTGAACTCAGCTGGAAAGAATTAGGGCTGGAATTCAGTGGGGATCAAATGCTCTATGTATGGGGAATAGTCTGGAACAATTTTGGCAGAGTTTCCTTAAGGTTTGTTTTTCAGCACCTCTCATGGCCGAGAAGGGGTGGTGTTTAAATAGGAGAGGGTGGAGGGCCTCCCAGGGAGAGTTAGGGCTTGGGATCAGCTGCTTAGGTCAAGGGCAGAATAGCCATGGTGGCCATTGGGCATGGGGCAACTCAGCAAGGTAGAATCCCAAAGTTGGCTCACATGTGAGCTCTCGGCATGGTGTTTTCCGGCAACCTGGTGGCTGGCCGGCCAGGCATTGGTCACCATCTTATTCAGGTGGGTCAGGGCTGGGGTTTGGTGCATTCAATTGAGGTTTGACATGTGTAAAGTGGTTGAATCAAAGTAGAAAGGGGAAGGGGTTATTTTGGCTTATTTTGGTCAACCCATGCAAATGGGTTGGGTGCACCTCCCCAAGACCTAGTTTTGGGCTGAGGAGGTCAGGTGGGTCGATCTCCCATGTGTGTTGGAGTCTCCATCGAGGATTAGGTGGCAAAGCATGGTTTAGAGTGTGACATGCTTAAGGTAAAAAAAGGCTTAAGAAGGATTAGGAAAGGGGGTCCTCCTTTTTCCATTAATGGCTTGATCACATGTCAAACCCTCCATGGCTTCATGTGGCTTGTCCATGGCTTGCATGGCTTGTCTTTGGCTTGGGGAAAATCTTGGTCAATTTCATGAAAATGGATTTTAAGAATTTTTGGTAATTTTGATGGAAATTTGTATGAAACTTGATTTGGAATGATTGATGATGAATTTAGGACTTAGGTATTGAGTTTAATTGAAAGTATGATGAGGGGAAATGTCATATGGGTTTTGAGACCAATTTTGGGCCTTTGGATGTGGCAAAAGATGGGCTTTTAAAATGGTTTAAGGAATGGGCCTTTAAGTTTAAAAATGAATTTATGGATGGGAGTTTTGTAAAGAGTTTGGGCCAAATAATTGTTGGGTTTAGCTCATGGATGTGTCATGAGTGACTTGAAGCAAATTGGGGGTGATTTGGATTTGAATTGGGTTGAATTTGGGCTCTTTTGGTGAATGGGCCAATATAGGTCAAAATGGGCCAAGTTGGGCCAATGTTGGGCTAGGGTTGAAATTGATGTAAAATTAATGTTGAAAAATGTTTATGGGAGTGTTTCAAAGAGGTTTTGACTTTGGTTGGGCTTTGATTTTGGGGTTTGGGCTCATTTGGGTTAGGTTTGGGTTTGGGTCAAAATTGGGCCTTTTAGCTTTGGGTTGAATTTGAGTGGGGTTTGGGTCTAAATTTTGGTCAAATAATGTTAGTGATTTGTTTGTGGGGATGTTAAGGAAGATTTAGAAAAGATTTGGGGTTAATTGGAGTTGAATTGGGTGAGTTTAGGTTAGGTTTGGGTCATGGGTCCAAATTGGGCTTTAAGGCCAAAAGTGAAATTGGATCCAAATGCTAATCAAATTGGACTTGAATTTGGTCTAGATTGGTGTTGGGAATGTTGAATGGAAGTTTAGAATTGAATTGGACAAGAATTTGGGTCAATTGGGTAGGTTTGGTTTGACATTGGGTTAACTTAGGGTTAAAATGGATCAAATTGGGGGTTTTGACAAAAGTAGGGTAAATTGACAAAATTGGCCCATGGTGTACTTGAACAAAATGAAATTGGGAATATTTGAGATTTTCTAGAATTTTCTGGGAATTTTCTGAATTTTTGGATTTTTGGGTCAAGGGGGGTATTTTGGGTATTTGGAGGGTATTGGGAGGTTTTCTTGGAATTTTTGATATTTTTGGCTATGGATGATCAATTTGAGTGGAGAGAAATGTTTAGGAATGATTTTGGAGAATTTTGGGTGATTTGGAAATTTTTGAGAAATTTGGGTAGTTTCAAGGATTTTGGGTAGGTTAAGCGGGTGTAGGGTCCCGGGGGTCAAAAATTGAAAATTTGGAAAATTGAAGATTGGGTGAATATAAGTGGAATGAAATCATTTTGGTTGAGCCATGAAGCCATATCAAGCCCACATGAGCCATGAAGGGACTCATTTGAGGCATTCACTATGTTGTTCCTAACCCTCTTAGCCAAGGGCTTAGGGGTTAAGGACCATCCATGTGAATCACCTACATGAATCAGGAGGTCAAGTTAGGTATGGGTGTGGTTTTAGGAGGTGTGTGAAAGTGTAGTGTATGAGTGTAGTGTGTGTGTAAGTCAGCCTCTTCACCAGACCAGGCCATCCAGGGCAGTCCTAAGGCCAAAGAGTCCTATAGGAACTCATCTTTTAAACCTCCACATTTGATTTCAACCCTCTAGGTGATTAGGGGTCTACGATCGAGTTTGTGGAGTTTGCGGGGAGTTAAGAAGTGGTTTGAATTTCTAAAAGGTGGTGGATCCCAATTCTAGTCCTCTGAGATAGTCAAAGGAAAAGCCTAAGGCTAGATCCTAAGTACTAAAGAGAAGAAGAGAAGACCTCATCAAAAATGAGGTCAACAAATGGACCCCAATAGGTGTGGTGAGTCGACGGAGCACACCGCGCGTATCGGTGTTGACCGAACCGATCAACAAAACCAACACAGATGTCCAAGTGACAAACTTAGGATGAAGTAGAAGAGTTTCCGCTGGGGAGTGTCAAGTATATCTCTGAAACTGGAGATTCCTGAACTCCCACTGGGAAAGGAGGTGAATTCCAAATCACATGATCTGGGGGGATTTCGATTTAGATTTCATTTTGTTTCAATTCAAGTTTTGATGTGTAAGTTTTAGATTTTGAGTTTTTATTTTAAATTGAGGTTTGATTTAAAATTTATTTGAGAAAATTTGGATTTGAAATGAGAATTGAAACCTAGGTTCCAATCTCGGGATTGAAAAGGAAACTGGAATTTAGGTACCAGCCCTGGAATGAGAATCGGAGATTAAGTGTCGATTGAAAAGGATGAGAATCAGAATTTAGGTACTGACCTCGAAAGTTTAAACGAAGCTGGAGTTGAAATTTAAGTATCAATCCCGGGAGAGAATCGAAATTTAAGTATCGGTCTCAAAAGATGGGAGGCAGAATTTAGGTATTGTCCCCGAAAGAGAACTTGATTTTAGGTATCAGTCTCGAAAGTTGAGAATTGAAATTTAGGTATCAATTCGGATGAGAATCGAAATTTAGGTATCAATCTCGAAAATGAGAGTTGAAATTTAGGTATCAATCTCGGAAGAGAGTCAAAATTTATGTATCGACCTCGGAATGAGAACTGGAATTTAGGTACCAGTCTCGGAAATTTTGAATTGAAATTTAGGTATCAATTCAGATGAGAATCGAAATTTAGGTATCGATCTCGGAATGAGAACTGGAATTTAGGTACCGGTCTCGAAATTTTGAATTGAAATTTAGGTATCAATTCGGATGAGAATCGAAATTTAGGTATCGATCTCGGAATGAGAAGCTGGAATTTAGGTACCGGTCTCGAAATTTTGAATTGAAATTTAGGTATCAATTCGGATGAGAATCGAAATTTAGGTATCGATCTCGGAATGAGAACTGGAATTTAGGTACCGATCTCGAAATTTTGAATTGAAATTTAGGTATCAATTCGGATGAGAATCGAAATTTAGGTATCGATCTCGGAATGAGAACTGGAATTTAGGTACCGGTCTCGAAATTTTGAATTGAAATTTAGGTATCAATTCGGATGAGAATCGAAATTTAGGTATCGATCTCGGATTGAGAACTCGGAATTTAGGTACCGGTCTCGAAATTTTGAATTGAAATTTAGGTATCAATTCGGATGAGAATCGAAATTTAGGTATCGATCTCGGAATGAGAACTCGAATTTAGGTACCGAGTCTCGAAATTTTGAATTGAAATTTAGGTATCAATTCGGATGAGAATCGAAATTTAGGTATCGATCTCGGAATGAGAACTGGAATTTAGGTACCAGTCTCAGAAATTTTGAATTGAAATTTAGGTATCAATTCAGATGAGAATTGAAATTTAGGTATTGATCTCGGAATGAGAACTGGAATTTAGGTACCGGTCTCAGAAATTTTGAATTAAAATTTAGGTATCAATTCGGATGAGAATCTAAATTTAGGTATCGATCTCGGAATGAGAACTGGAATTTAGGTACCAGTCTTAGAAATTTTGAATTGAAATTTAGGTATCAATTCGGATGAGAATCGAAATTTAGGTATCGATCTCGGAATGAGAACTGGAATTTAGGTACCAGTCTCGAAATTTTGAATTGAAATTTAGGTATCAATTCGGATGAGAATCAAAATTTAGGTATCGATCTCGAATGAGAACTGAAATTTAGGTACCAGTCTCAGAAATTTTGAATTGAAATTTAGGTATCAATTCGATGAGAATCGAAATTTAGGTATCGATCTCGGAATGAGAACTGGAATTTAGGTACCAGCCTCGAAATTTTGAATTGAAATTTACTCGTGGAGATTTGGATTTAGTGAGAGATCGAAATGAGATATGAAAGTATTTTATATCCCATGGGAATCAATCAAAGTCTGATTACTTGGCGAAGGGTACAAACCCGTGCCATCCGGATCGAATTAAAAGTTCTTCGTGATTCTGAAATCATCCCGAGAGAGGATTTCAAGGGAGGTCTAGAATAGATCTTGATTTGAAGAAGGATTGGAGGATTTGAAAAGATGGATTTAAACTGGAATTCAATTTGAGCTTTAAATTTGTTTTGTTTGTCCTTTAACTATCTCGTTTTTTGTTGTTTATTTGGTGTTCATGTGGATTTGGTGTTCGACATTTTTAGATTTTTAAGGAAAGTTTTCGTTTATTGTTTTTTTTCTTTTTTTTTGTTCTTTGTTCGAAGTTCATTTAACTTTAATGGCGTTTCCCAGTTAATTTGCACAAAAGAGGTGAAGGCCAAAAATGTGACATGGTCACTTTCATTCCAATCATGTCGAAGATACATCATATAACTCAATCTGGAATACATTTCATACAATCCATGTAGACTCAAAACGGACTATGTATGATCTTCGTTGATCCATCCAAAGAAGCATCTGTCAAAATCCATGTCTGAATAGTGGGGTACATGGTCAATAACATCACCTTCCAAGCCACCCTTGGCAAGGATGCCGTATGGATGTACATTGGAGGTGTGGTATTTTCCATGTAGCTCACAGCTTGTAAGGCCGGAGGCTCTCTAGCTCCGGGTCTGGCTGGAAATGGTAAGGTGTCTTCCCGTCATCCATCCTTCCGAAAGTAACCGAGATCCGCTTCACTCGGTACTCCCGGTATGCAATGCTTAGCGATATCCGCTCCGTTGCCCTTCGGCATCATGACGGAACCTACCGGTAAAGGTATCTTCACCGGCCCTCGGAACTCACTCGGGCCTGCTATCCGGAGGTCGAATCCGAACATGATGTTACACTCGTTCAGAAAGAGACCGTGCGTAAAGGTCCGACAAAGTCGTGGTGATCTATGTGTGGGGGTATGCAGTCACCTCGCTTGTAGATGTTAATAATGCAACATTGGGTATGCAATCCGCCGGCGACACTCTCCATGTTATCAATCTCTTTACCATTCTCTTGATGACTAGTGACATCGGATCCACTTGGCCATGACGGAGTATTCCCGGAGGGTTTCCCTTCCTGTCTTCCGCAAAGTTGTAACAGCATCCACAATGTATTGTGATTCTTCCTTTCCCTGGCATCCGTCTCCGGGGTTCTGAGTATGTGTCTTCCCTTAGGCGGCCAGCTCGGCCCATTCTTTTCAAATCCTGGATGCAATCCACGATTTGATGTTGTTCATACTCTGAGAATACGTCTGTGTGTAGCTCGAGGCCCTCCAAGTATATCGATCCTTCGCCTCTCGATTCTCTCGAAGTAATCAAAAGTTTTCTTTTCGACATTCTGCATTCTTTCCAGCTCGTACTCTGGAATAATTTGCAAATGGCGAGGCCTGGTGACGTATTGTGGGATATACGGCTCGATTCCTTCACGTTCTCCTACATACCTTGGCTCCTCGGGGATGATGTCCGTCGGGACATCCCCCGGGGTTGCTTCTGCAACAAGGTCGTGCATCACTGGTGGTTCTATCTGGTGGCGTGGTAGCCTTCTTTCTTCTGGTCTTTGTGATATTTCCCTGGTCCTTTCTGTTATCCTAGGAGCTGACCTCCTTTCTTCAGGTTCCTGGTGAACCGGTGTCCTTGAAGTTTATGTGCTGGCAGTAGCAACTGTCTCGTCGCGCTGGTCCACTGCTAGTTTGGTTAACATCTTGCGGATACGGTGATTTTTATTTCTTCGTTGCGTTGCTATGAGAGTAGCTCTTCGAACTTCTTGAATCTCTGTGGGCGCGGCGCTGACAAGCCTGCCCTCTGCTGTAGCGACTACAGACTTCATTTTCTTATCTTCTTCGTGTGTTTGCCTTTATTTTCTTCTGCCGGATTGGTGGCTTGGGTCACCCACTTTCATCACTATCTGCTCGGGCAGTTCTTCTCCGTCAACTGGGACCCAGTCACTTTCCTCGTACTGTAGGCCTGCTGGTGCGAAATCCGAGTCAATCTCGATTATCGCTCCATCTTTCACCCTCTTTTCATCTAGTCGTAATTTGGTGTTCTCTTCTGTCGTAATCTTATTTGCAACTGCAACTCTGAGTGAAGGAAGCTGAACCTCTAAAGGTAACACTGCCTCGGACCCATATACCAGAGCATAAGGTGTAGCTTGAGTAGGAGTTCTGAAGGTTGTCCGGTAGGCCCATAAGGCTTCTAACAACTTCTCGTGTCAATTTCTCTTATTATCATCCAAAGTTTTCTTTAAGATTTCAACGAGAGTTTTATTAAAAGCCTCGCCGAGGCCGTTTGCTCTTGGGTAGTAAATTGTCGAGTATCACTGGCCGATTCTCGTGTCTCCCGACAAAATTGTTGATTTGCGTGCTTCGAATGCCGACCCATTATCCGAGATAATCCTGCGTGGCACTCCGAAACGGTAGACAACTTGGTTCTTGAAAACCGTAGCACGTGGTGTGCTTTCACATCTCTAAGTGGAACCGCCTCGCCCACTTGGAAAAGTAATCCGTAGCCGCAAGAATGAAGCGATGTCCTTTTGAAGATGGTGGTTCTATCGGACCCACTATATCCGTGCCCCAACATTCAAATGGCCACGACGCAATTGTCTGATGTAGCACATTTGGAGGTTGGTGTAGAACCACTCCGTGCACTCGGCATCGGTGACGCCTCTCGGCGATTTTCATGCAGCCGGTCATCATCGAGGGCCAGTAGTACCCTAGTCTTTTAATTTTCATTTTCATCTTCGGACCCGATCGGTGAGCGCCACGCAGTCCCGAATGCACCTCTTTAACAATTTCACGGGCCTCGGACCCGCTTAGGCATCTTAGCCACATTCGATCGAAAGACCTTCCGTACAAGGTGTTGTTTATTAATGCGTAGGACGCAGTTCTTTTCGATCCGATGGGCTAGCGACCTATCGTCCGGCAGCTTTCCCGTTCGTGGTGCAGTTCACACGGCCGTCGCCAATCTTTTGTGTTTTCCGCCACCGTTGCAACTCGATTCTTTTTCTTTCTCGATTTGTGTATTGTGTCTATGTCAAGCCGTGATAGGACCCGACGTCCGTGAACCGACACTTCCACCGATTCATCTTGCAAACGTGCAAATTCTTTTGCGAGACGGGCTAAAGCATCCGCTAAAGAATTTTATTTTTCGGGAATTTGTAGATTGTCACATTCGGAATTTGTTCCAACAATTGTATGGCATACTGGAAATATTGCTCGAGTCTTGGCTTTAAAATTCTGTACTGTCCGGCGATCTGTTGAATGATCAATTACGAATCCCCGTAGATGTTGATGTCTGTTATCCCAATTTGAATAGTTAATTCCAGTCCCGTTATGAGGGCTTTGTATTCTCGCTTCATTGTTTGTACACGGTCTCCGTCAAGTGGTAGGAGTATCTTAACATCCCCGCTCCGGTGTTATAAAGATTAGCCCGATTCCCGCCTTACCGGCACTATCACTTGCGATTCTTCGTTCTTTGTGTGCTGAAGATGCTCCGTCGAAATATAATTCCCAACATCGATCATCGTGGTCTTCTAGGCTCATTATTTGTTCATCCGGCAAATCGTCATCGAGAGGAGATTCCGTCGGCAAAGGGTGTGCCGCGAGAAAGTCCGCTAAGACTTGTCCCTTTACGGCACGAAGAGGCACGAAAGTTATATCGAATTGCAATAATATCATCGACCATCCGGCAAGTCTCGTCGGAAAGTGTTGGACGAGTCATCAAGTATTGCAATGGATTAAATTTCGAGATCAGGTTGACCTTATGAGAAAGCATGTAGTGCTTGAGCTTTTGAGCGGCGAAGATCAGGGCCAAACAATGCTTTTCAATTGCGGGATACCTTATTTCCGTTGGAAGTAAACGACGACTTAAATAGTAAAGAGCATTTTCTTTACCCTCATCATCGACCCAGGCTAACAGTGGCTCCGAGAGAGTCGTCTAAAGCCGCGGTATAAAGCATCGCGGTCTACCCGAGACCGGGGCCGCTAAGACAGGAGGTGTCATTAAATATTGTTTAATTTCCTCGAAGGCCTTCTCGGCATTTCTCTTCCCAAATAAATTTGGCGTCCTTTTTAACTAGTGCCGAGAAAGGCCGACACCTACCCGACGAGTTTCGAGATAAAGCGTCGAAGATATGCCGCCTTCCTCGAAAAGATCGTAGTTGCTTTAAGGTCTTGGGAGGCGGCATTTCTAAGATAACTTTAATCTTTTCCGGGTCGATTTCAATCCCACGATGTCGGACAACGAATCCTAAGAATTTCCCGGAGGTAACGCTGAAGGCGCATTTTAAGGGATTCATCTTAAGGTTAAATTTCCTTAATCGTTTGAAAACAATTCTCAAATCATACAAGTGGTTGTCCTTTACTTTGCTTTTGATGACCACATCATCCACGTAGCATTCGACTTTATTGTGGATGAGATCATCAAAAATTCTTGTCATCGCTCTCTGGTATGTTTCTCCTGCGTTCTTCGGACCCGAATGGCATCACCGTGTAGCAATATACTCCGATCGGCGTTCGAATGCCGTAAGCTTTTCATCTTCTGGAGCCATTTTTATCCGGTTGTATCCTCGAAGATCCATCCATGAATGAAAATATCTCATGTGTCGAAGCAATGTCGATCATTAGTTCCGGGATCTGCAGAGGGAATTCATCCTTCGGACATGCCTTGTTCAAATCTCTCGAAGTCCACACAAATTCCGATCCGACCATTCTTCTTTCGATCGGCACCACATCGGCTAACCAAGTCGGGTATTGTTCTTCACTGACAAATTTGGCGTCTATTAGCTTTTTAACTTCGGCTATGACTTATTGTTCGATTTCTAGATGCATTCTTCTCGGGACCTCGTCTAACCTGGGACAGAAGTAGGATCCACTCCTAGCTTATGGATCTGCGACCTCCGGAGCTAATCCCGGCATCTCATCGTAGTTCCAAGCAAAATAGTCTTTAAATTCCATTAATAACTTGATTATTTCTTCGGAGTCTTCTTTATCGAGTAAGGAGCTAATAAAGGTAGGTCTAGGCTCTTCGCTAGTACCTAAGTTAACTTCCGTTAGCTCATCTATTGTAGATTTAATCTCTTCTTCGAATTTTGGTGGAGCGTCTCCAATTTGTAAATCTTCGAGTTCGTCTGTAGTTTCCATGCAGTTTTCATTAGACTCGCAAGTGACAACCAAGCAAAATTCAGTATCGTCAATCGATCCTACCGTGCCAAATCCGAGACCATGCTTTGAATCGGGTGGACGACCGGAGTTATTCCATAATTTTTCAAAATGTTGTGATCGGCCTTTTGTCCATTGTCGAGGTAAGAAACCACACCGAATTAAATTTTGAACACAGTGGAGAATACCACTCAAAAGGTAATTCCATTAATTCTGATGAAGTGACATCTTCAAATTGTACATTATTTTCAGCTTTGGAGGAAGAAGCACCACGGTAGAATTTGATTGGCTTTGCACCGCCGCTACGTACCTCTTTGACCACCATACCCTCGATCTTATTAGAATGGATCGGGGTTAGGGACATAGTATGTACGTAGTGGTTAATCTTCTCGTACATTGATTTGTAGTCTTCGTCTTCTCATCTTCAAGAGAGATCTTGAATTACGGCTTCTTTCGACTTATTATCGCTGCTTCTCGCTTGATTTCTTTTTCTTCTTCAGAACTGTCTTCCCACTCAACATTGATGGCTAGTTTCTTCTGTCCAACTGTCCTAACGTCTCTACCACGACCTCGTCCCCGGCCTCGACCTCGGATGCGAGTTGTGGAGAAACCTTCACCATCTCGTCGTAAGGGAGTGGTGAGTGACTGTTGGACTAAAACCTCAGGTTCTTCGTTGTCTCGAATTTTCTTTGCCTCATTAGTTATGGTATCTCTGGAGAAGATTGTTTTCTTCGGTGGTGCATAATAAGCTGCGTCTTCATGGATTCCAATTTCATGTACGGAGAATAGTTGTAAGTCACCTTTGATGCACTGTTCCCCTCCATCGTAGTATTTGATGCACTGGTGTAGAGATGATGGTACCATCCCGTTTTCATGTATCCATGGTCGGCCCAAGAGAGCGTTGAACGACGTTTCTGAATCAATTATGTGAAATTTTGCGGTTGTCTTTGCTAAGTCACCGGTCTTCATTAGTAGCGTTATTGATCCGAGGGCTCTTTCTCCTTTCTGGTTGAATCCTCTTAATAACATTTTGTCTGCTTCGAGCTCACGAGCATCAATTTCCAAATATGCTAGTGTTCGAAGACTCATTATATTTATTGATGCTCCCGGATCCACCAATACTTCGGAGAGCGTAAACTTCCCAATTGTAACCGAAATGTACAATGGTCGGTCGTGATCCGTCGTCCAAGTAGTAGGTCATTGTCCGTGAAGGTAACACCTCGCCGTTCCTTTAACGAGCAAACCTCATCTAAGGAATCTCCGGTCATTTGAGCTAAGCAAATTTCCGGATCAAGTAAGGCCCCGATCGCAGCTTCTCTCATCTCCTTTCGATAAGATGAGAGCATCGTAGATGCTCGGCTTGGTTGGTAGTTTCCTAAGATGGGCTAGCACATTGTAGTCCACTTTATTTTCATGTGTCTCGGCTTCTTCCCGAATGGGTATTTCTTCCGCCGGTTGGTTCTTCTTGAACAACCACCCGTTTTCCTTTGTCCTTCTGGACCCATTCTCGGAGGTAGAACTCTTCCACTTCTTAAGTTAACTTCTATAATTTCTTCCGACTCTAGTGTCGAGCTTGCCGGTGTTTCTTCCCGAATCGGAATGACGAGCTCTTCCGGATTAGCTTCGGAGTCCGAAGGCTCTAACTCTATTGTGACCGGAGCTCCTCGAAACTCGCGGATAGATTCATTGCTCGTCGAACTCTCGTAGCCTCCTCGATGGATGTCTTCTTTGTCATTTTGATCGTCGAAATTGTGTATGATTTGAGAATTGTCGTTGGTATCGAAATCAATGTCCGGATTGTCGCTAGTTACGTAATCGTTAGAAACAGTCAAAACGTAACCAACGCCATCACCCTTATCATTATATGATCCCACCGAAGTGAGCAGATAATCATACAGAGTCAGAGGTTCATGGGATTTCTCCCCTGAATCTGAAACAACTATCCTAGGATAAGCAGCCCCTAGTCTAGCCTTAGGAGCCTCGGTCTTCTCTTCTTCGTTGATTTTCTTCTTCTCTTCAATCGTCTCCTCGTCGAGGTGGTTCTTCTATCGCAAGTGATAGGACCGGCTTAACAGTGTTTCGAACTCCGAATCGAAGCTCGCACCGAAGCGGTTCTGGATGTCGTCTAAAATCTTTTCGAAGACCTTGTCCAAGCGGTAGTCCATCCATCGTCAGCCGTATGGGATCTATCGGAATGATGGGATCGCTTGAGACAACATTGACTGAACCTCCTTTCTGGGGTTCCTTCATGTACTCCTTCGGGATTGTTATATTCCCTTTCCGAAGGTTGTCATTGAGCCAACATTTGAAGGTAATGCAATCTTCTATCTTGTGTCCAAGCATCTGGTGATAAGGGAAAAGTTGGGATCACTTTTCTTGTTGACTTCCTCCGGTCTCTTAGGCTCTGGCAGCTGGAAATCTGGAGTTTTCATCAGACTACGGAACATTTTCGGCACTGCTTCATTCTTGAATGGATATTCCCTGCTCAGAAGCTCCCTTAATGTACGTTGCGGATGAGGCGGTTGTTCGTACTGTGGAGATGACTGATAGCTGGGTCGGGGTTGTTTATAACTCTGTTGAGGTTGCTGTAGCCGTTCGGACGATATTTGTATCGGTTGCTTGCCTTTGTCGACTACTGCAACGATCCTGGATTTCTTTTCAAAAGTCTTCACAGGCTTTTGCTTGTCTGTCTTATCGGCGAAACTTAATTGCTTTGCCTCCTCTTGCAAGCTTCCGCCTTGCTTAACAACTTCTCGAAAGTCTTAATAAGTGAATCCTTCGAGGAGAAGTGCTATCGGGCCGTGAATGCTTTTAAGTAAGATGCCGACCGCATATTGTTCTCGTAGTCGTGGTTCACACTTCATGCTTAAGTTCCTCCATCGAAGTATGTAATCCACCAAAGTTTCGTTCAGCCTTCGATTCTCTACCACTAAATCACCTATACGTGATGTGGTGCCGAGCTCCGGCGAATCGCTCGATGAAGAGGTTTTCTAGTTCCGAGAATGTCTTCACCGAACCATTTGCAATTCCGCATACCAATCAAAGGCGATCCCCGACAGTCGCCGACGAACCGTCGGAAGAGTAATGCATCGCTCCCGCCGCATTGCAACAACCGGCACGAAAGTGTGCAACATGCCGTCTGGGGTTCCTTGCTCCATCAAATATCTCGACCGCAGGTGGTACGAAGCCTTTTAGGTATTGGACAGCGTCGACTCCTTCCGGTAAGGCCTACCCGTCCGAATGGATGTCCCGCTCTTCGATTGTGCTAAGGCTTCTCGCACTCGCCGTTCCACCAAGCTTTTGATATCCTTTTCCGGAATCATGCTTTCGTGTCGTATCTTTCTTTAGCCGATCGTCCCCGTTGACGGATGTAATCTCTTTTCCTCCGTCCACAATGTGAATGACCTCTCGGGGCGCTCTTCGGGGTCGCACTCGACTTTGGAGAGTGGCTAGAGCTATAGCCATCTCTTCCATCCTCTTCGCCATTCGGCGATCGTATCGTCTCTCTCTTGAAGCTGTCTTCTCATCACTTCCGGCTCCTCTCTTTCTGCGGCTGCAGGAGAACCTTGTGAAGCTGACGAAGCTCGTGTTTCGACCATGTTGATTTATGCATACTCATCGTCCATGAATTCCGATGAATCAATCTCATCTCCAAATTTCTCCTCTCTTTCTTTTGCTAATAGTCGGATATCAGTCCTCAACTTTTCCATGGCATCTTCTAGCGGGCCTTTCCGTGCGTCCTCGCGGTTGTCGTGCGATAGCCGCCGGTCCCCTTCTCACGAGTCCCCTTTACAGCAGTGGCGCTTTCTTCAGATTCAAGTCTCCTGACGAGACTTTCCTTCTCGGGCTGTTGTTTCAATCTTAACTACCTAATAGTGGGACGCCATACCATCCTTCTAGCAGCAGAAGGTCTAGGACCAGATGACCGGTCAGCCAAATGCTGGAAGATGGTATCCTCCCTAATCTGTAATCCTGAAACGACGACAGGCGGATTAGCATTCATCCTTTTATTTGGCTTTTTCGTAACGACGGCAGGTTCTACTCGGGGTCCAAGACGGGATTTGACCGGCACCCGCCCTATCCTTCTTAGAATCTCCGATACAGGCATTTCTTTCTTCATTAGCTTCTCGATCACGTCCGTAGTCGGTAAATAGCGTGATCCTAGCCCTTTTCTTTCGCCGTCGTCGTAGTATGCTCGGTCGAGGTAATGTAGAAACGATCCCGCGGACATTTTCCTCATCACCGCGGCGGAAAGGGGATGGAATCTACTTCCTCCCGTAAAGGGTGTATCTTCGTGCAATGGTATGTATTCGGGTAGTGGTGTGTACTCGTGATTTCTTCTAAGAAAGCGACTTCAAGCAGCTCCGGCCTTCCCCGGCAATCTTCCTACTTTTGTTCCTTATTCGGGTCCGTGTTAGTGATGGAATTCTCGAGCCGGACCCAATTTCAAAAATAGAAGGTCTCACAGAAGGTCCGTACCCTCCACGGTAATGTGTTCACCATAGTTCTCGATTTCCTTCCACTTTAATTTGCGTAGCCGGGTAGGTGCAGCAGACAACTGCATCACGGGGTATAACAACAATACTCCTCCCGCGGACAAGAAGACTCCCCTCGCGGGATCTTTGCAAGGGAGGAAACTCTCGAGTCGACCTAAGGTCGAACTCGAGCAACGGCTCTCGCTCGTATACTTTGTTCGTCACCGCGAAAAGGAAACGTCGGTAATCTCGACATTCGTGTTCTCGAATCCTTGTCCAAACCGGATGATCCCATTGTCGGGCAACTCATCCTTGTAAACAGTCGAAGTCCAATCCATTGAGTGAAGGAGAAAATCAGCTTTGGGGATTCCATTTTTGCAGAGTAGATTCTGGTTGTCAGTCCCAAGTTATGCTTCTTTCTCATTAGGACGAAAAGAAAGGAATTGAAAAGAGTCCGAACACATTCTTGTTCATGTATTTATAAGGAGTTGTTTGTTAAAAGAGTCATTCATTGGAGGGTTTGTTTGTTTAGAACGGAATGTTTAAAGGTGTAGAGAAGGTAATGAATCCGATTCAGAGTTGGAAAGGAAAAGAAAGTCTTATGCAAGACTTCTCGACTCGGAGGATCACTCCTAAACTAACACCTATTGGGGTCCACCCCACCTCGCAGATGAGGTAGAAGGATCTCGGAACCTCTCCGTTTAGGGGTGTCTAAACAAGTGGCTCCTAAATCCGAGAGAGTGTTGGCTATACTTGTTCAAGGTAGAAATGAACATAGTATTCCAACGGAAAAAGGGTAGTTCGATCCACAAGGGACATGGATACACTACCGATTTTGAAAGCGTAATTATCCGATTGAAATGGAGAGAGGAATTCTCCTCAACGGAGTCGCCGTAAATTGTCGGCGAATTTTTAATTTAACTTAAATAAATAATTTGAAAAGTAGTATTTAATTTTGAAAATAATTTTAAATTTGAAGATTTTAAGATATGAAATCAAACTGATCTCATATCCCAAATAGTTTATATAAACGAGCACCGCACTACAACCGTGTATCTATCCTTAAGGATAGATACACTCGCTCGATGGTGGGGCTCGATTAAATAAACTAAAAGATTTGTAACATCCGTTTGGTCCGCGAACCAATTTTATGTGCCGACAAATTCCTCGCTTAATATAAAAACATTAAACAGTGGTTTATATTACTCCGGTTCTTTAAAATTCTCTATAAGGGCAAGCCCCTATAGTTAATTACATCTTAAGTGACGGGAATCACCTAAGAAAACTCTCGATAATAATCAATAATTCTGCTCTCAAGAATTTCAAAGTTTAAGTTTTCAAGGGATTGAATTTTGGAATTTCAATAGGGAATGGATCAAATTTGGAAGATTTTATTTTGGGAATTCAAGGGAAGAAAGGTAGGAGAAATTACGGATTCGAAGTGAACTTCGGTAATTTCCCGACTATCTTATTGTTTGGCTTGAATTTGGAAAAGTCCTAATGTTTGTTTAATGTTTTGATCTCGCTAATTTTAATTAATTAGGACTTATATTCGTATGATAAAATCATACAAATAGCTCGGAAGATGTGAGGGTTTATGTCGTATCGGACGACTACCTCGGAATCCTAAAACCTAGTTAGGTTTAGTTTGCAATGCAAATGCCTAACGAAGAGTCGAGTATTTATGTCGCACTAAGCAAACTACCTCGAAATCCTATGGATTGGTTATTTAATTCTAAGAAAGTTTTGCTGATGTGGATTTTCGTTTTGCTGACGACGATGGCCGTGCTGCTCACCATGCTCCGAGCTCCTTGTTGTTGCAGAGATTTAGTTTTAGAAGTCATAAATCAGGAGATGAGAGAAGTATTTTGGTTTAGAGGAATTCTTAATTTCCAAGTGTTTTTTATGTTTTATTTAAAACAAATCTTAAAGTTGATTATAACAACACCGGTTAAGATCCCACTGGTTCCATCCTTCCGGCATCGTTATTTTTATCGGATTCACTTAGTCCGTATGAATTTGCTAAACTCAACTAAATGAGTTCCACACTTTCATTTAGACCGCTGGAAATCCTGCTAGCAACGCGTAGGTTACATCATCCGAGGTATTCCCGATCATCCAACAGTAACATTTTAATTTAGTTGTAATTGTAGTTTTGTGTTCGTTTGTGATTAAATTTTGAGTTATTTTATATTTTGAAATGTTGTGGCGGTGAATTTTATCTTGCAATGACTTTTAATTTAGTTTTGGTTTCAGCTTTAGGGACTATCCTAAAGGTGTGGGTTTTCATGCAACATTGTTTATCATGCAAGAAAAAGTAAGTGCGATGCAATTAAAGAAATTGCAATAATGTAAATTGCAATAAAATAAAAGCGTACCTAGAGGGTCTTCACGTCATCCCAAGCTGCACTTAAAACACAATTAGAGTATTTAGGCAAGTTCCTAGGTAAAGCTAAGGGAAGGGTTATGGTTTTCTACCAAATTCCTAATCCTATAACTAATATTTCCTATGACGTCTAGGTCTTTGTGTTTTGGTTCGAAGACGATTTTCTTCATCAAAGAACAATTAAGTTCAATTGTTCTTATGAGTATACTATCATATCGAGGAAGTGCTTAAGAAGAATCTTAAACATCTTTTCAATATTGATAGGATTATTTTGAGTCCAATCGAATTTAATCATACAAATGAATTAATCGTCCTAGAATTCAAGTTTTGTTATCTTGCTCGCCGAACTGAGGACATTTGAATATCCTATAAGTGAAGTAGCGTTTCATTTAATGTTCTGTTTAGGAGTTATGATAACCAAAGCTCTCGAGGGCAAATTGGTATCGAAATCGTTTATGATTTAGTTTAACTTCAGTTAAAGGGTTTAAATTTGGAATAGTGTTCAAGTTGCTTTATATTTAATTTCTTTATGTCTTAGGTAATGTTATTTAATTCAATTTAATTTAACTTTAATTTAATTTAATTTGGTTTAGTTTTTAATTTTAATTTAACTTTAATTTTTAATCTTAATTTTAATTTTAATTTTAATTTTAATTTTAATTTTATTTGATTTTTTATTTTAATTTAATTTAATTCAATTTAGTTTGATTTGATTTAATTTCCTTTAATTTAATTTAATTTGATTTAACTTTAATTTAATTTAATTTAATTTAATTTAATTTAATTTAATTTAATTTATTTGATTTAATTTAATTTAATTTAATTTAATTTAATTTAATTTATTTTATTTTATTTAATTTCATTTAATTTAATTTATTTAATTTAATTTAATTTAATTTATTTATTTAATTTAATTTAATTTAATCTTTAATTTAATTTAATTTTTAATTTAATTGAGAATTTAAAAAGAGTTTAATAATTTAACTTTTTAATTTAATTTAATGATTAAATCTTTTAACATTTTAAAACTTAAATTTGAATTATCATTTTTAATTAGGAATTAAATATTATTGAAATGATTAATTTAGGGATTTTTTAAAATTAAAGAATAAATCTCTTCCTAATAATATCCCTATTTTAATAATTCCAATTTTATTATTCTTCCAAATTTAATCAATTATTTAATTAAGGTTTATTTCAATTATTTTAAATTGTTTAATGGGTTTCTACCCTTTAATTATTTAAATTTCAATCATCTAAATTAGATTAAGATCAAATATTTTACTTGTTAATTTTATTAAACCTAAAGTTTTAATTAAGGGTTAAAATTTTTTAATTACCATTTTGCCCTTCAAGCTTAATAATTCCATAACTCACTAAATTGAGCTCAAATGAACTTGAAATTTTTATGTGACTTCACTCATATGCCAATAAAGATATGAGAGGAACAAAATGTGATTTTTCTGTATTTAATTTATTTATATAATTATTTTTAGTGGAAAATAGGAATTTCCAATGAAAATTTAATAATATGACCAAGGGAAAGTTTCTGTCCTTAAGAAAATTATGGGACATTTCTAATGACCAGTGGACCACTTGGACCAATTTTGGTGATTTTTTGAATTATATTATTTTTATTATAATTATTTTAAGTTTTGGGGTATTAATTAATTTAAAAATAAAATAAAGGTTAAAAAATGAAATTTATATTTTTCAAAAATCTCTCTGATATCAAGGAAATCAGAGAATCAATTTTTGCAATTTTCTGATTTTTCCTTTATTTAATAGAATTATTTTAGTGAAAATGCTAGAAAATACATTTTTTTAATTTTAAAATTACCCTAGGGCTTTAAAATTTAATATCTCATAAAATAGACCTAAGAAAAAATATGGGGTTTGTTCCTAAGTGATTAAAATTTAAAATGTGACATTTTGGTGAATTTTATTATTTTTATGATTTTTATTATTTTTAATTATTAAAATATTAAAATAATATTAAAAAATCAACTTTTTTAGAAAACCGAAATTTTAATTTTCTTAAATTCCCCGATATCGTAGAGGCTCCAAAACCAATTTGATGAATTTTTAAAAAGTATTTTGAAAGTTATGAATTTTTAAAGTTTAAAATGACTAAATGGCTTAATCAACCCATTTAGTAGAGCTAACCAAGTCCAATTGACTTCAAATTTTTATGGTGGTTCCTTCTGATCCTAAAAGTCAGTGGAGAATTGATTTCAAGTCAATTTGATGTATGGTTAGCTCTAATTAATTAGGGATCTATTTTAGGAGTTTAAGCCAATTAGGGTTATTCCAAGTGAATTAATTCAAAAGCTATTTTACCTAGGGTCCTCTGGTCATAAAAGATATCACCAAATTTTCTTAGAATTTATTTCACAACATGCTAATTATTAGAATTAAAATACTCAAAACAGTAACATGAATTTGAAAAATCAATAACTTCTCATAGGGATGGCCTCTGACTTTGGAAAATTCAGGGAATATTCCCAAATTCGGAGGCTTCAAAAGCCCTATGGTCTCATGCCATGGTGAATTTCCTATATGCATGGAGAATTAAAAGAATGCAAACAGTAAATAAATTATTAAAAATAGAATACTTGATAAAATTAAATGATTTCTTTTCCACATTATTCTCCTCGTTCACTCGAGCAAGAGGGTATTTTTATTTTATTTTTATGATTTTCCTACACAAAGTTATGAATTTTTAAAGTTTAGGGAACTAAATAAATAAAAAAAATCCCTATTTTTCTATTTAAGTGACGCGGCGCCAGCTCAACCTCGGCAGCTCCGAATGCACACGCGTCGCGCTCCCATTCGACGTCGCCGCTTGAGTCAGCAGCCCGGGTCCCGCGGTTCACGTACCATCTCCTGGTCCGACGCCATCTGAGCCGTCCGTCCGCGCGTGTATTAAATGAACGGCATCCGTTCATCGTCCCCAAGCCTCCTAACCCGAGAACCTTCCATCTTCTAGGCCTAAGATCTCACTCGATACTTAACCAAATTTAACGTTCTTATGCTCTACGGATTCGTCTCGAGAAGACGAACACATCCATATGGTTTATGTGGTATGAAATTGGCTTAATGAAAATGGAGAATGTTCAGAAGCTCGGGAAGAAGAGTAAGGCCATACCTTTGCTCAGAGAAGTGTGGCTTTGGTCTGAGGGTTGTATCACCTTCGATTGGATCTCAGCAAGCTCCAGAAGAAGTCTCCTGGTCTGATGAATTTCCTAGGTAGGATTTCGACCACAGCCGATCACAAAGCTTGGAGGCTGGAGCAACTGGGTGGCCTGGAGATGGGGCTTTCAGTGGAAAACTTCTCCTCTTGGTCCAGTGAAGGTGTAGGACCAGTCAATTTTAGGATTAGCTCACTGTGAAGAAGTGTCCTGGTTTTTAGGCTAGAGTTTGAACTCAAAATTGAACTCAGCTGGAGGGAATTAGGGCTGGAATTCAGTGGGGATCAAATGCTCTATGTATGGGGAATAGTCTGGAACAATTTTGGCAGAGTTTCCTTAAGGTTTGTTTTTCAGCACCTCTCATGGCCGAGAGGGGTGGTGTTTAAATAGGAGAGGGTGGAGGGCCTCCTGTGGAGAGTTAGGGCTTGGGATCAGCCGCTTAGGTCAAGGGCGTAACGAGCCATGGTGGCCATCGGGCATGGGGCAGACTCAGCAAGGTAGAATCCCAAAGTTGGCTCACATGTGAGCTCTCGGCCTTGGTGTTTTCCGGCGACCAGTGGTGCCGGCCACGGACATTGGTCACCATCTTGTTTAGGTGGGTCGGTGGCGGGGTTTGGTGCATTCAATTGAGGTTTGACATATGTAAAGTGGTTGAATCAAAGTAGAATGGGAAGGGGCTATTTTGGCTTATTTTGGTCAACCCATGCAAATGGGTTGGGTGCACCTCCCCAAGACTCGGTTTTGGGCTGAGGAGGTCGGGTGGGTCAATCTCCCATGTGTGGTGGAGTCTCCATCAAGGATTAGGTGGCAAAGCATGGTTTAGAGTGTGACATGCTTAAGGTAAAAAAGGCTTAAGAAGGATTAGGAAAGGGGGTCCTCCTTTTTCCATTAATGGCTTGATCGCATGTCAAACCCTCCATGGCTTCATGTGGCTTGTCCATGGCTTGCATGGCTTGTCTTTGGCTTGGGGAAAAGCTTGGTCAATTTCATGATAATGGATTTTAGGAATTTTTGGTAATTTGATGGAAATTTGTATGAAACTTGATTTGGAATGATTTGATGATGAATTTAGGACTTAGGTATTGAGTTTAATTGAAAGTATGATGAGGGGAAATGTCATATTGGTTTTGAGACCAATTTTGGGCCTTTGGATGTGGCAAAAGATGGGCTTTTAAAATGGTTTAAGGAATGGGCCTTTAAGTTTAAAAATGAATTTATGGATGGGAGTTTTGTAAAGAGGTTGGGCCAAATAATTTTTGGGTTTAGCTCATGGATGTGTCATGAGTGACTTGAAGCAAATTGGGGGTGATTTGGGTTTGAATTGGGTTGAATTTGGGCTCTTTTGGTGAATGTGCCAATATAGGTCAAAATGGGCCAAGTTGGGCCAATGTTGGGATAGGGTTGAAATTGATGTAAAATTAATGTTGAGAAATGTTTATGGGAGTGTTTCAAAGAGGTTTTGACTTTGGTTGGGCTTTGATTTTGTGGTTTGGGCTCATTTGGGTTAGGTTTGGGTTTGGGTCAAAATTGGGCCTTTTAGCTTTGGGTTGAATTTGAGTGGGGTTTGGGTCTAAATTTTGGGCAAATAATGTTAGTTTTTTGTTTGTGGGGATGTTAAGGAAGATTTAGAAAAGATTTGGGGTTAATTGGAGTTGAATTGGGTGAGTTTGGGTTAGGTTTGGGTCATGGGTCCAAATTGGGCTTTAAGGCCAAAAGTGAAATTGGATCCAAATGCCAATCAAATTGGACTTGGATTTGGTCTAGATTGGTGTTGGGAATGTTGAATTGAAGTTTAGAATTGAATTGGACCAGAATTTGGGTCAATTGGGTAGGTTTGGTTTGAATTGGGTTCACTTAGGGTTAAAATGGATCAAATTGGGGGTTTTGACAAAAGTAGGGTAAATTGACAAAATTGGCCCATGGTGTAGTTGAACAAAATGAAATTGAGAATATTTGGGATTTGCTGGAATTTTCTGGGAGTTTTCTGAATTTTTGGATTTTCGGGTCAAGGGGGGTATTTTGGGTATTTGGAGGGTATTGGGAGGTTTTCTTGGAATTTTTGATATTTTTGGCTATGGATGATCAATTTGAGTGGAGAGAAATGTTTAGGAATGATTTTGGAGAATTTTGGGTGATTTGGAAATTTTTGAGAAATTTGGGTAGTTTCAAGGGTTTTGGGTAGGTTAAGCGGGTGTAGGGTCCCGGGGGTCAAAATCAAAAATTTGGAAAATTGAAGATTGGGTGAATATAAGTGGAATAAAATCATTTTGGTTGAGCCATGAAGTCATATCAAGCCCACATGAGCCATGAAGGGACTCATTTGAGGCATTCACTATGTTGTTCCTAACCCTTAGCGCAAGGGCTTAGGGGTTAAGGACCATCCATGTGAATCACCTACATGAATCAGGAGGTCAAGTTAGGTGTGGGTGTGGTTTTAGGAGGTGTGTGAAAGTGTAGTGTATTAGTGTAGTGTGTGTATAAGTCAGCCTCTTCACCAGACCAGGCCACCCAGGGCAGTCCTAAGGCCAAAGAGTCCTATAGGAACTCATCCTTTAAACTTCCACATTTGATTTAAACCCTCTAGGTGATTAAGGGTCTACAGTCAAGTTTGTGGAGTTTGCGGGGAGTTAAGAAGTGGTTTGAATTTCTAAAAGGTGGTGGATCCCAATTCTAGTCCTCTGAGATAGTCAAAGGAAAAGCCTAAGGCTAGATCCTATGTACTAAAGAGAAGAAGAGAAGACCTCATCAAAATGAGGTAAACAAATCACAGACCTCCAAACCACTTGGAAGGTTGAATACCAACATGTGGAGGTTCAGAGATGAGTTCCCATAAGAATGATTGAACCTGGGTGACTAGAACTTGGTCTTGCACACATCCCCTAACCCTTTGAATCCATACTTGTTCCAAAATTCCAAACCAACAATCCTCCTTCCCCCTATAAGAAACTCACATTGGTGGTCCTAAGCCTCTAGTCTTTGATCAAGATGGCAAGGAAGGTTCATAAAGAGGCTGACAATTTGGTTAGGCCTGGTCTCCAAGTGGCTAGGTATGTCTTAATACACCAAAACCCTAACTCAACCCTAAACCTTGAATTTTCAAACAAAATTACCAAAATTCATATAAACATCCAAATCCAATCCAAAACCGTACCCAAATCAATTTGAAACAACAATGGACCCAAAGTCACACAAACCCATCAAAATTAGCCAAGTTAACAAAATACCCCCAAATACCCAAAAATTTCAAAAAAATCAAACTTCACTCAATTTGATCCTAAAAATCATTTGAAATCTCCCCACATCACCCAATTGTCCCATATTTACAAAGTTTGACCAAACTTATCATCTTTGACCAAAATTCATACCTCTAAATTGCTAAATCTCCAAATTAACTCCAATTTTCACCCACTTGATCCCAAATTTCCCCAATTTCAATTCTAAACCCTAATTCAGCACAACCATTCTCAATTGAAATGATTTTTAAACTCATTTGAACCAATCCAAAACCCTAATTTCAATTTTGAACCAAAACCCTAATTTTAACCTAAAATCCCTAAATTAAGCTTCATGGCTAATCAAAATACCCCAATTTCAAATCCAAATCAAATTCCAACATATCCAAATCCAATTTCAATCAACTTCAATCCAATTTGATTTTTCCATAATCAAATCAAAATAATCACATGCATATTAAAAGGCTCATCCTCTTATGCATTTTGAAAAATTCATTGACATCAATTTTAAATGCCCAATTTGAGCCCATGTGACAATAAATCAACTCTCCTTCATCCCATGGCATTTAAAACTTGTCATCATGGAATCAAATGAATCATACCATGCATGTATATGGTACTTTACCAAAATTGGGCATATTGGCATATTCCATTAAAAATTCATAAAATCCAAAATTCCTTTCTCATGAAACATTCATGGCATGACATGTCTCATGGAACCTTTCATGGGCATCATGAAGTCAAAATTGCCAAATTTGGCAAGTGGAGGTGACGAATCTTCTCCCCTCTTCACTTGGGTTTACCCATTTTATGAAATTCCTAAACCATTTTCACATGCCCAAAATAGTCATTTGACCTCACCTAAACACACTTGAGGACCTTAAGAGCAGCTCTAACCACTTTAGGATTTGATTTAGCCAAGTGAACAAGGGGTTAAAACTAAGCCTAGACACCTTACCCAAACCTCTAAATCCACTATGGATTTTCACCATGGAGTCATGCTAAACCCAAATTAACTCCACCGCTCAACCTCCCTGTCTCACCAGAACTCAAAGGTGACCTAACCCTAGGCAGCCAGCCACCCCAACCACCAGAAAACACCCAGCCCTAGAAGACCAACATGGTCAAATCCCAAAATTAAACTCACCTGATGTGTCCCACTGCTATTGGCCACTTGAGCTCTTCTTACGTACACCTAAGCGGCCTCCCTGCAACCTCAGCTTACCCTAAGGACAACCATGGCTATGGCTATAAGAAGAGCCACCCTCCATGACCAAAAACGATGATGCACCAAACCCTAAACAAGCTTTATAAAATCTGTTCAAAATAATTTCCATAGCCCAGAGAAGTTCATCCCCACTATCTTCCAGCCTTGATTCCCTCTGCTTGAGCCCAATTTCAGAGCTCAAAATCTAGTCGAAAACAGGATAATCCTCCAAGCTCAATCAATCCCCAAATTGATTTGCTCCTTACCATCCCCTCACCAATCGAAGACGATCCCTCATAGAAGCCCCATCATAGAGCCTCTCCAACCCAAACTTCTCTCAGACATAACAAGTGCTCAAATTGGTGCTTGCAAGAGCTTCACGAGGTCACAACGAATGTGTAGAACCCATTTAGTTGAGGCCTCCCCTCTCATAACAAGATATTGAGCTCTCACCTTAGCCAGAGCTTATTTTGATTCTCCATGCATGTACACTGAATTTTGTACCATATAAGTCGTATAGATAAGGTTCATTTAGGTCAGATGAGTCTATAGAAATAAACCAGAGGCATTTTGATTGAGTCTAGCTTGAGATCTTAGGGTTAAAAGGTGGACGACTCTCAGGATGAACTAGTTGGAGACGATGATTAAGAGTCGTCCGATTGCGCGTGTATCGAATCAAGGCTCTAGATCGCACCGGATAGAAGGATGGAGCTATAAAGCAGAGCCCAGTTAACACTGACGTCGATGGTAGTGCCAAATCAAAACACATCGTGTGGCCGTTTGACGTGTACGAGGAAGACCCAGATAAGTAAAAAAATAAGGATTAAATGTATTTATTTACTTCAAAAAACTTAGCAAATTCATAACTTCGTGTAAAACATTCGTAAAAATAAAATAAAATAACCCACATGCTCAATAAACACAGGAGAATAAGTGGAACAAAAATTAAAATCATTTGAATTTTTAATTAATTAAATACCCTCTGGAATTTTTTAATCATAACTCATTAAAATATAATCACCATGGCTTGAAACTTTAAAAGTTGATTCCTCATATTAATAGGGGCATCTTTTGATTTTCTAAAGTCAGAGGACATCTCTCGTATGAGAACCTTAATTTTCAATATTAATAACCTCTAATTAATTAAAAATTCATAATAATTAAAAGACAAATCAGAAAAATGTAAAGTTTTTTTGGTAGGTTCATTAGAGTCAGAGGATCATAAGAAAAATATAAAATGGATTTCATTAAGTAAAAAATGACACTTTATGTATATAACTCATTAAAATGAAAAAAATTTAAGCAATTAAAATATAATCAAAAAATCATGAAAATTAACCCACACTAAAGAAAATGGTCTGAGGAACTCCCTAGAAAAATTTGAACTCAATATGAAGTGATTTAACCACTAAGCTTGATTTTTCATGTAAAATGGCTATTCACAAGTCAAAAAATCACAAAAATGGTTTTGGAAGTTCCTTATGACCAGTGGAATTTAAGAAAAATAAAATTGAAGTTAAAGCAAATAGGTCATTTTTAACATATTTTATAATTTTTAAAATAATTAAAATAACTAGAACATCATAAAAATCACTAAAATAATAAAATGCACAAAAATGTTTCAATTTGCTTCCTAATCACTTAGAAATAATTAGAATATTTATCTTAATTTTAAAAATAAATTTATAAATTTTAAAGGGCTTAAAATGAATTTTAAAAGGCTTAAATGGAGTTTCCTTAATTTTGCATTAATATATTCCAATAAATCAAATAAAAATAAAAAAATATGAAATTTATTTCTCTAGATTCCTTGAACTCGGAGGGATTTTAAAAAAATACAAAACTTATTTTCCACTTAAATAAAATTTTATATTTAATTAATACTCAAAATTAACTAATAATTATTATAATTTTAAAAAAAATCCAAAAATTATAAAAATTGGATCAAATGATCCTCTGACATAAGTAAATCTCGAATAAATTTCTTAAGGATATATCTTTTACCTTAGTTAAGTTATTGAATTAATATGGAAAATATCTAATTTTGAATTAAAATAATTATAAAAAATAAAAATAAAAAAAAATCACATTTTCTCCTTAGATATTTTAATCGACCCATGAGCAGGGTAAAATTAAAATTTCAAAGTCATTTGAGTTATATTTAATGAGTTATGAAATAATAAGCCTAAAAGGGTAAAATGGTAATTATGGAATTTAAGACTTAATTAATATTTAGGTTTGACCAAAAGGGTAAATGACCAACGAATAATCTTAATTGACATTCTTGGATGATTGAAACATAAGGGATTAAGAGGTAGAAACTAATTCACTACTTTTCAATACTAAGGGTAAAATTGTAATTCCTTAAATTATTAAAATTTGGAAGTTAATCAAATTTGATGATCCTAAAGTATGGGGTTTTGATCTAGAGAGATTTTAATCCATGAATTTAAAACCCCTAATCAATGGATTGATTATAATGACACCTTTTAATAATGATCAAGTGTCACAACCTAATAATACCCTAAATTACAAATCTATCCTTAAAAGCTTAAGAGCGAGGTAGTGAACCTGGTTAGATCTCAACTTCAATTAATGTGTTGACCTCATTTTTGATGAGGTCTTCTCTTCTTCTCTTTAGTACTTAGGATCTAGCCTTAGGCTTTTCCTTTGACTGTCTTAGAGGACTAGAATTGGGACCCACCTTTTAGAAATTCAAACCACTTCTTAACTCCCTGCAAACTCTACAAACTTGACTCGTAGACCCCTAATCACCTAGAGGGTTGAAATCAAATGTGGAAGTTTAAAGGATGAGTTCCTATGGGACTCTTTGGCACTTAGGACCGCCCCAGGTGGCCCAGTGCAGTGAAGGGGGCTGACTTATACACACACTACACTTATACACTACACCTATACACTACACTTTCACACACCCATACTTAACTTGACCTCCTGACTCATGTGGGTGATTCACATGGATGGTCCTTAACCCCTAAGCCCTTGGCTAAGAGGGTTAGGAACAACATAGTGAATGCCTCAAATGAGTCCCTTCATGGCTCATGTGGGCTTGACATGGCTTCATGGCTCAACCAAAATGACTTCTTTCCACTTACATCCACCCAATCTTCAATTTTCTAAATTTTCAATTTTTGACCCCCGGGACCCTACACCCGCTTAGCCTACCCAAAACCCCCGAAATTACCCAAATTTCTCAAAATTTCCAAATTATCCAAAATTCTCCAAAATCATTCCCAAACATTTCCACATCACTTAAATTGATCATCCATACCCAAAAATACCAAAAATTCCAAAAATACCTCCCAATACCCTCCAAATACCCAAAATACCCCTCTTGGCCAAAAAATCCAAAAATTCAGAAAATTCCCAGAAAATTCCAGAAAATCCCAAATATTCCCAATTTCATTTTGTCCAACTACACCATGGGCTAATTATGTCAATTTACCCTACTTTTGTCAAAACTCCCAATTTGACCCATTTTAACCCAAAGTGAACCCAATGTCAAACCAAACCTACCCAATTGACCCCAATTTTGGTCCAATTCAATTCTAAACTTCAATTCAATATCCCCAATACCAATCTAGACCAAATCCAAGTCCAATTTGATTGACATTTGGATCCAATCTCACTTTTGGCCTTAAAGCCCAATTTGGACCCATGACCCAAACCTAACCCAAACTCACCCAATTCAATTCCAATTAACCCCAAATCTTTTCTAAATCTTCCTTAACATTCCCACAAACAAAATACTAACATGATTTGCCCAAAATTTAGACCCAAACCCCACTCAAATTCAACCCAAAGCTAAAAGGCCCTATTTTGACCTAAACCCAAACCTAACCCAAAATTTAGACCCAAACCCCAAAATCAAAGCCCAACCAAAGTCAAAACCTCTTTGAAACACTCCCATAAACATTTCTCAACATTGATTTTATATCAATTTCAACCTTAGCCCAACATTAGCCCAAGTTAGCCCAATTTGACCTACATAGGCCCACTTACCAAATAAATCCAAATTCAAACCAATTCAACTCCAAATCACACCAAATTGATTCCAAGCCCTTCATAGAACACCCCTAAACCAATTATGACATTTATTTGACAAAGTTCTTCACAAAATCTTTACCCAAATGCCCATCCTAAAATCAAAAAGCCCATTCCCCTTAAACTTTCCTAAAAGCCCACTTCACCACATTCAAAAGCCCAAATCCATCCAAAGCCCACATGGCATTTCCCCTCATCATCCATTTAATCAAAATCACCCCTTAGTTTCAAAATCATCAATTAAACCATTCCAAATCAAGTTTCATACAAATTTCCATCAAATTACCAAAAATTCTTAAAACCCATTTTCATGAAATTGACCAAACCTTTTCCCAAGCCAAAGGTGAGCCATGCAAGCCATGGACAAGCCACATGAAGCCATGGAAGGCTTGACATGTGAACAAGCCATTAATGGAAAAAGGAGGAGCCCCTTTCCTAATCCTCCTTAACCCCTTTTTACCTTAAGCATGTCACACACTAAACCATGTTTAGCCACCTCATCATGGATAGAGACCACACCACTCTCCCTTGGCCGACCCAACCGATCCTCTCAGCCCAAAAGCAGGCCATGGGGAGGTGCACCCAACCCAAACCAATGGGTTGACCAATTTCAAGCCAAAGTGGCCTCTCCCCCATTCCATTTTAATCCAAACACTTTACACATGTCCAAGCCCAATCGACTTCACCATTGCCAAGCCCCGACCTCCCTGGTCTAGATGGTGACCCATGCTCGCCGGCCAGCCGCCCTGGATCGCCGGAAAACACCACACCCGAGAGCTCACATGTGAGCCAACTTTGAAATTCCACCTCGCCGAGCCGCCCCATGCCCAATGGCCACCATGGCCGTTCTTCCCATGACCGCAGCAGACTGATCCCAACCCTCGCCATCCCCGGGAGGCTCTCCAGCCACCTCTACTTAAACCCCTCACCCTCACGGCCATGAGAAGAGAGTTGCACAAACCTTGCCGAAACTCGCCAAAATTGTTCCAAACCCTTCTCCACCCTTAGAGCGATTGAGCCCCGGTGTCAATTTTCCCTAATCCCCACTCGATAAAATCCAATTTCCCAACCGAAATTCCACCCAAAACCAGGACACTTCTCCACAGTGAGCCAATTCCCAAATTGATTGGTTCTACACCTTCACCGGACCAAGGGAAGGTGTCCACCAAGCAAAAGCCCCATCTCCGAGCCACCCAGCTTGCTCCAGCCTCCAAGCTTTGTGATCGGGCTTGGTCGAAATCACATCTAGATAATTCACTGCGACCAGGAGACTTCATCCGGAGCTTGCGCGGATCCAATCGAAGGTGCAACAACTCTCAGATTGAAGCCACACTTCTTTGAGCAAAGGTATGAGCTAATTTTTCATCCCGAGCTTCTAGAGATTCTCCATTTCGAATGCTTTAATTTCAATACATGATAACCTTATAGATGTGTTCGTCTCTTCAAGACGAATCCATAGAGCATAAGAACATGAAAATCCATTGAGTATCGAGTGAGATCTTAGGGATTTAGTGTGGACGGCTCTCGGGTGAGGACGCTCGGGACGATGAACGGATGCCGTCCATTCAATACAAGCGCGGACGAACGGCTCGGATGGCGTCGGAGCAGAGAGACGGTACGAGAACCGCGGGGCCCGGGCCGCCGACTCGGGTGGCGGCGTCGAATGGGAGCGCGACACGCGGCGTTTCGGAGATGCCGAGGATGAGTTGGCGCCGCGTGGATAAATAGAAAATTAGGGTATTTTTTGATTTATTTAATTCCCTAAACTTCAAAAATTCATAACTCCGTGTAGAAAAATCAGAAAAATAAAATAAAAATACTCTCTTGCTCGAGTGAATGCGAGGAGAATAATGTGGAAAAGAAATCATTTAATTTCATCAAGTATTTTATTTTTTATAATTTATTTACTCTTTGCATACTTTTAATTCTCCATGCATGTATACAATTCACCATGGCATGAGACCATAGGAGCTTTTGAAGCCTCCGAATTTGGGAACATTCCCCGAATTTTCCAAAGTCGAGGCCATCCCTATAAAAAGTTATTGATTTTTCAAATTCATATTGCTCGTTTTGAGTATTTTAATTCCAATAAATAGCATGTTGTGAAATAAATTCTAGGAAAATTTGGTGATGTTTCTTATGACCAGAGAACCCTAGGAAAAATAGGTTTTGACTTAGTTCATTTAAAACAACCCTAATTGGCTTAAACACCCAAAATAGGTCTCTAATTAATTAGAGTTAACCATGCATCAAATTGACTTAAAATAAATTCTCCACTGACCTTTAGGATCAGAGGAATCCACCATAAAAGTTTGAGGTCAATTGGACTTGGTTAGCCCCACTAATTGGGTTGATTAAGCCACTTAGCCATTTTAAACTTTAAAAATTCATAACTTTTAAAATACCTTTCAAAAATTCACCAAATTGGTTTTGAAGCCTCTATGATATCAGGGGAACCTAAGAAAATTAAAATTTCAATTTTCTAAAAAAGTTGATTTTTAATAATATTTTAATATTTTTAATAATTAAAAAATAATAAAAATCACAAAAATAATAAAATTCACCAAAATGTCACATTTTGAATTTTAATCACTTAGGAACAAACCCCACATTTTTCTTAGGTCTATTTAGTGAGATATTAAATTTTAAAGCTCTAGGGTAATTTTAAAATTAAAAAAATGTATTTTCTAGCATTTTCACTAAAATAATTATAATAAATCATAGAAAAATCAGAAAATTGTAAAATTTTCTTCTCTGATTTCCTTGATATCAGAGAGATTTTTGAAAAATATAAAATTTATTTTTCAACATTTATTTTATTTTTAAATTAATTAACACTCCGAAACTTAAAATAATTATAATAAAAATACTATAATTCAAAAAATCACCAAAATTGGTCCAAGTGATCCTCTGGTTATTAGGAATGTCTCCTAATTTTCTTAAGGACAGAAACTTTCCCTTGGTCATGTTATTAAATTTTCCTTGGAAATCTCTATTTTTTACCAAAAATAATTATATAAATAAATTAAATACAGAAAAATCACATTTTCTCCTCTCATGTCTTTATTGACATATGAGTGAAGTCACATAAAAATTTCAAGTTCATTTGAGTTCAATTTAGTGAGTTATGAAATTATTAAGCTTAAAGGGTAAAGTGGTAATTAAAATTTTTAATCCTTAATTAAAACTTTAGGTTTAATAAAAAATTAACAAATAAAATATTTGATCTTAATCTGATTTGGATGATTGAAATTTAAATAATTAAAGGGTAGAAACCCATTAAGCAATTTAAAATGATTATACCTTAATTAAATAATTGATTAAATTTGGAAGAATAATAAAATTGGAATTATTAAAATAGGGATATTATTAGGAAGAGATTTATTCTTTAATTTAAAAATCCCTAAATTAATTATCTCATTAATATTCAATTCTTAATTAAAATGATAACTTAAATTCAAAACATTAAAAGACTTAATCATTAAACTAAAATTAAATTATTTAACTCTTTTAAAAATTTCAATTAAAATTAAAAAATAAAATTAAATTAAAAATTAAATTAAATTAAGTAAATTAAATTGGATTAAATTAATTAAATTAAATTAAAATTAAAAGTTGAATTAAATTAAATTAAATTAAATTAAATAAACAAATTAAATTAAATTAAATTAATTAAAATTAAATTAAATTAAATTAAATTAAATTAAATCAAATTAAATTAAAATTAAATCAAATCAAATTAATTTAATGTAACATCAAATCAAACTAAATTGAATTAAATTGAATTAAATTAAATTAAAACTCAATTAAATTAAATTAAATTAAATTAAGTTGAATTAAATATAACATCACCAAAGACATAAAGAATTCAAAATAAATCTAAAATAACTTGAACACTATTCCAAATTTAAACCCTTTAATGGAAATTAAACTAAATCACAAACCATTTGAACACCAATTTACCCTCAAAAGCTTTAGTTATCATAACTCCTAAACAGAATATTAAATGAAATGTTACGTCACTTATAGGATATTCAAACATCCTAGTTCACTGAATAAGATAACAACAAAACTTGAATTCTCGGACGATTAATTCATTTGTATAATTAAACCCATTTGGACTTAAAACAATCCTAGAAAATATTGAAAAGACGTTTAAGATTATTCTTAAACACTTCCTCAATATGATAGGACATTTATAAGAACAATTGGACTTAATTGTTCTTTGATGAAGAAAATCGTCCTTAAACAAAAACACAAAGAACCTAGACGTCATAGAAATGACTAAGTTATAGGATTAGGAACTTGGTAGAAAACCATAACCCTTACCTTAGCTTTACCTAGGAACTTGCTTAAATATTCTAATTGTGTTTTAAGTGCAGCATGGGATGACGGGAAGACCCTCCGAGTACGCTTTTATTTTATTGCAATTTACCTTCTTGCAATTTACATTATTGCAATTTATTTAACTGCATTGCACTTACTTTTCTTGCATGAAAACCCACACCTTTAGGATAGTCCCTAAAACTGAAACCAAAACTAAGTTAAAAGTCATTGCAAGATAAAATTCACCGCCACAACATTTCAAAAATATAAAACAACTCAAAATTTAATCACAAACAGAACACAAAACTACAATTACAACTAAATTAAAACGTCCTGTTGGATGATCGGGAATACCTCGGATGATGTAACCTACGTGTTGCTAACGAGATTTCCCACGGTCTAAATGAAAGTGTGGAACTCATTCAGTTGAGTTTAGCAAATTCATCCGGACTAAGTGAATCCGATAAAAATAATGATGCGGAAGGATGGAACCGTGGGATCTTAACCGGTGTCGTTATAATCAACTTTAAGATTTGTTTTAAATAAAACGTAAAAAACACTTGGAAATCAAGATTTTATCTAAACCAAAACACTTTTCTCATCCCCTGATTCACAATTTCTAAAACTAAACCTCTGCAACAACAAGGAGCTCGGAGCATGGTGGGCAGCACGGCCATCGTCATCAGCAAAACCCGAGTCTACTTCAAGCAAAACTTTCCTAGAACTAAATAACAAAACCATAAGACTTCGAGGTAGCTTGCCTAGTGCGACATAAATCCTCAACCTTTTGTTAGGCATTTGCACTACAAATTAAGCCCTAACCGCTTTTAGGATTCCGAGGTAGTCGTCGATACGACATAAACCCTCACATCTTCGAGGCTATTTGTATGATTCTATCATATAAATATAAGTCCTAATTAATTAAAATTGGCAAAATCAAAACATTTAAATAAATACTAGGACTTTCCTAAATCCAAGCCAAACAATAGGATAGTCGGGAAATTACCGAAGTTCGCTTCGAATCTGTGATTTCTCCTACTTTTCTTCCTTTGGATTCCCAAAACAAAATGTTCCAAATTTGATCCATTCCCTATTGAAATTCCAAATTTCAATCCTCGAAAATCTTAAACTTTGAAATTCTTGAGAGCGAATTATTGATTATTATCGAGAGTTTTCTTGGGTGATTCCCATCACTTAAGATGTAATTAACTATAGGGGCTTGCCCTTATAAGGAATTTTAAAGAACCCGGTAATATAAACCCCGTTTAATGTTTTCATATTAAGCGGGGGAATTTTGTTCGGCATATAAAATTGGTTCGCGGACCAAACGGATGTCACAAATCTTCTAGTTTATTTAATCGAGCCCCACCGTCGAGCAGTGTGTGCTATCCTTAGGGACAGATACACGGTTTGTGGTGCGATGCTCGTTTATATAAACTATTTGGGATGTGAGAACGGTTTAATCTCATATCTTAAAACCTTCAAATTTAAAATTATTTTCAAAATCAAATACTACTCTTCAAATTATTTATTTTAATTAAATTAAAAATTCGCCGACAGCTTCTGTTAGGCGACCCCCTTTTCAAAATAAAACACACAACCTAAAAAAATATGCCGACATAATGAGAAATAGAAAAGATAACATAATTATTTATAAACATTATTGAAAACATTACTAGCCCAACCTTGATTAAATTGGCTAAGTCCCCTAATAATTGAATGTGCCTCTAAAGGCTTTTACTCACATAACTCCTAAATGAAACATCAAATTAATGTTACCCTACTCAAGGTATAATTAAAACATATAAGTTCACTGAGCAAGAATTAAAACATTATTAATAAACCCTAATTGAGTAAGGGTGATTGATTGTACTACATAATGAAACCAAATGAACTCTAAGTGGACCCAAAGCTTGAGAAAGATGTTAAGGGTTATTCTCAGGTGCACTTCCTCAATCTAATGAGTTACTTTAGAAGACTATTTGTATTTCATTATTATTTGATCAAGAAAATCATCCTTAACATATCCTAGGGACCCACCAAGTTAAGAGATAGGATCCCCTCTTGCACTTAAACCTCAGAACTTTAATCACCACTTCTATACTTGCTTTAAATGCTAAACTTTTCAGCAGATGTACTCGAAGACTGCCAGATACGCATTTATTTATTGCAATTTACACTGCTTTATTTATTAAATTCTTTACTTCTTGCATGTCAAAACTGAAACTTTTAGGATAGCTACTAAACCAAAATAAAACAAAATGAAACCAAAAATCAAATTCACTGCCACAACAATCAAAATATAAGACAAATCAAAATTTAATCACAAATAAAACAAAATAACAATTGCAATTAAATTAAAATGACTCTATCAGATGATCAGGAATCCCTCAGAGGAGGTAACCTACGGTTGCTAATGAGATTTGCTATGGTCTGGATGAAACTATGTAACTTATTCATTTGAGTTTAGTAATTTCAGCTAGGCTAAGTGAATCCAACGAAAATAGTGTTGTCGAAATGAGAGAACCGTGGGATCCTAACCGGTATCTCTTAATAAACTTAAATATTTCCAATTAATCAAGATATTTAAATAATAATGAAAACTTGACAGTCACACCAGAACTTGAAATCTAGAACATGACACTTTTCTCATCCCTTCAATTTGACACTTCTAAAACTAAACCTGATGCAATGAGGAGCTCGGAGCAAACACAGTGGGCAGCACGATGAGGAAGTGAACAACTCTACAACAACAAACCTTCTTAGAAATAAACAAGTCATAAAACTTCGAGGTAGTTTGCCTAGTGTAATATAAACCCTCATTTTATCTCTTTAGGCTTTTGCACCTTGTGTAATATGAGCCCTATCTCATTTTGAGATTCTGAGGTTGTTGTTCATAATGACATAAGTCCTCCTATCTTTCAGGCTATTTTCATAATCAGTATTATGCAAATGTAAGCCCTACTAAATAAAGTTGGCAAAATGAAACATCTAATATCACTTCTAAAAATAAAGCCACACAACAAGATAGTTTGGGAAGTCACCAAGGTTCTCCTCTGGATCCGTGAGGTCTCCTACCTCTCATTCCTTTGAATTCTTAAAAAAATTATTCCTATTTGATTCATTCCCCTTTGAATTTATGATTTCCAATCTTGAAAACCTTAAACTTTGAAATTCTAAAAGGCAAAACCACTGATCTTTATCGAAAGTTTTTTTGAGTGACTACGATCATTTAGGATGTAATTAACATAGGGGCTTGCTCTATAGGTAACTTTAGAACCCATGTAATATAAACCTTGCCTAATTCTCTTGTATTAGGTAGGGAAACTTGTCGGTTAACATACATATGGTTCACAGACCAAACGATTGTCATAAATCTATCAGTTTATTTAATCGAGCCTCACTACCATGTAATGTATCTATCCCTCAGGATATGTGAATGTCTTGATTCATTTATTTAAACTATTAAGGATATGGGATTGGTTTGGTCTCGTATTTTTAAAATCAAATACTACTTTCTACATTATTTAAAATTATACTTACTTAAATTAAATTAACAACAAAAGATGCAGCCAACACTTAGATATTAAGAAACTTGAAGAAGAAAGATAAGGGCTGATAAAATACAAAATATTAGAATAAGAAATGTCAGTGGTTACAAAAAGGATTCCATAATACTTTATTCTAGAGATTTTCATGTAAAAAGGACTACTTCGAAAACCTAATAACCAGAGATTTTTACGTGTGGTATTAATCCACAGAAAATATGTTAAGAATTTCATGTATATTTTATATTGATTTTGATGATATTGCACTTTAAAGAAAGGTATTTTTGATGTTTTTCTGCAGGTATGTTGATTTATGGACATTAGAGCAAAAATGTAAAAAAAACCAAATTTGGAGCAAAAAGGATAAAATTATGAAAATTTGATCTAGGGCGTCGACGGCGAGATCGAGGCCACCGACAGTGGGCCTTAAGAGAGAGAGAGTCCAAGGCTAAATATTCTAGAAGGCTGCCGATGACGAGCTCGAGCCGCCGACGGCGTGTAAGTCGGTTTACTCACAAGGTACATTGAATGTGGATGATTTTTGAAGGGATGCTTGGGAAACTCTTAGAAACTCTTCAATTACTTTAAAAGGAACAATTTGGGGCCAAAAATGTTGTTGTCCGTGTGTCCACCGAGTCTATAGTGTGTCCATTAAAGTGTTAGTTAGTGTCTTGTTTTAGATAGTGAGTTCATTTATTACTATTTGTGAGGGATTCTTTGAGAGATAGTAAAAGTGGAAGGGAAGTGAGAGATTTCTTTCTCCTTGCAGTTTTGAAGGAGAATTCTGTGTGCTGTAAAGAAAGGAAGAGATTCAGAGGAACTTCACAGAGTTTGCTTGGGGAGGAATTCGAGATAAGTTGTATTTACTTATTTTTGTTTGTAAAACTATGTTTTTATATATGAAATCCAAGTTTTATCGTATCTTCTCCATGAATTCTGAGTAGTTTTTCTGTCTTTCTCCTTGTTTTAATATTTTTATGAAATGGTGATTTAAATTAGTGTATCAAAAATAAAAGTTTAAAGAAGTTGCGATAATCTTTTCACTTAAATCTTAATTTACTTTCAATCTGGCCAATTCATAGTTAAAATATGTTGAGTTTAACAACTATAGTGAAGATTACATCCGAGATTTAGGGAGATCACAAATCCTTGAAAGTAGGGTGCAAATAAATAGTGAAATAATATTTATTGGGAGTAGAATTGGAGATTTTAGAGTGACAGACTAAAATACTCAATTCAGTCCTATCATTTGGGTGCTGATGTGTAGATGTTGGCCCTCAGGTGAGGGGAACGTGGGAACTCCGAAGTGAGAGCCGACATCCTCCCAGCCTAGCCGCAGATTCAGTAACCAAGCGTAGGACTAGTCAATGTTTTTTATGCCTGGAACAAAGGGTAAAGAATAGGTATGTTCCTATTTGGCGCAAGACAGTTTTAAACTAATTTTAATTATCCATTCACTTAAAGTTCTTAGCAAAGGAGAACAATTCTTGCTTATATATCTGATCTTTACTTTATTAATGGAATTAGTTAACTATTAGTAGAACTTGTTTATTAAAACTTTATCCTATTTACAATTGCATATTAGTGACAGATAGGCAATTTCGATTTACAAGTTGTGATTCTGAATTGGTTTCTATAATCCTAGTTCGCAGCCACTAAAATATTTTATGTGGGATCGACATCCAGGACTCCACTAGAGCCCTGTATTACTTGAGCGATACGTATAGTTGCATTGAAAGATAACTCTGTGATTATTGAAAATCTATGCACATCTATATCAAATACTAGCCATATTAAGTTTACGCAAAGTGCGCGGAGTGCTTCAAGTTTTTGGCGCCGTTGTCGGGGAATATAACATAGTTAGAGTAACGGACAACTTAGGACTATTAGAAAATCCTTTTTAATAGAATTTGTAACTTACTTAGTTAATTAGTTTTATGTGTACTGATTTCGATTGTATGCATATATTTGGTTTTGAAAATCTTATACCCTACGATTCAGATTTAGAACGCACTGTTAGAAGAATAAGAAAACTGAGAAAAGAACCTAGAAATCCTGATAATCTTAACACAATGGAAAACAATAACCAAATAATAGAAAATGAACATCAATCTAGACCACTAAGAGATTACGCTAACCCTACATTTGATGAAATTCACTTAACCATCCAAAATCCAGTTGTAGTTGCTAATTCATTTAAGCTTAAACCTGCAATTATCCAAACGGTACAAAATAATCAATTTGGCGGAACTCCTAATGAAGATCCTAATTTACATCTTGTGAGTTTCCTATAACTTTATGCTACTTTTAAATATGACATTGTCTGATGATGCTGTCAGACTTAGACTTTTTTTTCATTAAGGGATAAAGCTAAGGCTTGGATAAATTCGTTAGCACCTGGATCTATTAGAACTTGGGGGAAACTTTCACAAAAATTCTTATCGAAATATTTTCCACCATCTAAGACTGCTAAGCTTAGAAATGATATCTCATCTTTCAGTCAGTATGAAGGAGAATCGATATATGAATCTTGGGAAAGATTTAAAGAACTTCTTAGGAAATTTCCATATCATGCTTTACTAGATTGGTTAGTTATTCAAACTTTTTATAATGGATTAGTAGGATCTCTTAGATCCATCATTGATGTTGCTGTTGGTGGATCACTAATGGCTAAACCTTTTGAAGAAGCTTATGCTTTAATCTAAGAAATGACTACCAATAATTTTCAATGGCCCGCTGAAATGGTAAATCCTAAAAGAGTAGCCAGTATTCATGATTTAGATGCCTTAACTATGATAGTTTCTCAAATTGCTGCTCTTTCAAAGAAAATAGATTAATACGGAATGAATCGTTCTCAAACACCTCCAGTGTTAGAAGAAAATTCATTAGGACAAATGTTAGATGCTCAAACTTCATATCAAACTATAAATTTGATAAATAATTGATAAAATAGCCGTTATTCAAACTATTATAATCCAGGTTGGAAGAATCATCCAAACTTTAATTGGAATAACCAAGGTAATACTAATCCTGTTAATCTTCAGTGGGGGAATAATCCTGTAAACCCATTAGGAAATGTAAACAATCAGGGTAATTCCAATTATAGACATTCTAATCCACCAGGTTTTTATAATAATTCACAATTTAAGGAGTAGAAGTTATCTACAGAAGAATTAGTTTTGAATATGGCAAATCAATTACAAAGTTAAGGAGCTTCCATTAAAAATGTAGAAAACCATTTGGGGGCATATTGCTACTGCACTGAGTAATAGACCTGTTGAAACTTTACCTAGCAATGTTGAAGTAAATTCTAAAGATCAAGGAAAAGAACAAATCAAGGCTATTCAATTAAGAAGTGGAAAAGAGTTGGAAACAAGAGTCTAAAAAGAAACTATAGTTGAAAAGGAAAAAGTGAAAACTGAAGGAGAAAATGAAATTTTATATCCTGATTTTCCTCTGAAACCTATAAAAAATACTGTTGAAAGATTACCACCACCATTTCCTCAAAGACTAAGGCAACAAGATAAGGGAAAAAGATTTGCTAAATTCTTAGACATCTTAAAAAAATTATCAATAAACATTCCTTTTGTTGAAGCTTTGGAACAAATGTCTGATAATGTTAAATTTATAAAGGATGTACTCAACAAAAAGAGAAAATTATTAGATCATGAGACTATTGTGCTCAGTGAAGAGTGTAGTGCTATAATTCAGAAAAAGCTTTCTGAAAAACTTAAAGATCTTGGTAGTTTTACTATCCCGTGTGCTATTGGTGAAAAATTTTATGGACAAGAATTATGTGATTTGGGAGTTAGCATAAATCTGATGCCTCTATCAACTTTTAAAATGTTAGGAATAGGAGAGATTGCACCAACTTCTGTAACTCTACAGTTAGCTGATCGATCTATTACACATCCTAAAAGAGTTGTAGAAGATGTTTTGGTCAAGGTTGATAAATTTATCTTTCTTGTGGACTTTATCATCTCATTTTAGGAAGACCATTCCTACCAGGAAGAGCTATGTTAGATGTTAAAAAAGGAGAGTTGACTATGAGAGTAAATGATGAAGAAGTAACCTTTAACATCTCAAAGTCAATGCAATATCCTTCAATAGAAAAAGATGATGAATGCTTTAGAATGGATATATGTGATTATTTGAGAAAAGAATATTTCAAAGAAAAATTTGAAGAAAATGAAGATATGGAAAACAATAAATATGATGAAATTGATAGCGAAGAAGCTGATTATATTTAGGAACAATTTGAAATGCTCGATTCAACAGCACCAGAGAACGAAATATTAATTCCATCAGTTATAAAACCCCCTGAACTTGAATTAAAAAATCATCCAAATCATTTGAAAAATGTATTTTTAGGAGAATTTTCAACATTACCAGTAATTGTGTCCTCAAACTTAAATGAAATTCAAGAACAAAAATTAATGGATACATTAAAAGTACAAAAAAGCTTTTGGTTGGACTCTGGCTGATATAAAGGGAATTAGTCCTTCGATTTGTATGCACGGAATTTTATTATATGATGAACATAAACCAAGAATTGATCCACAAAGGAAACCGAACCCTATTATGAAAGAAGTAGTAAAAAAAGAGATTTTAAAATGATTAGATGCTGGAATTATATATCCTATTTAGGATAGTACTTGGGCAAATCCAATTCATTGTGTTCCTAAGAAAGGAGGAATGATTATTGAAGCAAATGAGAATAACGAATTATTACCTATCAGACAAGTTACCGGATGGCGAATTTGTGTTGATTATGGAAAATTAAATGCCGCCACCCGAAAGAACACTTTCCCCTTCCTTTTCTAGACCAAATGTTGGATAGACTTGCTGTACACAAGTACTACTACTTTTTGGATGGATATACCGGTTATCATCAAATTCTTATTGCTCCTGAGGATCAAGAGAAAACAACTTTTACTTGTCCTTATGGAACTTTTGTTTTTCGAAGAATGTCTTTTAGATTATGTAATGCACCTGCGACATTCCAGAGATGTATGATGTCTATATTTAGTAAGTTAATTGATAATGGAATAGAAGTATTTATAGATGATTTCTCTGTATTTGGAACATCATTTGACGCATGCTTAAATCATCTTGAAAAATTTTTAGATTTATGTGAAAGAACTAATTTAGTTCTAAATTGGGAGAAATGTCAATTTATGGTTGCAGGAAGAATTATATTGGGGCTTCAAAAAATAGCATGGAAGTAAACCCTACAAAAATCTAAGTTATAGCTAAATTACCACCTCCTACTACATTGAGAGGGGTAAGAAGTTTTCTTGGACATGCTGGTTTTTACAGACTTTATATTAAAGATTTTTCAAAAATTACCAAACCTCTATGCCAACTTTTAGAAAAGGACAAGAAATTTGAATTTACTGAAGACTGCTTAAATGCCTTTGTGTTATTAAAAGAAAAACTAATCACAGCACCTGTGATAGTTTCACCTGACTGGGAGAAACCATTTGAATTAATGTGTGATGCTAGTGATTATGCTATTAGAGCTGTTCTTGGTCAAAGATATGATAAGATTTTTAAAATTATATACTATGCTAGTAGAACTCTTAATGATGTTCAAATTAACTCTACGGTCACTGAAAAGAGTTACTGGCTATTGTGTATGCTTTTAACAAATTTAGATCTTATTTAATTGAGACTAAATGTATTGTGAATACTGATCACTCTGCTATTAAATATTTGATGCAAAAGAAAGATACTAAACCAAGATTAATTAGATGAATACTTTTGATGCAAGAATTTGATTTTTGTGGTAATTGATAGAAAAGGAACTGATAATCAAATTTTTAATCATTTGTCGAGACTAGAATATCATGAATTATCTGACACCGACAATAAAATTACAGATAGTTTCCTTGATGAACTACTTTATAATATTAATGAGTGGAAAATATCTTAGTATGCTGATATAGTTAACTATATAGTAAGTGATGTTTTTCTAACTATGCTAACACTACATCAACAGAAAAAATTCATTCATGATGCAAAAGCATATTTTTGGGATGAACCATATTTATATAAGCAATGTAACAATCTTATTATTAGGAGATGTGTGCCTTATGAAGAAACTGAACTGATTATTCAAAAATGTCATGATTCTGAATTTGGAGGACATTTTGGGATTGACAAAACTGCGCATAAAATTTTACAATCTGGATTTTATTGGCCTACTCTTTTTAGAGATGTTTACAGATATATCAAAACTTGTGATAAATGCCAACGAGTAGGTAATATATCTAGAAAAAATGAAATGTCTCTGAATTTCATGTTAGATGTTGAGATTTTTTATGCTTGGGGATTAGATTTCATGGGACCATTTATTCCTTCATTTGGGAACATATATATTTTGATTGCAATTGATTATATATCAAAGTGGATTGAAGCACAAGCTTTGCCTTGTTGTGATGCTAAAAGTGTTTCAAAATTCTTAATGAAAAACATTTTTACAAGATACGAAATGCCAAGAGTGATTATCACTGACGGAGGATCCCATTTTAGGAACAAATATTTTTAAAGATTGGCAGAAAAGTTTAATTTTATTCATAGATTCTCTACTACTTATCATCCTCAAACCAGTGGATTAGCTGAAGTTTCTAATCGTGAAATTAAATAAATTTTAGAAAAGACTATAAATCCTAGTAGATTAGATTAGTCTGCGAGACTAGATACTACATTATGGGCATACAGGACTGCTTATAAAACTTTTATTGGAATGACTCCTTACAGACTCATTTTTGGAAAGACTTACCACTTACCAGTAGAATTGGAGCATAAAGCATATTGGGCGACTAAAAAATTCAATTATAATTTGAAAAATGCTGGTGAGAAGAGATTGTTACAATTGAATGAATTAGAAGAATTAAGAAATGAATCTTATGATAACGACAAAATTTATAAGGAAAAACTGAAGTTAATGAATGATCGGAAGATTAACTAGAAGAACTTTGAATCAGTCAAGAAGTTTTGATTTACAATTCAAGGATGAAGTTATTTCTTGGGAAATTGAAGTCTCGTTGGTTAGGACCCTTTACTGTGACTCAAGTTTATACTCATGGAGTTATTGAAATTGAAGATCCAAAGACTGGGAATAGATTTGAAGTAAATGGACATAGATTAAAACCATATTTTAAGAGTAAAAGATCAAATTTTAAAGAGGTTTTAATGCTGAGTCAACCTGAATAACACCTGAATAGGTCGGGCTGACGACATTAAACAAAGGGATTTATGGGAGGCAACCCATAGTTATTTGTATTGGTTGTGTGTTTTTGTCAATTTATCATTAGTTTCTGGTAGTATTGAATTCTACTACTTGTATTTACCCTTTGATCATCATGAAATTTGGATCCATGGAAAAAATTTGGAACGTATTTGACCACAGTGTTTTTGTGCAAAATTGTGTCTAGGACTCCGACGGCAGGTTTTTTCGGAGGACCCTGACATTTAAATTCACAAATCTCACCGACGGTTCCATCAAGGTCACCAACAACGAGATCGGTGAGTGGGCAGTTTTTCGAGTTCGAAATGATGGTTTTTTTGTGGTTTTAGGTGAATTTATCTCCTATAAACTTCTATGGACGGTTCCTAAACTTTACATTTCCCAAAAAAGAATGGAAAATCCCTTGAATTCTTTTCTAATGGCTTCCAATTCAATAGATCACCCTAGATTTCAAGTGTTCAACTGGTGAAAGTACATCCGTGCCGAGGCGCAATGACTTTTCAACAAGTTGATGTCAAAGAAGAGGCTAATTAAAGAAAGAGGTTTTGTGAATCAAGGATTAAACAATCCTTCGACAGCAATTGAAGAAATGATCGTGCGGTGAAGATGAGAAGTATTTTGCTACACTACTGCCACAGTAGTCGTTCCTGTGGTGAAGGAGTTTTACGCCAATTTGCATGGAATCAACCAAAGAAGCGTCTATGTGTGAGGTAGGTGGATAAATTTTAATTCTGGATGAATTAATGAATTGTACATGCTTGAGAATGTTCCTGTCTGCCATTATTCAAATTTCATGCCTACAGGAGATAAGATGAATGAAATCTACCAATATTTGACGGACGAAACTGAAAACAGGGATGTTAGAGAAAATGGGTATGTTAGTTTTTCTGCTACACTTTTAAATCCCATTTCGAAACATTGGCACTCTTTCATATCTGCAAAGTTATTACCGATGATGAAAATCGGTAAAGTTACCAAAGAGAGTGCTATATTGAACTACTCCATTCAAATGGGATGGTCGATCGATATTGGATCAATTATTGTGAAATCTATTTTTGGCCTGATCGTTCAAGGATCATCTCAAGGGCTTGGACATCCTTCAACAATTTTCTCAATATGTAGTCTATTTCAAGTATCATACGAAATTTGGGAGAAGGTACTACTACCTTGGAAACCTTTAGACCCAACCATAATATTCCCAGCCAACGATGAAGAGAATGATATGGGCATGATTATGGATCAAGCATCACGAAACTCTATTCCAATTTGACCTCTTGTAGTGGATAAGACACTGATGATCTTGCACAGAATCAAGAATTTGGAGAACTAGGTACAAAATTTAATGAATTCAGTTAACAATATCTATGATTTCTTTGATCACCTTGATTAGAGAATGAAAGGACATTTTGATCATATTGGACGTTTCGAAGCAAGTTTGATGCACTTAATGAGAATAATGGGATGGATTGAAGAAGATTCAATTGAAGAATTCTCATTTCGACCTTTCTATAACCTGTTCGTCCATGTTCAAGCGATGAGTGATATCAGAGGAGAAACCAACACTGATTCAAAAGAGTAGTGGAATTGCTTTACTTTATATGTTTCTTTATATTAAACTTGATTTGAACTATGTTTGTTTTTTTGCTTTCGATTGTTTGCTTTTTAATCTCAGTATAGTTGAGAATATGCTTGGAATGTTTGTCTTCAGCATTTTGAGTGTTATGGCTTGGATTGCGACGCCAAATTAAGGAATTTAGGTTGAGAAAATACCTAACTTATGTGTGTTTTGTAATGTGTATTGTAACACTTGGATTTTATATATAATTATGAATTTTTGTTGTATGTTTGTTTATTTGAGTTAATACATCACTTAATCACTTAAAGTATATGTTTAAAATGAGCAAATGCATGACGACGAGGCTTAAAATTGATCGAAATAGTAAAAATCAGAATAATGATCAAGATTTAAGAATCTCGTCGACGGTGCGCTTGAGGCCGCCGACGGCGTGTTTTTCCCGAAACTATTGAAATTAAATTCAATTGAACCCACTGACAGTACAAATGACCCTGCGACGGCGAGATCCCAAAAGTTACCTTTTAACTGTGATTTTGACCAGTCAACCACCACTATTCATCGTCTTCTTCTCATATTTACCGAAAATTTCGACCTAAGGCTTGAGAGATCTTAGATTAGGGGCAATTTCAACTCAAGTTAACACCGGATCTCATCATCCTTTTGTAAGAGCTTCCCTCCTATGTAAAATTTTTTTATTTTCACCATGAATTTCTTCCACATTGAGGAATTTTCAAAAAATTAAAAATGTGGAGAAAGACTTAGAAGAAATTCATGGAACATAATTTAGATTACTTTAAGTCACTTTTGGAAGCCATTGTATTATTGATTTGGAGTTTAGTTTGGATTTTTGTAATTTTGATAGATCAAAAAATGGCTCCCCGTCAAAAGAGGCGACTTGACTTTGACGAGGCTCGATTTATAAATGCTAAAGCCCAATCAAGATACAATTTAATCTTCCAAGGAAAGAAGTGTATTCAAGATCGAGTTTTTGATAATCCTGGAGGAGAGGTGGAACGAGTTATTAGAGAAAGGAAGTGGGAGAACTTCTGTTACTCTACTAACAAGGCTACTGTGGAAGTTGTAAAAGAATTCTATGCAAATCTGACTCAACTTGAGACGAGCTTATTAAAGTAAGAGGATTTTCTGTTGATTTTAATGTTGCCCGCATTAACTCTTTTTACGAGCTTCATGATTTTTACACTAGCAAGTATGAAACATTTGGAACTATGGAAGGTCTGTTATACGTTGTTTTTGACTCTCTCACTGATAGGAAAGGAACTTGAAAAATTAAGCAACGTGAACAGATTAACTTTCCTCTTTCTATGATGAATGCCACAGCTAAGGCATGAAATTATTTTATTTATTTTACTCTGCTACCTACCTATCACCATAGTGAAGTATCAAGAGATAGAGTTATTCTGAATTTCTGTATTCAGAACAATAAAAGTATAAATGTGGGGAATATTATTTACAAGAATATTTTGGCCACAAAAAAGAGCAAATCAAGTGGATATTTAGGACATCATGGACTAATTTATGCACTTTGCCAATTGTCTGGAGTGGAAGCTAGCGACGATGAAGAATGGGTATATCCTATGAAACCCATTAGTAAAGCCAATTTGAAGACTTAAGAATCCCATGAAGAGATATCCCTTCTACTAGTTATGACCCTCCTGCCTCTAGCTCTCCTACTCTTTATGATTTGATGAATGAGATGTCCCTGCAGCAGAAAAATTTTGAAAAGATAGATGAAAGACTTGGAAGAATAGATCAGAGGATTGAAGAATTAGAGCAGAGACATGATTACGATAGTGAATATCTTCAGCGGCATTCTGATTTCGAGATTTCTTATTACGATGCTCAGGCTAGATACTATAAAGGTGAGCCTGATGTCACTTTTCCTGAATGCCTCCGTTATACTCACTATCGGCCCAATCCACCTACTGATCATTATACTCGCTATCAGCCCAAGCCACCTACTGATCAGGGTGATGAAGACATAGCATGAGATTTTGATCTCTGATTTTTAAAATTTGATTGTGATGTATTTGTGTTTTGTTGTAGTATTTTCGTTTTTTTATTTGTATGTTGTAAAATATTTTATTTTATGAGATATGTGTTGTGTTTGTAGTTTGTATTTCATTTCTGGATTGTGATGCATAATTATAATTGTAATTGAGGACTCTTAGTTTAAATAGTAGATTGTTTGTTATTCTGTTGTGAAATGTAAATGTTGCTTGGTATTGTCCTATGTAGTTAATTGTTGTTGTTAAATGTTTTGTTTTATGTACTTCAAAATTTCATTACCCTAGCAAATTTTCTTAACTGTTATATGTATGGAAGAGTTCCTAATATTACAGGTCAATTGAAGTTAAAAATTTTTCAGAAGAACCTGCAAAATTTCAGAAAGATGAAAATGCCTAAAGTGCAAAGGTATGATTTATACTTAGAATTTTTCTTTCCACCCTGCATTATTTATTGAAAATTTTAAGTTTGGGGGGGAGAAAAATATTAACTATTATGTATTTTCAATTAAAATATTTTCAAAATTTATAAATATGATTTTTGTGATAAAATTTAATTCAGTTAACTATATTTAGATTTTATTTAAGTGTTGTAGAAGATTCAAAGAAATATTTTTGGTAATAAAAATTAATTTTGTAGGTTAAGATATTTAGTATAAGAGGATAAGACTATAGTTAACTATTTAAAGTAAAGAAAACTATATTCTAAAATATTAAGAATCTTAGGAATTTAGCTGAGAAAGAAAAGATTGGGACTCAATGATGTAAGGACTATGAATTGCATATAAGGTAAAGAATGCTAAAAGTTTCAAATTTAGGAAAAGAAGAGTGAAGTTCAAAATTATTAATAGGCTATCCAGATATAGTAATCCTCACTTGAAAAAGAAAAAGAAAAGAAAGGATTGAAAAAAAATCCAAAAAAAATAAAAAGAAAAGAAAAGTAAGTGAGGAAAAGCTTGAGGAGATGCCTTATCAAAAATTGGTTACACTTGGATTAACCTAAAGGGAAAACTAAATACATTTCTAAACTTATATTTATGGACTAGCTTCTTTACTAGTAGTGTTCTCATGAATTTCCTATCATTTGAATATTCTTAGTGAATTAATATTGCAATATATAGTCATTCTTGAAATAAATAGAAGACTATAACTCTTAGACTTGATGTCTAGATAGCCTTATATCTGCAGAGTTAATCTAATTACTTGAAAATCTTTCTAAGAATTCTTACTATGATATTTATTTAAATCAAAATTATAGTATTTCTGAATTAAAACTTTACCATAATGAATCATAACTTTTATGTAGTATTAAAAATTATTTGAGGACAAGTAATAGTTAAGTTTGGGGGATTTTGACCCACTGAAAATATGGTAAGAATTTCATGCAAATTTTATATAGATTTTGATGATATTACACTTTAAAGAAAGGAATTTTTGATGTTTTTTTGTGGGTATGTTAATTTATGGACATTAGAGCGAAAAAATGCAAAAAGGAGTAAATTTTGAGCAAAAAAGATAATAATATGAAAATTTGATCTTGGGCGCCGAGGACGAGATCGAGGCCGCCGACAGTGGGCCTTAAGAGAGAGAGTCCAAGGCTAAATATTCTAGAAGGCCACCGACGGTGGGATCGAGCCGCCGATGGCACGTAAGTCAGCTCACTCACAAGGCACATTGAATGTGGACGATTTTCGAAGGGATGCTTCGGAAACTCTTGGAAACTCTTCAACTACTTTAAAAGGAATAATTTGGGGCCGAAAATGTTGTTGTCCGTGTGTCCACCGAGTTTATAGTGTGTCAATTAGAGTGTTAGTTAGTGTCTTGTTTTAGATTGTGAGTTCATTTAGTAATATTTGTGAGGGATTCTTCGAGAGATAGTAAGAGTGGAAGGGAAGTGAGAGATTTCTTCCACCTTGCCGTTTCGAAGGAGAATTCTGTGTGCTGTAAAGAAAGAAAAAGATTCAGAGGAACTTCACAAAGTTTGCTTAGGGAGAAATTCGAGATAAGTTGTATTTACTTATTTTAGTTTGTAAAACATTCTTTTTATATTTGAAATCCAAGTTATCGTATCTTCTCCAAGAATTCTGAGTGGTTTTTCTGCCTTTCTCCTTGTTTAGATATTTTTGTGAAATGATGATTTAAATTAGTGTGCCAAAAAAAAAATTTTAAAGAAGTTGTGATAATCTTTTCATTTAAATCTTAATTTACTTTCAATCTGGCCAATTGATAGTTAAAATATGTTGAGTTTAACAATTATAGTGAAGAATACATCCAAGATTAGGGGAGATCACAAATCCTTGAAAGTAGGGTGCAAATAAATAGAGAAATAATATTTATCGAGCGTAGAATTGGAGATTTTAGAGTGACAGACTAAAATATTCAATTCGGTCCTATCGTTTGGGTGCCGAAGTGTAGATATTAGCGCTCAGGCGAGGGGAACGTGGAAGCTCCGAAGTGAGAGCCGGTATCCTCCCAGCCTAGCCATAGATTCTATTATGAGTTCTTTAATTCTCCTATAGAAGGAAGCTCCTATAGTTAATTACATCTTAAACAATTAGGATTGCCTAAGAAAACTCCTTATTAACATTAATACTCACTCTTTAAGTAGAATGTCAAGATCAAGGAAGAAAACGTCAATGTTTAATCCTAGGGGTAATAAGTGTACTACCCTAAAATTTTTTGTTTTATTTTATTTTGTTGATGTCATTTTGGTTTTTTCGTTTCAAATTTATTTAGTTTTAAATTTGTTTTGTAATCTTATTGTGGCTTTGTAATTTTTTCAGTGGCTATCCTACAAGTTTTGGTTTTGTTTTGTTATTACTTTGGTTTTGGTATTTTAGTTTTTTTTTTAATGACGTTATTTTATTCTAATGTCGTTTTGGTTTTTTTTTTGTTGTTGTTTGATTTTGTTTTAGAGTTTGTTGTTCCATCTTCGGAATGTCACTTTGCAAAAGAGAGTTATCACATTCTAATAACATGCAAAGTAAATTTACAATGAAACATATCTTCAACCTACAAGGAAAACAGTTTCAGAGTTATTCTTACAAAAGAAATAATGTTGATTTTATTTCTTAGAATGTTGCTTTAGTTAGTTAATTTTTAATTCTTAGAAAACTCGGTCAAGTTGTCCATGGCTTCGTCATCCCAGGGTAGTCTGATGCCTTGATCTACTTAGTCTGAAAGGTAATTAAACCAGGACCGGAAGATTCCTATCAACAACCAGGATTGCTTCGTCCAAGAGATCTTCGTAGATCAAGAACACTGAGGTTTAAGTTGCATTCAGTGATCTTTGTTGATTAATGTTTCATTTAAGTTTTAATGTCTTTTATTAATTTTTAAGGGTTGAAATATTTTAGATTATTTACGATTTGTTAACCAATTAATTCTTGTGATTTTTTTCATTTATTTTTGTTTTTTATGGTTCCATTATTACGATTTAAATTAGTGTAAAATCTAACATAAATTAGACTTTATGATTTTAGATTCAATGTCTTTTGAATCTAAAGATATTTGGTTTAAGCCTAATATAAATTGGACTTAAAATTGGGTAAAATCTAACTTAAGTTAGAGTTTAGGATTTTTAGATTCAATATCTTTTGAATCTAAAGGCTATTATTTAAGCCTAATTATACTTAAATGGGTAGAGTCTTAGATTCAGTGTCATTTGAATCTTAAGATATTTGGGTCAAGTCTAATATAAATTAGACTTAGAATCTGGGTAAAATCTAACATAAGTTAAGACTTTAGGATTTTAGACTCAATTTCATTTGAATCTGAAGGATTTTTTTAATTAGTCTACTACAGATTAGACTTAGATTCAATTTGAGTTTAGTCCAGGGTTCAAACTGACTTTAATTTAAGTTGATCCTAAAGTTTAGGTCAACTTAAGTTTAACCCAAGATTTGATTTATTTAGATTCAATTCAGATTGAACCAATGGTTTGGTTAACTTAAGTTCAATTTGTGTTGAACTTAAAGTCTAAATTTGACTTAGGTTCAGTTTTAGTTGAACCTAAAGTTTGATTTATTTAGGTTCAATGTAGGTTGAGCCTAAAGTTTGGTTGAGTTAGGTTTAAGTTTTTTTTTTATCCTAAAGTTTTGGTTAGGTTCAACTTGGGTTGAACCTAAAGTTTGGTTGAGTTAGGTTCAAGTTTTGTTTTGATCCTAAAGTTTCAGTTAGGTTCAACTTGAGTTGAACCTAAAGTTTGGTTGAGTTAGGTTCAATGTAGGTTGAAACTAGAGGTTCGGTTAGGTTCAATTTGGGTTGAACCTGAAGTTTGAGTTAACTTGGGTACAAATAGGTTGAACCTAAGTTTGGGTTTGATTTAGGTTCAATGTAGGTTGAACCTAGGGTTTGAGTTAAGTTGGGTTCAAGTTAGGTTATATCTAAGTTTAGGTTTAATTTAGGTTCAATGTAAGTTGAACCTAAGTGTTTAAGTTAACTTGGGTTCAAGTTAGATTGAACCTAAGTTTGGGTTCGATTTAGGTTCAATATAGATTGAACCTAAGGATTTGAGTTAACATGGGTTCTAGTTAGTTTGAACCCATATTTAGGTTTGATTTAGGTTAAATGTAGATTGAACCTAAGGATTTGAGTGAACATGGGTTCAAGTTAGATTGAACCTAAGTTTGGGTTTGATTTAGGTTCAATGTAAGTTGAACCTAAAGGTTTGAGTTAACTTAGGTTCAAGTCAAGTTGAACCTAAGTTTAGATTTGATTTAAGTTCAATGTAAGTTGAAACTAAAGGTTTAAGTTAACTTGGGTTCAAGTTAGGTAGAACCTAATTTTGGGTTAGATTTAGGTTAATGTAGGTTGAACCTAAGGATTTTGAGATAACTTGGGTTCAAGTTAGGTTGAACCAAAGTTTGGGTTTGATTTAGGTTCAATGTAAGTTGAACCTAAAGTTTTAAGGTTTAATTAGATTAATTAGGCTTAATTAAGGTTAGGTCTAATTAGAGTTTAAGTTTAATTAAACCTTATTTAGATAATGTTTAATTAGATTAATTAGAACTAATTAGGGTTAATTCTAATTAAGGTCCAAGATTAATTAAACCTAATTTCAGTATAGTTTAATTAGATTAATTAGATCTAACAAGGGTCAGGTCTAATTAGGGTTTATAGTGTTAACCCTAATGTGACTAAGGCTTAATAGAGTTTAATTAGGCCTAATTGCAGTTTAGACCTAATTAGGGTTTATTGTGATAAACCTAATGTGATTAAGGCTTAACAATTTAATTAGGCCTAATTGGAGTTTAGACTTAATTAGAGTTTATGGTGTTAAACCTAATATGATTAAGGCTTAACAGAGTTTAATTAGGCCTAATTGGAGTTTAGACATAATTAGGGTTTATTGTGTTAACCTAATGTGATTAAGGCTTAACAGAGTTTAATCAGGTCTAATTGAGGTTCAGACCTAATTAGGGTTTATGGTGTTAAACCTAATGTGAATAAAGCTTAACAGAGTTTAATCAGATCTAATTGGAGTTTAGACTGGATTAGGGTTTAAATATAGGTTCACCTGGGTTGAACCTATCTGTTGAGTTGGATTTGTCATTTGGAATTGGATTGAAGTTTACCTTAGTTCATATGTGTTAACCCTAAGATTTTAGGGTCTAGTCAATCTTACATGTCATTTAGGGTTTAAATAAAATAATTTATTATTTTTAATCATAAGTGATGAAGATGCCAGTTTAAATTTTCAAATGGCTAACAATTGTCATTTTAGAGTTTAAAAGTTCCACTCTAAATTTTCTAACCATTTTCAAATTAATTTCTAATTTCTTAATTTTTATCGTTATTTTTTGGAAATAATTACAAAGTTTGATAGAATTTAGGAAATTTAATCATAGGGAATTTTCCTAGCCTCAACAAAATCAGGGAGTGTTCCTAAGGGCTTAAAGATTAATCCCTAAAATTTTCAAATTTTTCTAATTTATAAACAATTTTTAATAATTAAATTACTTTAAGAAGTAATTAATTAATTAAAAACTAAATATAATTTGTTAATTTAAAATTTCATTTCACATTATTCTCCTAATTGTCCTAAGTTCAAGGATATTTTAAACTTATTTTGGTGATTTTTATTTGTTAAAATATGGATTTTTGAAGTTTTTAAGGTTATTCTGGATTTAATTAAATCCTAACTAACCAGAAAAAGTCATGGGTGGACGCATGTCCTCGTACACATCGAAGACGCGTTTGTTCCGTTGTGGGATTCATCAAATGGGATCTGTTTCTATTTAATTAGAGTCGTTCATTTTCAAAACAAGGAAACGAACGACATCCGTTCATCTCCTTCATCTGGTCTAACCCGCAAGCCGTCCATGATCTAGGCACAATATCTCATTCGATTCTTCATAGATTTGAAAAAAATTTGTTCCTAAAGCTTCATCTGGAGAGGGCAAACCCATCCATATAGTGACTTGTAGGTTGTGAGATGGTTCACTTCACAAAGGACCAGACCCGAGCTTAAAGTAGGTCGAATAGGTCATACCTAGTCTTGGTGAGGTCTAACTTCAATCAAATTGGTCTGGAACGATTGCCAAGTCCTTGCGAAGATCCTGATATACTCAATTTGAAGTGAGATTGAGCTTAGGTATGAACTCGATGAAATAGGTCCACGGCTTGATGTTAAATTGATTAGAGCCTATAAGGAAGGCCAATTTCGATTGGAAACTTCTTCATTTAGGTTAGTGATGGTGTAGGGATGATTAATATGAGGATTGGTGAGGTTTCATGCAGACCCAAAAACTTGTCATCTTTTTAGGGCATGCAATTGGAGGAAGTCAATGGGTTTCAGGGCTTGATTCTTTGGGGGATCAGCTGTCTAGGGTCTGGGGAAGAGGTTTGCTGTTGAAAGTTTTTTGAATTGGGAATTTTGGGTAGTTCTCTCTCTTCCATGGGTCTTCTCGGGTTAAGCACTATTTATAACCATGGAAAGGCCATTAATAAGCTTGGATAGGCATGTGGTTGGTTGTGGAAGGAGACAAAAAAATGTCATGATGGTTTGGATATAAGATTTCGGCTAGGAGATGATCATGGCTGAGCTCCCCAAGGTTAATCCATGTTATACTCAACTAGGGTGAAGGTTTGGTTTATTATTTGGCTTCTTTCCATTGGCTAGCTTATGAGGTGGATATGGTTTGTTATATTATGTTGAATTCACCTTCCCTATATGAGTTTTATCAATCATCTAATGAAGTTTGAAGAGAGTGACACATAACCCCTTTTCTTCCTCATTTTCCATGAAATGTCATGATGAAGCCAATTATGGTGAAAAGGATTATTTGGATAAATTTCTCTTCAATTGGATTAGAGGAGAGGTAAGTGGTGACTCACCTACATCATCCTTTAAACATAACATGAAGGAATGACACATTTTTCATCTGTTTATGGTGGTGTCATAATGAGTTCTAACCTTAGTTAACCACAGTGACTCATGGGTTTGTCATGGGGTTAACCATGTCAAGGTGAAGTTTAATGGTCTCATAGGTCATGGATGACCCATTGGTGATTCCTTATGAGTTGAATTTAAATTTCAAAAGTTATTTATATTTTTATGATGTCATGTATGATGTCATAATATTGGTTTTAATTTTTGGTTACTTAATTATAATTTCATTTTGAATTAATTATGCAATTAATTAAAAGTCTATATAATTATAATATTAACCCATAAATTGGTCAAAATTGATTTTGGGTGTTCACCATTTCACCAATTTTATCAGTTTGGTCCAAAATTGAGTATTTTGACCCAAGTTGACCATGGTTGACTAGGATTAACCATGGTTGATTAGGGTTGACCAGTTTAGGTTCAGGGTTGACCCAGGTCATTTACTTAACCTTATCATGGTTGAGTAAGTCATGGGGTACTATTAAATAGCTTAATTTGGTTAAATGGTTTAGTTTGACCCGTTTTAATGTTTAATTTGACCAAATGGTTATGTTTTGTCATTTTGGTGTCTTAAGTTGATCAAAAGGGTCAAGTTTGACCAATTTGGTGTCTGAGTTGGCCTGGTGGTCAATGGGTCTGTTTTGATCAAAATTTGACCAGTTAGGTCAATGGTTGACCTATTGGTCAATGTGGTGGTCAATGTGTCCATTTAGACCAAAGTTTGATCAGTTAGGTCAATGGTTGACCAGTTGGTCAATGGGGTGGTTAATGGGTCTATTTTGATGAAAAGTTTGACCAGTTAGATCAAGGGTTGATTTGTTGGTCAATGGGTCCATTTTGACCAATGTTTGTCCAGTTAGGTCAAGGGTTGACCTGTTGGTCAATGTGGTAGTCAATGGATCCATTTTGACTAAAGTTTGATAAGTTAGGTCAAGGGTTGACTTGTTGGTCAATGGGGTGGTCAATGGGTCCATTTTGACCAAAGTTTGACTAGTTAGGTGAGGGGTTGACTTGTTGGTCAATATGGTGGTCAACAGGTCCATTTTGACCAAAGATTGACCAGTTATATCAAGGACTGACCAGTTGGTCAATGGGGTGGTCAATGGGTCCATTTTGACGAAAGTTTGACCAGTAAGGTCAAGGGTTGATATGTTGTTCAATGTGTCCCCAAATTAGGGTTTAATGTTATTCATATGATCATTGTAAGATGTCATAAAAATTTTGGCTAAAAAGGCTTCATTAGGGTTTTACCCTAGACTTTAGGGTTTAGTGACCCTTGATAAGATTTGGGAGGTCAATATTGGTAGACTTCCTTTTTCAAAATGAATTATATATGATCTTCACAAAAGTGAGGCCAACAAGT